>JAGFNQ010002054.1:327628-346631 GCA_024364735.1 Boesenbergia rotunda | reverse complement strand
CGCCCAATGATCCATTCCTGGATCCGACTGGTATCTGCTTGTGACGCTCAAAGCATACGATACATCGGGCCTAGTACATAACATAGCATACATGATAGATCCTATTGCGGATGCATAGGGAATCTTATTCATGCAAATCCTCTCGTCTTCTGTGCCGGACACATAGACTTTGAAAGGTTGATCCCATGCTGATGGGAAGGTAACTTTCTTGGATTCCGACTTGCTAAACCTTTTAGCACTCGGTCTATATATGTAGACTGCGAAAGACCAAGCAACCGTTTTGATCTATCTCTATAGATTCTAATCCCAAGGATATAGGTTGCTTCTCCAGGTCTTTCATGGAGAAAGTTTTGGACAACCAAATTTTAACTGTTGTAAGACTGATATATCGTTTCCTATAAGTAATATGTCATCGACATATAATACTAGGAATACGACTGCACTCCCACTAACCTTCTTGTACACACAAGGTTCGTCAGGATTTTGTGAGAAATCAAACTCTTTGATTGTCTCATCAAAACGGATATTCCAGCTCCTAGATGCTGCTTCAGTCCATATATGGATCGTCGAAGCTTGCATACTTTGGTTTTATCAACCGATGTGAAATCTTCAGGTTGTATCATGTATACATCCTCAAGCAGGTTTCTATTAAGGAAAGCTGTTTTCACATCCATTTGCCATATCTCATAATCATAATGAGCTGCTATGGCTAGGAGTATCCGAATGGATTTTAGCATAATTACCTTCCATGTTGGTTTTCTTCTTGAAAACCCACTTGCACCCTATGGGCTTAATCCCTTCAGGTGGGTTAACCAAGTCCCATACTTGGTTTTCGTACATGGAATCCATTTCCGACTTCATGGCCTCAAGCCATTTGTCCCTTTCTGAACTTTCAGAACATCTTCATAACTGATAGGTTCGTCATCGCCTATGAGTAACACGTCGTTCGATTCACTTATGAGAAATCCGTATCTCTCTGGAATATTGCGTGTCCTATCAGATCTACGAAGAGGTGGTGTAGTTTTAGGTTCAACTGATAGCTCATCATTATGAGGTATTGGTTGTGGGTCTAGACTAGGTGTCTCTGTAATGTCTATTGGAGTTTCTTGAACTTCATCAAGTTCAATGCCACTCCCACTGTTTTCTTGTAAAAGAAATTCCTTTTCTAGAAATACAGCATGCCTTGAAACAAACACCTTTTGTTCCAAGGGATGATAGAATTGGTAACCCTTCGTTTCCTTAGGGTATCCAATAAATAGACATTTATCAGACTTAGCATCCAATTTGTCTGATACAGTCCGCTTCACATAAGCAGGACAACCCCATATCTTAAGGTGAGTTAAGTGAGGTTTCTTACTATTCCATATCTCATATGGAGTAGTAGAGACTACCTTGGTCGGGACTCTGTTTAGCAAGTAAACAGCTGTCTTTAGTGCATAGCCCCAAAAGGATTTTGGAAGAGTTGCATGATTCATCATAGACCTAACCATGTCCATCAAGGTTCGGTTGCGCCTCTCAGATACACCATTATGCTGTGGTGTATACGGCGGAGTCCATTGGGACAATATCCCATTGTCCCTTAGATAATCTTGAAACTCTTGACTTAAGTATTCACCACCCCGATCGGATCGAAGTATTTTAATACTTTTGCCAAGCTGTTTCTCTACTTCATTTCTGAACTCTTTGAATTTCTCAAAGGCTTCAGATTTGTGTTTCATCAAGAACACATACCCGAATCGTGAGTGATCATCGATAAAGGTGATGAAGTAGCTATAGCCTCCTTGTGCAAGAGTTGACATTGGTCCACATACATCAGTATGTATTAGACCAAGCAACTCTCCCACTGGATTACCTTTTCCGGAAAAGGGTAATTTGGTCATCTTGCCTTTTAAGCATGATTCGCATGTATCAAATGAACCGGGTTCAAATGATTCCAAAATTCCACATCGGTGTAATTCGGTCATGCGTTTCTTACTTATATGGCCAAGACGACAATGCCAAGTGTAGGAGTCTATTCGATTATCTATTCGAGCACGTTTGTTGCTAACTTCGATATTGAAAACGTCACTGGATAAATCTAACGTGTAGATACCATTGCACAAAGTTCCATTCCCATAAAGAACGCCATTTAAAGTTATGTAACAACAATTGTTACTAAAAGTTAAATGATAACCTTTTCATTCAAACATGAAATAGATACAATGTTCTTTATTAACGAAGGAACAAATAACAATTATCCAATTCTAAGACACGTCCAGTGGGAGCTTTAGCAAATATGTTCCGATGGCAACAGCAGCAATCTTTGCTCCATTTCCAACTCGCAAATCGCTTCTCCCTTGACGAGTCTTCTTCTATTCCTTAGCCCCTGTATGTCATTACATATATGTGAGCTACACCCAGTATCAAGTACCCAGGTATTGAGGAAATAGAGTGACATTCAATAACGAAGATACCTGAAGAGGATGGGGCATCGGATGCCTTTTTCTTCAAGGACTCAAGATAAACCTTGCAGTTTCTTCGCCAGTGACCTCCTTGCCACAATGATGGCAAGTGCCTTTTGGTTTCTTTTCAGTCTTTTTGGCCTTTTTCTTCTTCCCTTTATTCTGTTCTTTGGCCTTCCTCTTAGAACCTTTCTTCGAGGAACCAACTAACAGTACTGCTTTTGATCCGGCTTTACAGAAGGCTCTACAGTCTTCAGCAGGTTGAGCAACTCAGGAATGGTAGTTTCCAGTTTGTTCATCCGATAGTTCATCACAAATTGTGAATAACTCTTGGGCAAACAATGCAGAATTAAGTCAATACTTAGTTCATGATCCATTGCAAAACCGAGTGTGCTCAGTCGCTCAATGTACCCCAACATCTTTAACACAAACTGCGAGGCAGAAGTGCCTTCCTGCATCTTAGTGGTGAAGAGGAGTCTGGAGACTTCGAACCTTTCGGATCTCGCCTGCTCTTCAAACAACTCATGAAGATGGAAGATGATGGTATAAGCATCCATATGCTCATGCTGCTTTTGCAGCTCAGGTACCATAGAGGCTAGCATAATGCAACTCGCAAGTTCAGAATCAGTCACATGTTTCTGATAGGCCACTAATTGTTCTGGAGTTGCACCCTCTGGAGGATGGTTGGGAAGTTGATCTTCAAGGACATAGGCAAGCTTCTCTGCCTTGAGGACTATCCTCAGGTTTCGAAGCCAGTCCATGAAGTTTGGCCCAGTTAGTTTATTGGTGTCCTAAATGGAACGCAAATTCAGAGAAGACATAATCGAGTGATTATCCTAGAAATACAAATTGAGCTTATGTGAGAAGAATGATTAAAGAATGTATCAACATACATTAATAAAATCCTATTTATTTTTCGAATTGAATAACCCTTTTTATCAATTCGGGAGATCGTAGGAGCATCTCCAAATAGGTTGATATCCAACCATAGATAAGAGCAACCATGGCTGTGGCCATCAAGTTTTTCTTAGCTATGAAGGTAGGTAATTATACCGATTACACATCACATATATGTAACTATCACTTTATGCTATCAACTAATTGAATGTTTGCATAAATCATTGGGTTGTTAACTCATTAACAAGTATGCATCATTATACATAGCACCCAACTGCACCTCTCTTCACATCGACCTTGGCTGTGGCACAACAAATCGATGCTCCAAGCTTAAGGCTGACCCATTAATCAAGAAATAGTTTTAATATGGTTGGCGCTCATTCAACCGCTTAGTCAGGCTTGGATGTGTCCAACAACCAAAACTAAGGATTGACCTCTGACTCCAACTATATTATTCATAAACTAATTCCATGGTTTGAACATGTTGAGGTTCAAGCCGGGCATGGATGTGTCCATCAACCCAAACGAGAAACAAAACTCCGATTCTAACCATATTAATGGAAGGTGTTGGCCTTAATATTTTGTAAGGGTTTTGGTTCATCTTTTTTTCTAAGCACATTCATGACATTATGTCATGACTAACGATTTCCTTAATAAAGTATGTATGTGACTTAATTTATCAAGTCTCATTGATTAATTAGGAACCGGATTTCCTAATTATAATTTCATACTTTATTTAAGGAATTATTTTGGGAAACAATTTCCTAAATTGTCATAATCAATTTCGGAAATAATATGTTTAAGACTTTGATTTCTCTAAATCAAATCTTATTAAATTAAGAGACAAATCCCTTAATAGGAAACCATTTTCCTAATTAATTTTGGAGACAACAATATGTAAGAGCATCACCTCTTAAACATATTTTATTCATGGATTTAATTAATTACAACAAATCGTTTTCTAAGGGTGGCTCCCCGAGGCTCAGATACCCAAAGAAAAGTAATTTGTTGTAAATCCAATTGGACGGCTCCCCGAGGCTCAATCCAAATCAAACATGACAATTTCAATTTAAAATTGGGAAATTAAATTACAACAACTAACTTTAAATTGGACGGCTCCCCGAGGCTCAATCCAAAATAAAGAATTTTGTTGTCAATTTAAAAACCAATTCAAATTTAATTGTCAATTAACTGTCCATGAATTTGTCTAGACTTTCTTGAAAGAAAGTGCCCAAAATTGCGAGATTTCATAAATTGGTTTTCAGAATAATTGTAAGTTTCTGGTACAAAGAAAACTTACATATTTCCAAAATTAGAAAATTTCTAAAATAGAAAAATTTCCAAAATTGGAAAGTTTCCAAAGATGGGAAGTTTTCACAATTATTATAAAATTTCAGAAATTAGAAAATTTCAAAAGTTTGCGAAATTTCATGAGGATTTCCAAACTTAGAAATTCCTAAATCTAAAATTTATTATAATTTGAAAGTTTCCATAATTGAAAATTTTTTCCAAAATTGAGATTATGACAAAGTTTTCCGCAAAACAATTATATGATTATGTCGAACACTAACCGGCTCTGATACCACTGTTGGGACCGGGTGCATGTCGACAAGGATACGGGTTCGTAAAATTTTAAATTTTTACGTGCAGCGGAAGAATTAGCATAAAATAATTTCCTAAATTATTTTAACCACGTATCTAGCATGCAACCTTATGATGTGTTGACATAATCATAAATTAAAACTTTGCGGAAAAGTAAACTAATTTACTAAGTACCTCTCGTAACTCGAAGTAAGGGACGAGATCCAACCGTAGCGTCCCTTGGAAGCTCCGCCTCTATTCGCGTCCACGCCGAGTTCTCTTCGGGATGACTTCGCAAAGTCACGAGTTTTGTGCCGACGAGAACTACTAGATTCTCGGAAGGCACAACTAAAAGAACAAGAGAAAAGATAGGAAACTAACCACCCGAGAAACGGAATCGAATTCCGTGAAGAAAGGAGATGTGATCCGCTTCTTCTTCTTCTTGGTTGGCTTCTCCTTGGTGTAGATTGCTCACGCCAACTCCTTGGAGAACAATGAAGGTGCGCCGGCCCTAGGAGATCTAGGTTGGGCGCCGGCCCTAGATGGGAGGGAGAAGGAGAAGAGAATAAGAGAGAGAGGGAGAGAATAATTAATCTCTATCAATTATTCATTGGAATTAAAGGCTTCCCTTTGGTTCCTTATATAGTTGCTTCTCCCTTGCTAAGTCTCTTTTTAACGGAATTAACGGAATTAGTTATCATAAGAATTTTATCTTATAAAATTTCTTATGACTTATTCCGTTATGCCTAGTTTTATTATAACTAATTTATAATAAAACAAATTCTTCTTCTCTTTAAATTATGAAATAAATTTTATAAGAAATTTATAAACTTTCTTATTATGGAAAAATCAATTCACAATTGATTTTATAAAATTAAAATAAACCAATTCATGGATTATTTTAACTTCCATAAAAAGAATAAATTTCTATAAATTTATTTATATAAATTTCTTTATACAAATTTATTTATCCATAATTTATAAAATAAATCGCGCTAGATTTATTTTATTAATTAAACCAAAATTAATTGGTTTTCTCCCCAATAGGTGGCCGGCCAACCCAAGGGGTTTGGCACCCTCTTTGGTCGGCCAAAACCGAGCCGAACCGTCGCGAATTAAACTCATTTAATTCGCCCAAAAAGCCTTAAAAGACTTAGCAAATTTTAGCTTCCATCGCGCCTCTGATAAATTCAGATTCGACTTATTTCTCTTGATCGGAAAATCCAATTTTCAACTCGTTTTAAATCCCTCGGATTACTCGTAGTACGTGTGACTAAATAGGCTTTCGATTTATGTTGGCCGTCTATAATCAACTAATTATAGAACGATCATGAGTGGCACCTAGTAGTACATTATGACCCCCAATTAATCGAAAGATCAACGGTTTGACCTCAGAAGTAATTCTGAAACCCTTCAGCAGCTCTAATGAATCGTGCCTCATTCCCTTCACCACCTTATACCCACTTGGTTCAGGACATGGTCTGTTTGTGTCAGTCCCCACTAGACTGACTACGTCACACCTAGCCCAAGTAGTATCTTTCTCGTCCTTTGGATTTCTAATTACTCTCATGTATTTTAGAGACTTGCACTCTAAACATGATATACTCTGGCCAGAGGTTTTGAGTAACAATCCGACGATAGGCCTGGGTATACATCTCCTCGCAAGGAGTGGTGAATCCTTTGTAGGTTGTTCAAACATCTTCGGGCACTTCGGCTTATACCCAATCATCCTGGGTCCACACCTCCTTGGAGATGCTTGCTTAAGATGTTAAAGTATAAGTCTCCATGACCAAGATGACTTGAACACCGCAAGTCAAAGGAACATCGCACTTAAGCCGCAGTAAGAACTTCATTGACATTTCTATAGATAGATTCCATATGAAGTCTTACAGCTAGTCACTCCAATGAACTAGTTCCCTTAACTAGCATCCATGTTTATCTCCGGACATCCCAATGTCACCAGCCAGTGAGAATCAGCTGATTAGAGAATAACCCATGCTAGTCTCAATAGAATTGATAGTGTCCGTTTTTATCAATTCATCGACTAGGGATATTTTCAATACTTCACATTTGCACATTTAGAGATAATCACTAGTTGTGATCCCATCACAAATTCTCTTATGCTGTGAATTGTATTGCGGATATTCAGTAGATGAGTTTAAGATCCTAATCAAATACACTAACATGTATACTCAAATAGTGAATTATCATTTAGTAAAATAAATGTTTACAATCATAAGGCGATTGCCTTAGGACACTTCTCTCATATCACTAACAATTATGTAGTACGATCCCTTAATCCCGATATAATAATGGGCATATATTATTAATTATTATTTCTTTGATTTACTAATGGGCGAGATCTATTTTGTTAGATCGATAGGCCCGGTAAGTTGAGAGATAATATTAATAATATGATGTGATGTTGATTATTGACGGAATCTGTATCCTGGTGAGTCGGGTTGATGATACCCCCCTTGATGAGCTCTAAAAGTTCATCATGCTAAACTCTGCAGGTGGATTTGATCCGGCTTGATGATAAGGTTGAGTGGTACTAGTCAAGGATCTAGAAGTTAATTAATTTGAATTGTCAGAAATTTAAATTAATTAATGGACATTCGAGATCTTAAACACGGGGGAACGGAGGACTCGTAATATCTGGAGCCCATATGAAAATATGGGGGTTGGTGAGGAAATTCAATTAAGATCCTTTAGTGGAATGAATCTTAATTAATGGATCGGGTTTAGATCCATTGGTGGGCCAAGATCCAACTCCTCCTCTTGGTCCCTACCTTAGCCCTATATATACCCAAGGAGACCATGAAACCAAGGCTTGATCCACGAGTTGACACCCTAAGCCTCTCTCTCCTCTCTTCTCTCTCTCCTACCCCTCCTAGGGTTTTCGCCCGGCGACAAGGAGAAGGGGTTCTCCCCTTCGGTCCTTCTTCTTCTCTCCTCCAAGCATCGGCTGAGACCCACAAAGACAAGGCTAAGGAGTCCTCTACCTTTTATGGTGCTCACCGAGTGTGGTGAAGCCACCGGCGGCCGGTGGGAGGTGGCGCAAGCATACTTGTGGCGGCGCTGCAAGGGTGAGGGAAGGGGTGGTTTTTGGGCTGTTTGGGTGAGGACGAAGGAGAACTCTCTCCTTCTTCATCTTCTTCTCCATCCTCTCGAGGTGAGCTGCTGGTCCGAAGGCCTTTGGGTAAATCCGGTGGTCGGCGGCGCAAAGGGAGAGGAGGAGTAGCTTGCGGCGAGAAAACCCTAGAGGCTAGGGTTTTGGTGTTCAGCCAAGTCAAGGAGAAGAGCTCCGTTGGAGTGCCTCGGTGATCTCGGTTCTCGGTAGACCATCGCCCACACGATGTCCGAGAAGGGAGGGACATAAGGTAGAAGGTCGCGAAGTGATCGGGAAGGTATAATTCTTCCCCAAGCTCCTTGTTTAATTATGTGCCACGTTATGTTTGCCTTGTCATTTAATGTTAGTTAGTTTATTATTTTGATTTTGTATCATAGCGAATAATTTTACTAACTTCACCCCGACCATAAACACAAAAGCAGACGATCCACTCGTCTCCTTTTCCGCGTTCGAACGGTCAAGAAAATTATAAGGTCGGTCTTTGTAATTGGCCGAGTTGTAATTTGGATCGTTCGATATGGCACGAGATGGTCGTTGGGAGACGAGTCTCCATTCGGATTAATTTTTTTAATCCATAGACATGGAGAGGTCTCTCGGAACGACCAAGTATTCGCTTAGAAAACCTGGCAAGCCATACCCAACAGTGAAAGCGTCGATCGTCAAGCTTAGAGATGGCGGATTGATAAGAAGTCGACGAACGGTAATCCTTAGGAAGGGATGGCGAAAGAGGAAAGTCCTCGATGCAGGTGGTAGGATAACTCGGGGCCGGGGTGGTATTAACAAAGAAAAAATGATCCTTCCAACCATTATTGGAGGTTGGATGTTTCACCAGGAAGGAGATATTGGCTCGGGCTTGAAAGAAGAAGTTGTCCGGCTCTTGATTTTTAGGGTAATAAATGAAATGGAAGATCTCAGGTTGCAAAGGAATTTCATACAGGGAGAAAATAATGACTGCCCCGCAAATTAAGAGGATGGCATTCGGGGCTATTTGGGAAAGAGGTATTTGAAAATATCGACAAACAGAGGAAATAAAAGGATGAAGAGGAAAATGAAGGCCGACCTAGAGGTGGTCTTGTGATAGTGTTATGTAACTGAGAGGGACGCTCTCAGGTCAGTCGGTCGGTTGGGTCGGGCAAGCAGAGTCAGTGGTCGGAAGGGATCTACTATTCTAACTGAAACCAGTCGAGGTCGTGAATGTGGAGGTGGGACACCACAGTGGTATAACACAGGTTGAGGTTCGAGGAAGAAGAGGCAATGAAAGAATACAAGGATCGACTAACCGTGGAAAAGGAAGGTCGCCGGAAAGAGTGCATGCAGGAGGGACGTCACCGGAGATGACGCTGGAACCGTAGCAGAGCGATAAAACAATAGGACATAGGTGGAAAATGAGATGGTGAAAGGGAGAGGCGGTATATATAGGGTTGAGAGGTGGACGGCGTCCGTCCGATGGCGATCCGGTAAAAAGGCGGGAGTAGATCGGAGCCATCCATGTACGTCATAAATGAACCTCGGGAAAGCACACAACGGCTATGGCGTGTTGATGCTTCGTTACTCAGGAAACCCAATAGGCGAAGGACACGTGACCCTCATCAATTAATGAGGGATACGAATCGACCCATTGAGATTCGGGGGATAAGACGTGAATGACATGGAGAGATAACGTTGGCCACGCAGTGTGTTAGTTGCGTGGTTGGTATTGGCAGTCGGTCAGGTGTTCAATCGGTCAGTCGGTCGACCTCTGTGAGTTAGCCTAGTCGCTACAAACTGATGGTCTAATCAGTCGGACTTGACACCCCTTTCGACTAGACTCGAGGGGGATGCTTATGATCCTGACCTAGCCTAGGGATAGCCTGGTCGGCCTATGTGGCACCGCAGCGAGACAAATCATTGCGAGAAAAGCTCCGATAATTCGGAGTGGTAGGGCATGAAATGGGTGTCACTCGGGTCGGGACGCCCGATCGGAAGGTTAACCAGATAGTCTAAACTAGCGCTAACAAGAGATGCTGAGTGCTCGGCATAAGGTCATCTGGTCAACACTCGGTCAACAATCAGGCAGTGCCCTCGTTCTAATCCTATTCTCTAAGGACAAATTGGCCTGGCTGAGTTCGAGTACCCCCAAGACTCGGACTATCCCCTGTTTTAATCCATATGGCATTAGCTGCATAACGAGATCTCACTCAGGGCAGTCGGTCGATGCTCTGACTCGAGAATTATCATTTTTCGAGAGAATACCTACCCATTGACACCATACTGATAAAGGTGGTACGGGAGTCGCCGCAGGTCGGCTCAGGCTTGACACCACTCATGTTCGAATCGCGGATATCCGCTGACACAATACTGTTAGGTTCCGAGGAGATTTTGGATCGCGCATGGGAAACCTCTCCATCGTCACGTATTAAAATTTTTAATCCAAATGGAGAGCAATCTCCCAAACTACCGTCTTATCATCGTGCTAACTGATTCGAGTGACCTCTTAAACAAACATGTTGTTCTAGCAATCAATCTCGTCCAACTGATTAGCCACGGAATAGACGATGAGTGGATTGTCGATTTTTGTGTTTATCATCGGGGTCCAAGATTATTATCAACATGAAATGATGAACAATAATCAAACAAAACAAGATCAAAAGAGAGGAATCAAAGCAAAAGGTAATACCTCTTGTTTACCTCGCGATCTTCTATTGTATGTGTTAGTAATATGAGAGAAGTGTCCTAAAGCAATCGCCTTGTGATTGTAATCATTTACTTTAATAAATGAATATTCACTATTTGAGTATACATGTTCGTGTAATTGATTGAGATCTTAAACTCATTTACTGAATGCCCGCAATACAATTCACAGCATGAGAGAATTTGTGATGAATTCACAACTAGTGATTATCTCTACATGTGCAATTGTGAAGTATTGAAATTATCCCTAGTCGATGAATTGATAAATACGGACACTATCAATTCTGTTGAGACTAGCATGGGTTATTCTCTAATCAGCTGATTCTCACTGGCTGGTGACATTGGGATGTCCGGAGATAAACATGAATGCTAGTTAAGGGAACTAGTTTATTGGAGTGACTAGCTGTAAAACTTCATATGGTAATCTACATATAGATATGTCAATGAAGTTCTTACTGCAGCTTAAGTGCGATGTTCCTTTGACTTGCGGTGTTCAAGTCATCTTGGTCATAAAGACTTATACTTTGACATCTTAAAGCAAGCATCTCCAAGGAGGTGTGGACCCAGGATGATTGGGTATAAGCCGAAGTGCCCGAAGATGTTTGAACAGCCTATAAATGATTCATCACTCCTTGCGAGGAGACGTATACCCAAGGCCTATCGTCGGATTGTTACTCGAAGCCTCTGGCCAGAGCATCACATGTTCCGAGTATGAATCTCTCAGAAACATGAGAGTAATTAGCATCCGTTGGACGAGAAAGACATTACTTGGGTTAGGTGTGACGTAGTCAGCCTAGTGGGGACTGACACACATAGACCGTGTCCTGAACCAAGTGGGTATAAGATGGTGAAGGGAATGAGGCACGATTCATTAAAGTTGCTGAAGGGTTTCAGAATAGTTTCTGAGGTCAACCGTTGATCTTTCGATTAATTGGGGATCATGATGTACTACTAGGTGTCACTCATGATCGTTCTATAATTGGTTAATTATAGACGGCCAACATAAATCGAAAGCCTATTTAGTCACATGCACTACGAGTAATCCGAGGGATTTAAAACGAGTTGAAAATTGGATTTTCCGATCAAGAGAGATAAGTCGAATCTGAATTTTCAGAGACGCATCGGAAGCATAAAATGGCTAAGTCTTTTGAAGACTTATTGGACGAATTAAATGAGTTTAATTCATATGGTTTTGGCTTGGGTTTGGCAGGCCAAAGAGGGTCCCCACCCTCATTGTTTGGCCAGCCACATCAAAAGGGGAGAACCAAATTGTTTGGTTCAAATTATAAAATAAACCGAGCGAGGTTTGTTTTATAAAATTATGGATAAAGAAATTTATATAAAGAAATTTATATAAAGGGATTTATTTTTCATGGAAATTAAAATGAACCATGGATTGGTTTATTTTATTTTATAAAATCAATAATGGATTGATTTACCATGATAAAGAAATTTATATACAGAAATTTATATAAAGAAATTTCTTTCCATAATAAAAGGGAAGACATGGTTGTTTTTATTATAAATTAAGTTATAATAAAAACTTGGCATAATGAAATAATTCATAGAAAAATTTATAAGATAAATTTCTTATGAAAAATTTATTCCGTTAAGAGGAGACTTGGCGATTAAGAGACTACTATATAAAGGCACCAAGGCAAGGCTTGGAAATTAATCCAAGAGATCAAGGATTCTTGCCTAGACTCTCTCCCTCTCCTTCTCTCCCTCTCCCTCTTCTAGTGCCGCTGGCCCTAGAGCCCTCCCCCTTTGCCGTGAGCTTCCACCACCAAGAAGAAGCCGAAGAAGAAGAAGAAGCGGGCGTGACTCCTTCCTTCCTCCCGGAATCTTGATTCCGTTCTTCGTTTGGTGGTTAGTCTTTCCATCTCTCTCTTGGTATTCTTGTCGTGCATTTGGAGAATCTAGTAGTTCTTGTCGGCACGAAACTCGTGGCTTTGCGAAGTCATCCCGAAGAAAACTCGGCGTGGACGCGAATAGAGGCGGAACTTCCAAGGGACGCTACGGTTGGATCTCGTCCCTTTCTACGAGTTACGCGAGGTATTAAGTAAATTAGTTTATTTTCTGCAAAATTTAAAATGTATGATCATGTCTCCACAACATAAGGTTGCATGCTAGATACGTGGTTAAAATAATTTAAGAAATTATTTATGCTAAACCTTCCACTGCACGTAATTAAATTTTAAAATTACGAACCCGTATCCATGTCAACATGCACCCGGTCCCAACAGTGGTATCAGAGCCAATTAGTGTTCGACATAATCATATAATTGTTTTGTGGAAAACTTTGTCATGATCTTAATTTTGGAAAATTTTCCAATTATGGAAACTTTCCAATTATGATAAATTTTAGATTTAGGAATTTCAATGTTTGGAAATCCTAATGAAATTTCACAAACTTTTGAAATATCCTAGTTTCTGAAATTTTATGATAATTGTGAAAACTTCCCAATTTTGGAAACTTTTCAATTTTGGAAATTTCCTATTTTGGAAATTTTCCAATTTTGGAAATATGTAAGTTTTCTTTGTACCAGAAACTTATAATTATTCTGAAAACCTATTATGAAATCTCGCAATTTTGGGCACTTTCTTTTAAATTAAATTCGAATTGGTTTTAAATTATTATCAAAATTCTTTATTTTGGATTGAGCCTCGGGGAGCCGTTCAATTTAAAGTTAGTTGTTGTAATTTAATTTTCTATTTTAAATAAAATTGTCATGTTTAATTTGGTTACGCCTCGGGGAGCGGACCAAATTAGATTTACAATAAATTCATTTTTTTGGGTATCTGAGCCTCGGGGAGCCACCCAAAGAAAATATTTTGTTGTAATTAATAAATCTATAAATAAAATATGTAATCAAATCTTAGAAATTTTGAGGTGATTCTCAAACAATAATTTCCTTATTTGATTTAAGAGGTGATGCTCTTACATATTGTTGTCTCCAAAATTAATTAGGAAAATGGTTTCCTATAGAGTTTTCTTAAATAAGATTTTCATGAAAATAATATGTGGTTGAATTAAGGAATTCTGTCTCTTAATTTAATAAGATTTGATTTAGAGAAATCAAAGTCTTAAACATATTATTTTCGAAATTGATTATAACAATTTAGGAAATTGTTTCCCAAAACAATTCCTTGAATAAAGTATGAAATTAGAATTAGGAAATCTGGTTCCTAATTCAATTAATGAGATATGATAAATTAAGTCACATACATACTTTATTAAGGAAATCATTAGTACATGACATAATTATATGTCATGAATGTGCTTAGAAAAGAAAGGATGAGACCCAAAACCCCTTACAAAATATTAAGGCCAACACCTTCCATTAATATGGTTAGAACCGGAGTTTTGTTTCTCGTTTGGGTTGATGGACACATCCATGCCCGGCTTGAACCTCAACATGTTCAAACCATGGAATTAGTTTATGATTAATATAGTTGGAGTCAGAGGTCAATCCTTAGTTGTGGTTGTTGGACACATCCAAGCCTGACTAAATGGTTGAATGAGCTCCAACCATATTAAAACTATTTCTTGATTAATGGGTTAGCCTTAAGCTTGGAGCATCAATTTGTTGTGCCACAGCCAAGGTCGATGTAAAGAGAGGTGCAGTTGGGTGCTATGTATATTGTTGCATACTTGTTAATGAGTTAACAACCCAATGATTTATGCAAACATTCAATTAGTTGATAGCATAAAGTGATAGTTACATATATGTGATATGTAATCGGTATAATTACCTACCTTCATAGCTAAGAATAACTTGATGGCCACAGCTGTAACGACCCGAAAAATTTTCTTAATATTTTCTTTAAAATATTAAGCATGCTTAGATAATTTTCCGAGAGACCTAGAAATATTAATACGAACTTTAGCCTGGAAATCCATGTTTTCTCATTTAAATTGAGGAAACTAAGTACTAATGGGCTTTATATGGGCTTTCTAGTACCATAATTGTTGGGGGATTTTAGGTAAAAATTTAATATAAATATAATGGGGTTTTAAGGAGGAATATTAACAAGATTATGGGGGAATTTTTAGGGAATTTTCGGAATAATTGAAAAATAAAATAAAAATAAAGTGCATGGACCAAGAATTGAACCTTGGACCTCTTGTACCACCATGCATGCTCTAACCAATTCACCTAGCAAGGGATTGCTAGTAGAAGATGAAGTGGATTTTTGGTTAAGGCTTAGGGGAAAACGAAGGGTCATGAAGGGAAGAGACACCATGACTCTTTATTTGCCTCCTTAATGTGATATAAAGAGAGGGCATGGGGGGTTACTTCTCTTCTTCCACCAAGTTCACCCTTCTCCCTCCTCCCCCTTCATCCTAGCCGAAACCCCAAGGGGGGATTTTCCCTTGGGAAAAGTTCCCAAGAAAGATTCTCCTTCCAAGATCCAAGGTTTCTACAAGGTTGCAAAGACTAGGGGTGGTCAAGAGACAACAAGGTCATTATCCTCCTTCCCATCTAAGGTCTAAAACCAAGGTAAACCAAGGTAAGACTCCCTCACCTGTGATGTAATGGTTTTTCTTGATATGGTTATGATCTAAGCATTTTGTTTGAGATCCAAGTTGAAAAAAAATCCATGAAAGAGGACTTAGGGTTTCGGCTACCTCCAAGTTTCCATGGCCAGGATTAGTTTTAACTCTCTAATGATGGTTCTTATGACTCCTTATGATGTAAGTGATGTTAGGGTTGGTTCATATGAATTTTTACATGTTTAATAGTTGTATAAATTTCGGCCAAGAACCCTAACTCATGGTTGGACCTTGATCTAACCATCCAACATGTTAATTTTGGTTCCCCTATGACATGATGGATAGTAATTGTGTTTTATAAGAATTTTTCCATGAATTTTTAGAGACCTTTAGGTTTCGACCAAGAGCAAATCTGGGGTTAAAGGATTAGAGTTAACTTTAACTATGGGATCAAATGTTTTCTATAACATTTTATGTTTGTATGGGATGTTATTTGTGACCTATATGAATTTTCCCATGGACCTAGGGTTCCTCAGGGTTTTCGGCCAAGGCCATAACCTAGGGTTTGGAGTGGGTTAAGACCACAAGAATGCATGTTTATAGGGTACTATGATGTATGTATATGCTTAAGTATGTTGAAAGAATTTTATGCCAATGAAAACCCTAGCTTATGGGTCATGAATTGTATGTTAGGTCACTTGTTATGATGATTCATAAATGTTTAGACCATGTGCCATGAACCTAAGGAAATGTATCATGTATGAAAGGATCTAGGCATGTTTTTTTTCATGTACCATGACCATGCATGTTTTTATGAATTAAGATGCTAATTATGTAGGTATGTCATGGGATATGAATGATATGTATGTATGCCATGATTTATGAATGATATGTATGCATGTCATGTTATGAATGGAAATGATGAATGAAGTTAAAGTTCATGTCTTCAAGGCATAATGATGATATGGAATGAAAATGATGAATGAAGATAAGATTCATGCCTATAAGGCATAATGATGATGTTAAGCATTAAGAATGAATGGTTATGCTATGAATGTTTTATGAATGAAGAAGCATGTGAAAGTATTTTATTTTATGAATGAGCTTGTACCGGACCTAAGTAAGGTCCACGGTTCTGGACTATCGATGAAGTTGTCCACCGTTCTGGACTACCGATGAAGCTGTCCATGGTTCTGGACTACCGATGAAGCTGTCCACGGTTTGGGGACTACCGATGAAGCTGTCCTTACCCTAGTAGGTCGAGATTAGCTACCTCGTATTTACTTAGGGATGCGCGCATATGATGTATGAATGTAGTACAAGCCAGGGCCCCTATGATGTTATGATTATGTTTAAGTATTTAAAAGTATGATTTTAAACTAAGCATCCTTATGATATATGCATTTGCCGCATGCATCCATCCATGTTCTTCATTATGTTTATGATAAGCATGTTTATGCAAAGTAAGTTTATGCGAAGTATGTTTATACAAAGTATGATAATGCAAAGTATGTTCATGCAAATGATTTTTATTTATGCTCATGTTAAGTTATGATGTCATGATTTTTATTTATGTTCATGCTTATGTTCATGGTAAAATATGATGCTATGATTTTATTTATGTTCATGCCAAATTATGATGTCATGATTTCATTTATGTCCATGCTTATGCTCATGTTAAGTTATGATGCCATGATTTTTATTTATGTTCATGCTTATGTTCATGCTAAAATATGATGCCATGATTTTATTTATGTTCATGTTAAATTATGATGCCATGATTTTATATTTATGTTAAATTATGATGCCATAATTTTATTTATGTTCATGCTTATGCTCATGCTAAAATATGATGCCATGATTTTGCTTATGTTCATGCTAAAATATGATACCATGATTTTATTTATGTTCATGCTAAGATATAATGTCATGATTATATTTATGTTCATGCTAAGAATGATGCCATGATTGTGTTTATGTTTATGATAAGAAGCATGCTATGATATGTAGGGTTGAAGCATTATGTTTATGTTTAAGTGACGTATGGATTTTTTTTGTGAGTAGGAAAAGGGTCTCACTAAGCCTACGTGCTTATAGTCTTATTTTTCTTATACCCCAGATCAAGCCAGAGATTACTAAGGGAAGCAGCAGGAGAGGCAAGAATATGTGTGTGTGGTAGTGACATGTCCAAGAATCCCTTCCCTTCCACTTATCGCATGTTTTGTGATCTGACAATGATTATTTTGGTTTATGCTCGACTTATGATAGTTATGCCTAAGAAACAACTTACTATTCATGACGTTTATGGATAAACTACTTGCCACCTGAAATGCTTATGAATAAGTTATGAAAAGTTGATATCATAATGCTATGTATGCTGGTAATATGTTAAGTATAATGTCACCATGTCCGTGAATGATAACTTAGACATGTGTATATGATTTAAGTACTAGTTGCATGGTTAAAAGCATGTGGAAAAGGGAAAAAGAAATGTTAGTTCCGCTGCATTAAGATGTTATATATATATACATGTATGTTTAGCGTAACGCCGTTTTTTTAAAAAAAAACGGGCGTTACAACAGCCATGGTTGTTCTTATCTATGGTTGGATATCAACCTATTTGGAGATGTTCCTACGATCTCCCGAATTGATAAAAAGGGTTATTCAATTCGAAAAATAAATAGGATTTAATTAATGTATGTTGATGCATTCTTTATCATTCTTCTCACATAAACTCAATTTGTATTTCTAGGATAATCACTCGATCATGTCTTCTCTGAATTTGCATTCCATTTTGGACACCAGTAAACTGACTAGGCCAAACTTCATGGACTGGCTTCGAAACCTGAGGATAGTCCTCAAGGCAGAGAAGCTTGCTTATGTCCTTGAAGATCAACTTCCCAACCGTCCTCCAGAAAATGCAACTCTAGACCAGTTAGTGACCTATCAGAAACATGTGACCGATTCTGAACTTGCGAGTTGCATCATGCTAGCCACTATGGTACCTGAGCTGCAAAAGCAGCATGAGCATATGGATGCTTATACCATCATCTTCTATCTTCATGAGTTATTTGACGAGCAAGTGAGATCCGAAAGGTTCGAGGTCTCCAGACTCCTCTTCACCTCTAAGATGCAGGAAGGCACTTCTGTCTCACAGTTTGTGTTGAAGATGTTGGGGTGTAACACCCAAAAAATCTCGAAACTAATTTTAGAAATATCTTAGAATTTATTCCAAATTTATGGATATTTTTATAGAATTTTTCCGTAAACGAAAGTGGCAAAAAAGATTATAAACAGAAAATCGCGTAGGTGGGAATCGAACCCTTCACCTACGCTGTGAGAGTCGAATGGGCGGACCAGCTGCATTGGTTGTTTTTGTTGAAACAGATTGAGCGAAACAATAGATAAGGTATAATTAGGTAAATTCACCCCCATAAGTATAAATAGAAGAACTTAAGTGGGATTTTTATTTTTTTGGTTCGGCAACTTCTCTTCCTCGCCCAAACCCTCACGCCGCCCCTCTCTCCTCCCTTGGGCGAAAACACACCAAGGCCTCCTCTCCTCTTCTAAGGGGGCGCCGGCCAAGGAAAAGCAAGGAGTGCGGAGGGATTTTCCGATATTCGGAATCCCCACGACGAGAGGAACGCGTGAGCGTGAAGAAATCTCCGAGACTCCGAGTTTCTCCAGAACCTCCGACGCCGTTCTTGGTTGTAAGTCCAAGATATCAAAGTAAGTACTGCTCACCTGCAGTAAGAGGCAGTTTTCCGCAAGAGTTTCTCCCTA
>JAGFNQ010002054.1:226994-325336 GCA_024364735.1 Boesenbergia rotunda | reverse complement strand
TAGCTACTTCATCACCTTTATCGATGATCACTCACGATTCGGGTATGTGTTCTTGATGAAACACAAATCTGAAGCTTTTGATAAATTCAAAGAGTTCAGAAATGAAGTAGAGAAACAACTTGGCAAAAGTATTAAATACTTCGATCCGATCGGGGTGGTGAATACTTAAGTCAAGAGTTTCAAGATTATCTAAGGGACAATGGGATATTATCCCAATGGACTCCGCCATATACACCACAGCATAATGGTGTATCTGAGAGGCGCAACCGAACCTTGATGGACATGGTTAGGTCTATGATGAATCATGCAACTCTTCCAAAATCCTTTGGGGCTATGCACTAAAGACAGCTGTTTACTTGTAAACAGAGTCCCGACCAAGGTAGTCTCTACTACTCCATATGAGATTTGGAATAGTAAGAAACCTCACTTAACTCACCTTAAGATATGGGGTTGTCCTGCTTATGTGAAGCGGGTTGTATCAGACAAATTGGATGCTAAGTCTGATAAATGTCTATTTATTGGATACCCTAAGGAAACGAAGGGTTACCAATTCTATCATCCCTTGGAACAAAAGGTGTTTGTTTCAAGGCATGCTGTATTTCTAGAAAAGGAATTTCTTTTACAAGAAAACAGTGGGAGTGGCATTGAACTTGATGAAGTTCAAGAAACTCCAATAGACATTACAGAGACACCTAGTCTAGACCCACAACCAATACTCATAGTGATGAGCTATCAGTTGAACCTAAAACTACACACCTCTTCGTAGGTCTGATAGGACACGCAACATTCCAGAGAGATACGGATTTCTCGTAAGTGAATCGAACGACGTGTTACTCATAGGCGATGACGAACCTATCAGTTATGAAGATGTTCTGAAAAGTTCAGAAAGGGACAAATGGCTTGAGGCCATGAAGTCGGAAATGGATTCCATGTACGAAAACCAAGTATGGGACTTGGTTAACCCACCTGAAGGGATTAAGCCCATAGGGTGCAAGTGGGTTTTCAAGAAGAAAACCGACATGGAAGGTAATGTTGTTACCTTTAAGCTAGATTAGTGGCAAAAGGATATCGTCAAAAGCAAGGAATTGATTATGACGAAACCTATTGCCAGTAGCTATGCTTAAATCCATTCGGATGCTCCTAGCCATAGCAGCTCATTATGATTATGAGATATGGCAAATGGATGTGAAAACAGCTTTCCTTAATGGAAACCTGCTTGAGGATGTATACATGATACAACCTGAAGGTTTCACATCGGTTGATAAAACCAAAGTATGCAAGCTTCGACGATCCATATATGGACTGAAGCAAGCATCTAGGAGCTGGAACATCCGTTTTGATGAGACAATCAAAGAGTTTGATTTCTCACAAAATCCAGACGAACCTTGTGTGTACAAGAAGGTTAGTGGGAGTGCAGTCGTATTCCTAGTATTATATGTCGATGACATCTTACTTATAGGAAACGATATATCAGTTTTACAGACAGTTAAAATTTGGTTGTCCAAAACTTTCTCCATGAAAGACCTGGGAGAAGCAACCTATATCCTTGGGATTAGAATCTATAGAGATAGATCAAAACGGTTGCTTGGTCTTTCGCAGTCTACATATATAGACCGAGTGCTAAAAAGGTTTAGCATGTCGGAATCCAAGAAAGGTTACCTTCCCATTAGGCATGGGATCAACCTTTCGAAGTCTATGTGTCCGCGCACAGAAGACGAGAGGATTAGCATGAATAAGAGTCCCTATGCATCCGCGATAGGATCTATCATGTATGCTATGTTATGTACTAGGCCCGATGTATCGTATGCTTTGAGCGTCACAAGCAGATACCAGTCGGATCCAGGAATGGATCATTGGGCGGCTGTTAAAACAATCCTTAAGTACTTAAGAAGAACTAAGGATGTATTTCTAATATATGGAGAAGGAGATTTGATAATACGTGGGTATACAGATGCCAGTTTCCAGACAGATAAGGATGACTCCAAATCGCAGTCTGGATACGTATTTACTTTGAATGGAGGCGCAGTTAGTTGGAAGAGTTCCAAACAAGACACCGTAGCGGATTCCACCACGGAAGCGGAATATATCGCAGCTTCGGAAGCAGCAAAGGAATCAGTCTGGATCAAGAAGTTTGTCACCGAACTAGGCGTGGTTCCAACCATTGATGAAGCAGTGCCGGTTTACTGCGACAACAATGGAGCTATTGCACAAGCGAAGGAACCAAGGTCTCATCAGCGATCCAAACACGTGCTTCGACGCTATCATCTGATCAGAGAGATTATAAGTAGGAATGACATACAAATTGAGAAGATCCCCACTAAAAGGAATTTAGCGGATCCTTTAACTAAGGCCTTGCCTCAAAACAAGTTTGAGGGTCATGTTAGAGCCTGTGGTATTGGATACCGTAGCGATTGGCATTAGGCCAAGTGGGAGTTTGTTAATGATATGAGAGAAGTGTCCTAAGGCAATCGCCTTATGATGTAAACATTTATATTAATAAATGATAATTCACTATTTGAGTATATATGTTTTGTGTATTTGATTAGGATCTTAAACTCATCTACTGAATGTCCGCAATACAACTCACAGCATAAGAGAATTTGTGATGGGATCACAACTAGTGATTATCTCTATATGTGCAATTGTGAAGTATTGAAATTATCCCTAGTCGATGAATTGATAAAAACGGACACTATCGATTCTGTTGAGACTAGCATGGGTTATTCTCTAATCAGCTGATTCTCACTGGCTGGTGACATTGGGATGTCCGGAGATAAACATGGATGCTAGTTAAGGGAACTAGTTCATTGGAGTGACTAGCTGTAAGACTTCATATGGAATCTATCTATAGAAATGTCAATGAAGTTCTTACTGCGGCTTAAGTGCGATGTTCCTTTGACTTGCGGTGTTCAAGTCATCTTGGTCATGGAGACTTATACTTTGACATCTTAAGCAAACATCTCCAAGGAGGTGTGGACCCAGGATGATTGGGTATAAGCCGAAGTGCCCGAAGATGTTTGAACAGCCTACAAAGGATTCACCACTCCTTGCGAGGAGATGTATACCCAGGCCTATCGTTGGATTGTTACTCAGAAATCTCTGGCCAGAGTATATCATGTTTAGAGTGCGAGTCTATAAAATACATGAGAGTAATTAGAAATCCAAAGGACGAGAAAGACACTACTTGGGCTAGGTGTGACGTAGTCAGCCTAGTGGGGACTGACACCATAGACCGTGTCCTGAACCAAGTGGGTATAAGGTGGTGAAGGGAATGGGGCACGATTCATTAGAGCTGCTGAAGGGTTTCAGAATAATTTCTTCTGAGGTCAAACCGTTGATCTTTCGATTAATTGGGGATCATGATGTACTACTAGGTGCCACTCATGATCGTTCTATAATTAATGGGTTAATTATAGACGGCCAACATAAATCGAAAGCCTATTTAGTCACACGCAATACGAGTAATCCGAGGGATTTAAAACGAGTTGAAAATTGGATTTTCCGATCAAGAGAAATAAGTCGAATCTGAGTTAATCAGAGGCGCAATGGAAGCTAAAATTAGCTAAGTCTTTTGAAGGCTTATTGGGCGAATTAAATGAGTTTAATTCGCGACCGGTTCGGGTTGGTTTGGCCAGCCAAAGAGGGTGCTAACCCTCCTTGTGGTGGCCGGCCATTAAAGGGAATTAAATCAATTTATTTGGTTTAATTAATAAAATAAATCTAGCGCGATTTGTTATGGATAAATAAATTTGTATAAAGAAATTTATATAAATAAATTTATAGAAATTTATTCTTTTATGGAAGATTAAAATAATCCATGAATTGGTTTATTTTAATTTTATAAAATCAATTATGAATTGATTTTTCCATAATAAGAAAGTTTATAAATTTCTTATAAAATTTTATTCCATAATTTAAAGAGAAGAAGAATTAGTTTTATTATAAATTGGTTTATAATAAAGACTCGGTTTAAACGGAATAATTAATAAGAAAATTTATAAGATAAATTTCTTATAACTAATTCCGTTAATTCGGTTTAGAGGGAGACTTAGCAAAGGAGTTGCTACTATATAAAGGAACCAAAGGCTAGCCCTTATTCCAACTAATTAAGAGATTAATTAATCTCTCCCTCTCTCTCTTAATCTCTTCTCCTCTCCCTCTCCCTCTCTTGCCTAGGGCCGGCGCCCACCCTTGTGGATTAGGGTCGGCGCACCCAACCAACTTCCAAGGTGAAGTTGGCGTGAGCAATCAAGAAGGAGGAGAACCCGAACACGAAGAAGAAGAAGCGGATAGCGACTCCTCTCTTCCCGGAATACGATTCCGTTACTTCGTTGGTTAGTTTTTCCATTATTTCTCTTATTCTTCTAGTTGTGCCTTCCGAGAATCTAGTAGTTCTCGTCGGCACAAAACTCGTGACTTTGTGAAGTCATCCCGAAGAGAACTCGGCGTGGACGCGAATAGAGGCGGAGCTTCCAAGGGACGCTACGGTTGGATCTCGTCCCTTACTTCGAGTTACGAGAGGTACTTGGTAAATTAGTTTACTTTTCTGCAAAGTTTTATTTTATGATTATGTCAACACACTATAAGGTTGCATGCTAGATACGAAGTTAAGATAATTTGGGAAATTATTTTATGCAAACTCTTCCGCTGCACGAAAAATTTTGAATTTTACGAACTCATATCCTTGTCGACATGCACCCGGTCACAACATTACCAGGTTTAGCTCCTAATAGAGAACTGGAATTGGAGATCGAATTGGTTCCTGGTACTAACCCGATCTCCAAGGCACCTTACCGTATGGCGCCGGTTGAATTAAAGGAGCATCAAGAACAGCTACAAGAGTTGCTGGATAAGGGACTTATTCGCCCTAGTCATTCCCCCTGGGGAGCTCCGGTACTGTTTGTGAAGAAGAAAGACGGATCTATGCGAAAGTGCATAGATTATCGAGCGCTGAACAACGTAACGATCAAGAACAGGTATCCCCTTCCGAGGATAGATGACCTGTTTGACCAATTAAAGGGAGCCACTGTTTTCTCGAAAATTGATCTGAGGTCTGGTTATCATCAAGTTAGAGTAAAACAGGAGGATATTCTGAAGACGACTTTCCGAACAAGGTACGGGCACTTTGAGTTCGTTGTTATGCCCTTCAGCGTGACAAATGCTCCTGCTATGTTTATGGACCTTATGAATCGGGTATTCTCGTCTTTCCTCGACAAATTTGTGATCATCTTCATCGACGATATCCTTATTTATTCGAAGACCCAAGAAGAGCATGCCGAGAACCTAAAGATAGTATTACAGATTCTTCAGGAAAAGCAACTGTACGCAAAATTCTCCAAATGTGAGTTCTGGCTCGACCAAGTGGGCTTTTTGGGCCATATTATTTCCAAAGACGGGGTTATGGTAGATCCAACAAAGATTGAAGCTGTGAATAACTGGAGCCGGCCAAAGAACGCCAATGAAATTAGAAGCTTTCTCGGGCTGGCGGGCTATTACCGAAAATTTTTGGAGGACTTCGCGAGAATTGCAGCTCCTCTAACGGCTCTCACCCAGAAAGATAAAAAGTACGAGTGGACGGAGAACTGCGAAAGGAGTTTCTTGGAGCTAAAAAGGAGACTTATCAGTGCTCCAATTCTTACCCTTCATGAAAGTAATCAGAACTTCGATATGTACAGTGGTGCCTCCAAACTAGGACATGGAGTTGTACTTATGCAGAGTGGTAAGGTCATTGCTTATGCCTCTAGGCAACTCAAGGAACATGAACAGAACTACCCCACTCTCGATCTAGAACTGGCCGCGGTGGTCTTCGCTCTTAAGATATGGAGGCATTATCTGTACAGAGCACAGTGCAGAATTTATACAGACCACCAGAGTCTGCGATACTTTTTCACTCAGAAAGACTTGAATATGCGACAACGCCGATGGCTTGAGTTGGTGAATGACTATGACTGCGAGATCTTCTACCATCCAGGAAGGCAAACAAAGTGGCCGATGCACTCAGCCAAAAGTCAAGTGCCACCTTGATGTCCATATCTATATTACCTCGGCCACTTGAAAGAGAAATTATTAATTTTGGAGTCGAGGTCATCTCCGGACGGCTTTCCACCATGACACTAGCACCGACGCTGTTTGAGGACATATTGGAAAAACAAAATGGTGATCCGAGTCTTCAGAGAATCAAGCAGGAGATCCTAGAAGGAAAGGGCGATGGTTTTCATATCGCCGACGAGGGAGTACTCTACCTTAGGGATTGCCTATGTATCCCTAATGATCCGGAGCTGCGGAGAGAAATATTAATAGAAGCTCACAGAACCCCTTATTCGATGCATATGGGATCCACCAAAATGTATCAAGACCTGAAGGAGAAATTCTGGTGGTCCGGTATGAAGAGAGATGTGGCTCGGCATGTTAGTACTTGCCTGACTTGCCAACGAGTGAAAGCAGAACACCAGCGACCCGGAGGAGTTCTGCAGCCACTTCCAATTCCGAAATGAAAATGGGAAGATTTCTCTATGGATTTCATTTCAGGACTTCCTAAGAGTACGAACGGATATGATGCAATATGGGTAATAGTGGACAGGTTGACGAAGTTTGCTCACTTCTTAGCAATCAAGATGACATAATCGATTGAGCAACTGGCTCAATTATATGTTAAGGAGATAATCAGACTTCATGGGGTTCCCAAGACCATCATCTCAGATAGGGATGGTCGCTTTACCTCACATTTTTGGGAGTGCGTCCAGAAGTCTCTCGGCACTAAACTACGATTCAGTACCATATTTCACCCTCAGACTGACGGGCACACTGAACGAGTGAATCAAGTACTGGAGGATATGTTGAAAGCTTGTGCAATAGATTTCAAAGGAAGTTGGTGCCGATATTTATGTTTAGCGGAATTCGCATACAATAAAAGCTACCAAGCTACTATCGGAATGGCACCCTATGAAGCATTGTACGGGAGGAAATGTAGGTCTCCGATCTGTTGGTATGAAGGTGGTGAAAGGAAGGAAATAGGGCTTAAGACGGATCTCATCGACAACACCACCCGAGCTATACAGAACATTTGACAACGGATAGAAGCTGCTCAGAGCCGGCAGAGGAATTATGCGGATGTTCGGCGTAGGCCACTGGAATTTGAGGTTAGAGATTTGGTATTCCTCAAGGTGGCTCCTATGAGAGGGGTAACAAGTTTGGGAAGAAAGGAAAACTAAGTCCGCATTATGTGGGGTCGTACCCGATTCTGAAAAGAGTTGGCAAGGTGGCATATGAACTAGAGCTGCCTCAAGAGATGTCGGCTATCCATAACGTGTTTCATGTGTCGTTGCTCAAGAAGTGTATTCTAAACACAGATCAGGTGATCGAGCCATAGACAGTACAAGTTCAGGAGGATTTAAGTTTTGAAAGTCGACCTATCCAAATCTTGGATTGGGAAGTCAAGAAGCTAAGGAACAAGGAGGTACCTTTAGTCAAGGTCCTATGGCAAAGTCAACGGTTCGAGGAAGCTACCTGGGAACGCGAGGACGAGATGAGACGCAAGTACCCAGATCTATTCTAAGTTCGAGGACGAACTTTCACGAGGTATGGGGGATTGTAACGACCCGAAAAATTTTCTCAATATTTTTTTTAAATATTGATCATGTCTAGATAGTGTTTGAGGAACCTAGAGATATTAGTACGAATTTAAGCCTAGTTATCCATGATTTTCCCATTTAAATTGAGAAGCTAAGTACTAATGGGCCTTATATGGGCTTTTCTAGTACCATGGTTATTAGTGGATTTTAGGTAGAATTTAATATAAATATAAATGGGTTTTAATTAGGAATATTAGCATGATTATGGGTGAGTCTTAGGGGAATTTTTGAAAATAAGGAAGAAAAAATAAAAATAAAATAAAAAATAAAGTGCATGCAGCAAGGATTGAACTTTGGACCTAGTATACCATCATGCATGTACTAACCAATTCACCTAGCAAGGGTGTGCTATGGGGGAATGAAGTGGATTTTTGTTAAGGCTAAAGGAAGTAAATAGTCACCATGAGAGGAGGCACCATGTCTCTTCACTTGCCCCCTCTTCATTGTGTATAAATGAGAGGGATGATAACTTAACACTTAAGATAGTTATTCCTCTTCTCTTCATCCACCAAGCCTCTCCTCTCCTTCTTCTTCCTCCTTTTAGCCGAACCCCATAGGAGGGTTCTCCCTTGGTAAAAGTTCACAAGAAGGCCTCTCCTTCAAGATCCAAGGCTTTTTACAAGGTTACAATGGCTAGGGGTGGTCAAGGGACAACAAGGTCTTCATTCTCCTCCCTATCTAAGGTCTATAACTAAGATAAACTAAGGTAAGACTCCCTCACCTGTGGTATAATAGTTATGTGTTTGTCATGATTTAAGATGATTGTTTAGGATTTGTATTGAGAAAAAAACCATGGATTATGACCTTGTAAGTTTCGGCCACCATGCTTTTTGGGTTCAAAAAAATGATGTTAAAAATCTCACTCATGTTTTCTAATGCTTTCTTATGATGAATAAAGAATAAAATATAATTTGGAGCATTTTTGGAGTACCCTAATACCCTCTAGGGTTTCGGCCACCACCATGGTTTCATGGTTGGGTTTAGATCTAACTCTTCAAGCAAGTTTCTTATATTTCCTCATGTTACAAGGGGTGTTAATGGTGATTGATATGAATTTTTACAAGCCTTGTGACCTTTGTAAGGTTCAGCCAAGATGAGTTTTAGGGCAAGAGGTTAGGGTTAACTCCAAGCAAGGGTTCTAATGGCTTCCTATGGTATTATATGTAAGGTATTAGATGTAAAATAGGAATTATATGAATTTTTCCATGTTCTTGTGACCCTCTAGGGTTTCGGCCAAGGTCAAGGGTAGGACTAATAAAATTAGGGTTAGCTCCAATTATGAGGTCTAATGGTTCCCTATGGCTTTGTATGTAATGTATGAATTTCCTTTTTCTTATGGAACCTTTCATGTTGATTGAATAAGGGAGCCTCCACCGATGAACTTTCGGCCAAGCCAAGGAACTAGGGTTTCGGTTGGGTTAAGGTTCCAATAATACTTGTTTATAGTTTGTTATGATGTATGTATATGATAAGTATGTTGCATGAATTTTTATGCTACCTACAACCTTAGCCTTATGGGTTATATGCTATGACTTTGTATGATTAAGTGATATGCTATGTTCATTCATGAATGTTTTAACCATATTCCATGACCATGAACTTAAGTCGTATGTACCCCGTTCACATGAATTCTACCCATGCATGCTCTATGATGGATACTATGATTATGTATGTATGTCATGTTTTATAAATAAAGAAGATGAATGAAGATAAGGTTTATGCTTTAAGTATGAATGATGAAATGCCAAGTATGTTTATGTCATGCTTCATGTAATAAGATTATGTATGAATGATAAGTATGAATGATGAAGGCAAAATGATGATATGAATTAAGTATGAATGATGAAATGCCAAGTATGTTTATATCATGCTTTATGTAACAAGATTATGTTCATATCTTTAAGTATGAAATGTATGTGCTATGAATGATGAAGCATGTGAAGATATTTTACATTATGAATGGGCTTGTACCGGACCAAAGTATGGGTCCAAGGGATGGGCACCATAAGAACGCTTCGGTGTTGGACTACCGTAGCTGTCCATGGTTCTGGGACTACCGAAGCTGCCCAACAGGGATGGGCACCTTAAGAACGCCTCGGTTCTGGGACTACCGTAGCTGTCCTTATCCTAGTTAGTCGAGACTAGATACCTCGTATTTACTTAGGGATGCGCGCATATGATGTATGTATGTGGTACAAGCCGGGGACCCCAATGATGTGATGATTATGTTTAAGTATTTAAAAGTATGATTTTAAAATTTAGCATCCTTATGTATGTGCATTTGACTCATACATTCATTCATGTTATGCATTATGTCATGATAGAAAATTATATGCTTATGTTTTATGTTAAGAATTATGCCATGATAGAAAATATTTTATGCTTATGTTTTATGTTAAGAATTATGTCATGATAGTAAACGTTTTATGCCTATGTTTATGTTGAGAATTATGCCATGATAGTAAATGTTTTATGCTTATGTTTATATTAAGAATATGCCCATGTTTTAGGTTAGGAATCATGTCATGTTAAGTATATTTATGTTTATATTTATGCCATGTATCATGCCATGTTAAGTGTATTTTATGCTCATGTACTATGAAAAAACTATGTCATACTAAATGATTTTATATGCTTATGTTCTATGTAAAGGACCATGTCATGTTAATGTTTCATGTGCTTATGATTAAGGGACGAATGGTTTTAGTGAGTAGGAAAGGGTCTTACTAAGCCTATGTGCTTATAGTCTTATTTTCGTTATACTGCAGATCAAGCAAGAGGACAATAAGGAAGCAGCAGGAGGGGCAAGAATGTGTGTGTGGTAGTGACTTGGCCAAGGAAAGATATACTTACAAGTCTTATGCTAAACCTAGGATGGTGTTGTCAAGAACAATTTACACTTGCTACTTATATGCCTATTGGATGACTTATGTGATTTTATGACATGATGTTAAGTATGTGGTTAATATGCTAAGTTCCCATGTCACCATGTTAGGAAGGATAGTTAGGTGCATGTATGTGTAAGTTTAAATTATTCTGCTGCATTACGATATTCACATGCCCCTACGTATGTTAGCGTAACGCCGCTTTACGAAAAAAAAAGCTGGCGTTATAGCGGCATAACAAAAGAAGTACTCAAGCAGATTGGACCATTCGAATGTGCTAAAGAGATGTGGGTAAAACTAATTAACCTACATGAAGAGACGTACACCATCGAGGTCTCAAAAGGTGTGTTGTCCGAATCGTCAGAGGAATTGAACGAAGAAGAAGAAGATCACCTAAGATATCTTGCACTCTCGGTCCAAGCACAAACAACCGAGTCAGAGTTTGAACCCGAATCTAAAGTCAAAATTGAACCAGAATCAGACGACGAATTGACTGAGACGGTAACCGATTTCAAATTCTTTTCAAAATTATAATTAAATAATCAAACAGATATTGTAATGGTCGAGGAAGGTGTAAGTTCTATTGCAGGGAAAACTCCTAAAGAACCACCAAAGAAGGAGCTTCAACCGGTACCCAAGTCCGATTCAGACACAGAATCAGAAGATGAACCTAGTGTAGGACCCATGCCGTCGATAGAGGGGGGGTGAATATCGACCTTGAAAATCTTTCGCGGAAGCCTCGTGAAAAACTCGTTCGTTCTAGACTTAGAAAATTAGTAGCGCAGCGGAAAAGTAAAAGCAGAAAAATAAATGCAGAACAGAAGGACACGCGGGATTTATTTACTTGGTTCCCGACCCCCCTGGGTCAGTACGTCCAAGGCCTATGTACTCGGCGTGAGTCCACTATTGGTCTCCTTTCCGGAATTTCCATAGGCGGAGAAAACCCGTCTTACAGTTTGCAATTACAAACAGATATTGAAAATTAAAGTGCGGAATAATTAAAAGCAAACCGAACACAAATATGAAACTTGGCCGATCTGGACCTCCGAAGTGCCGCGCACTTCCTCCTGGAGCCTCCCGGTCGTAGAGCCTTGTTTCTAGCGCGTTGTCGTCGGTCGGAATGATCAGAATCGCTCTTGGAAGTTGTGTTTGAAGCAGAGGGGTCGAAGCCCCTTATATAGGCCTCCTGGGGGCGCCCTGGACGCTGGGGGCGCCCCGGATGACTCGGTCAAACTTTATCCCTGCGTCTACCTCGCCGCAGCTGATAACAGCTTTGACCAGGGCACCCCGGATCTTCCGGGCGCCCATCTTGAACCCAGTCAGCTCTTATCCAATGCTTCATCCTCGCAGCAACGAAACTGTGTTGACCAGGGCGCCCTGGTGCATGAGGGCGCCCTGGTGCATGAGGGCGCCCTGGTGCATGAGGGCGCCCTGATGCATGAGGGCGCCCTGGTGCATGAGGGCGCCCTGCTTAGGGCCTCCAACAAGCTTGCTTTGTCTTGGTTCTTGGTACCTGCAATATCCACAAATACAAAGCATAGATACATATAATATTGGTCTTAAGGACTTGGTTCTGACTTCGGATTTGCACGAAACCCTAGGTCGAACCGGCATGAGTTCCTACCCCCGAGAACTCGCCCTTCACCTACTCCTTTCAGGAGACGGTTGCCACCCAGCCATTCGGGTGGACTTTTACTTAGCTTCCGATTACTCCGGATCTCAAGACTACCAAACCCTGACCCGTCTCTACTCCTGTCCTTAGTCATCGCTCAGCTAAGTTGCTTAGTCCCTCGGACCAAGTCTTCATTTCCTAGCAGTCCTTCGCCAGGTGCCTAGTAGCCCTTTGCTAGGTCTTTGTTACCAAGCGGTCCTTCGCCTGGTGCCTAGCAATCCTTCGCTAGGTCTTCTATACCTAGCAGCCCTTCGCTAGGTGCCTAGCAGCCCTTCGCTAGGTCTTAGGGTTACGATACCTAGCAGCCCTTCGCTAGGTGCCCAGCAGCCCTTCGCTGGGACTTAGGATTTCTATGCCTAGTTTAACTAGGACTTTTCTTCAGCTAAGGTTACTTCTCTCTTACTCCCCTTTGTCTGTTCAATGTATCACTGACTTAAGTGTATTGTCAAACATTAAAACACTTAAAGAGGAATATCATTGATGCAACTTGCACCAACAATCTCTCCCTTTTTGATGTTTGACAATAACTTAAGTTAGATTGGTTTAAAGGGGCTAACTTACTGTTCTTGGGGTAAAAATGAAAAAGATAAAAAATGATATAAACTTTGAAACTACATTTTTGATCTTTGGGGAAAATATTTCTAACTTAAGCCCACATCTCTCCCCCTTTGTCATACATCAAAAAATAAAATACTTGCACCAACATTAAAAACCTTTGGTTCTTTTTGAAAATACTTAGTGCAAAAAAAATTTTGAAAGCATTGTATTTTGAATAATATATTGCAAAAATTATGTAATTTTTGAAAAAATATAAGTACCTTTGAAAATATATTGAGTTTTTGAAAACTAGGTACTTTTGAAAGAATATTAGATTTTACTTGGTTTATTTTCCAGTCTGACACCATCCTGGGAGACCTTGTTGACTACAAGGATATTTCCTAAGTGTCCTGGAAATTTTTCAGCCCAAGTAAATATTATTTCAAGAATTTCATGAGTCACAGAATAATAGTATGTAAGTTAATTTTGAAAAATGAAAAAAACTTTAAAGTTATAATACTTGATTTGGTTTTCTTCCAGTCAGACACAATCATAGGAAACCTTGTTGACTACAAGGACATTTTCCTAAGTGTCCTGGAGGATTTTTCAAACTCAAGATATTATTTCAGATTGATCAAAATCAGATGAATGAATATATATATAATTTTTTTTTAAATTGATGGCATTTAAAAATAATATTTATGTTTTCAACAGGATTTGAAAATACCGCGCATGAAAACATTTGAAATATTTAATAATTCTTTTAATTTGACCTCCCCCTAAACTTGACCCAGTCCCGGGAAGCTTGTTGACCACAAGTACTCTTCCTCTAAGTCTTAAGGTTTGATTCAGATCAAAAGAATAATAATTTTCAAGATGATTTAAAACTTGTTAGACTCCCCCTAAATTTGACACGTCCTAGGAGTCCTTGAAGATCATAAAGTGGACCTTTCCTCTGTGTCTTTAGGGTTTATCAAAGTCAAAGAACCGATAATTTTTTAAGTAGATAAATTTTGAAGTCACAATTTGGAAAGAAGATAATTTTGAAAACATATGTAATGCAAATTAAGGTGTAGTTTTCGAAAAATATTTTAAATAAAAAGAACAAAACACTCCCCCTGCATCCAACACCATTTGACTCTATCTAAGTGCCTTAAGGAACTTTAGTGTTGTCCTAAGAGGCTTGTGTCTAATTGAGTGAGTCAAACAAATTTTTGAAAAGATATATTTATGGAAAATGTATAATATATATAATCAAACAGACAAGCATGAATTCCATAAAAACATTATTATGTTGAAGCACTATTTTGAAAATATATTTTTAGGAAAATATTCTTACCATTTTGAAAAATAATTTTGAAAAATATTTTTCAATTCATTAGTCCCTAACATCTCACCCATTTAGATGTATCAATACAACAAGCATAGTTAACTTATGGGTGTATTGTGAGATGCTTGGATCATTTTTTATTAATTTATTTTTAATTCTAAGATTTAATTAAAGCTTGTGTTAGATTTGAATTTGACACGAAGTAACTTAAATTTGAATTTCAAAAATTGGCTTCCAGGTCTTGGCGAGGCACTAGGCCTTCTTTGGCCGTAGCCTTATGGGATCATCCACCCTTTCCTTGACAAAGCCTTTTAATGAAATTTCATTTTCAAAATTACTTTTTGAAAAATTCTAGTCTAACTAGTTTGGGTCTTGGATCGGTAGCTTCGGCTAGTTCCGCCAAGATGGCTTCCTTAACGTACTATCATCTCACCTCCACCCAATACTAGGTTAATCAAGTTTCAATTATTCTTTTTCCTATAGCCAGTCTAATATATGCATAAAATTTAAATATGAATGACATGTCATATATTTTAAAAGCATAGCAAATGCATGTCATGGCAGTTATGCATGAGTCAAACAAGTCATATAATTTTATTTAAGTCTCTAAAATGTATCAAATTCCCGATTTGATACATGTCGAGTGAACCCGCGAATATGTCAACCCACTCTGACATATTTAATGTTATTAATTTTAATTTTTATACTTTGGGTAAAATTTTAGCTTAGTTCGAGTTATGTTATTTAAGGATTAATTGGAGATTATAGTGATTAAGGATTAATTAATTGATGTTGAATTAATTAAAGTTGAATTAATTTAAATTATTTAGACTTGTTTAATATTTAATTGATTAGAATTTGAATTATTAAGAATTAATTAATTCAAATTAGAATTATTAAGATTAATTAATTCGAATTTGAATTATTAAGATTTGATTTGAATTTAATTAATATTTAAATTAATATTTAATTTGAATTTAATTAATGTTTAATGGATTAATTGGAGATTATAATGATTAAGGATTAATTAATTGATGTTGAATTAATTAAAGTTAAATTAATTTGAATTATTTAGACTTGTTTAATATTTAATTGATTAGAATTTGAATTATTAAGAATTAATTAATTCGAATTAGAATTATTAAGAATTAATTAATTCGAATTTGAATTATTAAGATTTGATTTGAATTTAATTAATACTTAAATTAAGATTTAATTTGAATTTAATTAATGTTTAATTAAGATTAATTAATTCGAATTTAATTTGAATTTAAATAATTAAGATTAATTAATTCAAATTTAATTTGAATTTAAATAATTAAGATTAATTAATTCGATTTTAAATAATTAAGATTAATTAATTCGAATTTAAATAATTAAGATTAATTAATTCGAATTTAATTTGAATAATTAAGATTAATTAATTCGAATTTAATTTGAATTTAAATAATTAAGATTAATTAATTCAAATTTAATTTGAATTTAAATAATTAAGATTAATTAATTCAAATTTAAATAATTAAGATTAATTAATTCGAATTTAAATAATTAAGATTAATTAATTCGAATTTAATTTGAATAATTTTGAATTATTTAAATTGATTCGACTTTAATTGAATTATTTGAATTAATTTAATTAAAGTTATGATGATTAATTAATAATTGTGGGTTTAAATTCATCATTTTCATTATTTCAAAATTTTCTTCTTCATTCTTATCTTTCTTTTCAAGTTTTTCTAATAATTTTGATTTATTTGAATTTTTATAATTTTCATTAATTAGGGCCTTTATTTTAGAAAATTCTGTATCCTCTTTAATATTAGATTTTTCAATATTCTCACAGTAGGTGGAGTAAATTGGGCCACTAGTTAAAGTTTTATAGTAATATTCAATATTATCTATGATTAAGTTATTATCTAGGAGAAGTTTAACTTCAAAATTATCCTCAAATATATTTTCAATATTATCTAGATTATCTTTAAGATTTTCACAATTAATTTATGAATTAATCATGAGATTTTCAGAATTAATTTCTGAATTATCCTTAAGATATTCAAATTTAAATTCGGATTTATCCTTAGGATTTTCAAATTTGAATTCGGAATTATCCTTAGGATTTTCAAATTTGAATTCCAAATTATCCTTAGGATTTTCAAATTTGAATTCCGAATTATCCTTAGGATTAATTTTGTCTGAATTAAGATTATCAGAATTAATTTTATCAAAATTAATTTTATCAGATAAATTATCAGAATTAATTTTGTCAGAATTAATATTTTCAGAATTAATATTTTCAGAATTAATATTTTCATAATTAATATTAGAAATTTCTGAATTGATATTTTGAATTAAACAATTAATTTCTGATATTTTAGTTGTATTCACATTTTGTAATTTATCATGCAAAATATTTAATCTACTATGCAGTAAATTTAATTTTTCAGAAAAATTAACTGAATTATCTAAGGATAATGCAGGAAATTGTACAACTTTTGGAATGTAAATCTTGCGTACCTTCGCCGGACATTTATTTTTGAAATGCCCGTATTTTTCGCACTTGAAGCATCTGATATGGCTTTTGTCCCTCCGGTTTCCTGGCGCTGGTGCCTCCTTCGCCACCGGTGATGTAGACCGAATCTTACGAGTAGGGCACTGGTTTTTGTAGTGCCCTCTCTCCCTGCATCTGAAACAGATAATATGGAATTTAAAATTGGACATTTTAAAATTAAAATATACCTGATTCACCCCTGGGCTCCCCCTCAACTCCTGGCGTCTTTGCCCCGTCGGCGGTTAGTCCGGTGAAGAGCGGCTCGGCTCTGATACCAATTGTAGGACCGGTGCCGTCGATAGAGGGGGGGGTGAATATCGACCTTGAAAATCTTTCGCGGAAGCCTCGTGAAAAACTCGTTCGTTCTAGACTTAGAAAATTTGTAGCGCAGCGGAAAAGTAAAAGTAGAAAAATAAATGCAGAACAGAAGGACACGCGGGATTTATTTACTTGGTTCCCGACCCCCCTGGGTCAGTACGTCCAAGGCCTATGTACTCGGCGTGAGTCCACTATTGGTCTCCTTTCCGAAATTTCCGGAGGCGGAGAAAACCCGTCTTACAGTTTGCAATTACAAACAGATATTGAAAATTAAAGTGCGGAATAATTAAAAGCAAACCGAACACAAATATGAAACTTGGCCGATCTGGACCTCCGAAGTGCCGCACACTTCCTCCTGGAGCCTCCCGGTCGTAGAGCCTTGTTTCTAGCGCGTTGTCGTCGGTCAGAATGATCAGAATCGCTCTTGGAAGTTGTGTTTGAAGCAGAGGGTCGAAGCCCCTTATATAGGCCTCCTGGGTGCGCCCTGGACGCTGGGGGCGCCCCGGTGACTCGGTCAAACTTTATCCTTGCGTCTACCTCGCCGCAGCTGATAACAGCTTTGACCAGGGCGCCCCGGATCTTCCGGGTGCCCATCTTGAACCCAGTCAGCGCTTATCCAATGCTTCATCCTCGCAGCAACGAAACTGTGTTGACCAGGGCGCCCTGGTGCATGAGGGCGCCCTGGTGCATGAGGGCGCCCTGCTTAGGGCCTCCAACAAGCTTGCTTTGTCTTGGTTCTTGGTACCTGCAATATCCACAAATACAAAGCATAGATACATATAATATTGGTCTTAAGGACTTGGTTCTGTCTTCGGATTTGCACGAAACCCTAGGTCGAACCGGCACGAGTTCCTACCCCCGAGAACTCGCCCTTCACCTACTCCTTTCAGGAGACGGTTGCCACCCAGCCATTCGGGTGTACTTTTACTTAGCTTCCGATTACTCCGGATCTCAAGACGCCCAAACCCTGACCCGTCTCTACTCCTGTCCTTAGTCATCGCTCAGCTAAGTTGCTTAGTCCCTCGGACCAAGTCTTCATTTCCTAGCAGTCCTTCGCCAGGTGCCTAGCAGCCCTTTGCTAGGTCTTTGTTACCAAGCGGTCCTTCGCCTGGTGCCTAGCAATCCTTCGCTAGGTCTTCTATACCTAGCAGCCCTTCGCTAGGTGCCTAGCAGCCCTTCGCTAGGTCTTAGGGTTACGATACCTAGCAGCCCTTCGCTAGGTGCCCAGCAGCCCTTCGCTGGGACTTAGGATTTCTATGCCTAGTTTAACTAGGACTTTTCTTCAGCTAAGGTTACTTCTCTCTTACTCCCCTTTGTCTGTTCAATGTATCACTGACTTAAGTGTATTGTCAAACATTAAAACACTTAAAGAGGAATATCATTGATGCAACTTGCACCAACACCTAGATCCGAGGCGGCAAGACTCAAGGGGGAGATTCCCAATAAGGATTCAAAAGGTAGATTTGTAAATTCAAATATCAAAAATCATGTAATCTGTTACACATGCAGGGAGAGAGGGCACTACAAAAGTAGGTGTCCTACTTGTAAGATACGAACGGCACCACCAACAGCGACAAAGGAACCAGTTCCAAAAGCACGAAAGGACAAAAGTCGCATCCAATGCTTCAAGTGTCAGGAGTTCGGGCATTACAAAGGTAAATGCACAGATAACAGAGCTACCAAGAATGCCGAACAAACAATCGACAAAGGTAAATTTACAGTATTTGAAAATTTGGTATTTACCTTGAATAATGTGATTGATTCATGTAAATTAATTAAGGCAAAGTTCACAAAATTGAAACAAGAAAATGAAACCCTAAAACATAAGGTCAATATGTTAGAAAATTTAATTCATAATCTTGCTGATTTCGAAAATCCAGAGTATTACTCCAATTGTGACCTTACTTAGATAATTGGTTGCTTTAATTGTGTGTTTCTTTTTATTTTTATTTTTTTAGGATTGGTTAGTTTAAGGACTAAAATGATTTAATTGAAATTTGAACAACATAGTATTGGGTGGAGGTGAGATGATAGTACGTTAGGGAAACCTTTATGGTGGAACTAGCCGAAGCTACCGATCCAAGACCTAAACTAGTTAGACCAAAATCTTTCAAGAAGTAACTTGAAGATGAATTTTCTATAAAAGGCTTTGCCAAGGAAAGGGTTGATGATCCAATAAGGCTACGTTCAAAGAAGGCCTAGTGCCTTGCCAAGACCTGGAAGCCAATTACTGAAAATCAAATTCACTTTACTATTGTCAAATTTGAATCTAACACAAAGTTCAATTAAATCTTAGATTTAACACATGTTTCAAAATTAACCATTTTTTTTAAAATTAAATATTTGTCTCACACAACCCATAAGGTTAACATGTTTGACCACTTAGAACTGGGTGAGACATCTAGGACCTAAAAGCATAAATCACTATCCTTTCAAATAAAAAATGTTTTCAAAAGTTATTCAAAATTATCTCTATTTTTCAAATTAATTCAGTTTACTGTACCCTACTTTTTCATCTCTATTTTAAAAAAAAATGAATTTCATGTTAAATATCACAATAGACTCATTTTAAATAGAATCTAGGGCTTGTTTGATTTAGTTATTCATTGGTCAAACATAGTCAACTGAGTTAAACTTGGTCAACACAGTGAACCCTAGTCAACATAGTCAAACCTGGTCAACACTGAAATCCCTTAAGGAACATAGATAAAAGTCAGTCTGCGTCGGATACAGGGGGAGCTCTTCTTAATCTTTTTTGAAAAATTCAGATTTTTCAAAAACCTTATGCTCTAAAACTTATTATCATCTCAAAATAAGGTTTTCAAAAATTGGCTCAAAAACCTTGGTATATTACTATCTCTTTGAAGAACCATTATCATTTCAAAAAAATTTTTCGGGGCTCATGCTTTAAAAATTATCTTCATTTCAAGTTGTGTTTTCAAAAATTTATCTCCTTAAAAGTTATCATACTCAGAAGGTTATTCAAAATTATTCTTTTGATTTTAATAAACTCTAAAGACACAGAGGAAGGTCCACTTCATGATCTACAAGGACTCCTAGGATGTGTCAAATTTAGGAGGAGTTTGAGTCAAAAGAAGAATTTCTAAAATGTTTTGGTAATTATTTGTTTTGAATTTATTAAATAATTATTATAATTTAAACCTTAAAACTTAGAGGAAGATCGCTTGTAGTCAACAAGCTTCCTAGGATTGTGTCAAGTCTTGGGGGAGATCATATTAAAAGAATTATTGAACATTCTTAAAATTATATGTTTTCATGCACTGCACGTTTAACATCCTTTTGAAAACTTAAATAATTTTTCTTTCAAAATACTATTATTTTATTTCTCAAAATTCTTGTGGTTTATGAAATTATTTTTATAATATTTACTTGGGTTAGAGAAATTTCCAGGACACTTAGGAAAATGTCCTTATAGTCAACAAGGTTTCCTGTGATTGTGTCAGACTGAAAGATAAACCAAATCAAGTAAAATATTGTGTCTTCAAAGGATCACACATATTTTTTTTTAAAATGCACTAGCATATATTTTCAAAGTACTATCATTTTGGATTATCAAAATTCTGTTTAAAAATAATATTTACTTGTGTTTGAAATATTTCCAGGACACATAGGAAAATGCCCTTGTAGTTACAAGGTTTCCTAGGATTGTGTCAGATTGGAAAAGAAACCTAGTCAAGTAAAATATTATGTTTTCAAAATACATAATACTTTTCAAAAATTACTTATATTTTTCAAAGTCTAATAGTTTTCAAAAACAGTACTTAGACTTTCCAAAAAGGCTCAATCTGTCTTCAAAAGTACTTGCATATTTTTCAAAAATGTATATTTTTCAAATAATACTTATATTTTCAAAAATGCATAATATCTTTCAAAGTGACTTATATTTTTCAAAGATACAGAGTACGTGCATCTCTCAAAAAGCTTAATATCTTTTGAAGTACATGCATTTTTCAAAATAGCCAAAACAAGTAAATTTATTGATTAAATATTTTTTTTTGCGTGTCATCCATGGACTAAATGAAAATATATACTTGACTCCAATTCTATTTTTTTAAGCATCAATTCTTCATTGTTGACATTATTCTCTCACTCAAATATTTATGTTTTCAAGACTCATAAGCTCTAATACATAAATTTTAAATTTTCTTTCAAAATATATTTTTCAAAAGTTCATTATTGATATATGGCCAAGGGGGAGAGTAGAAAAAGTGAAATTAAATTCTTCCTTAAACTTTTTCACCTTTTTAGTGAAAGTTTATTTTAGAAATGGTCTAAAACATAAGGAAAAGAGTTTCACATTAAGGGGGAGAGAAAGAAAGAGAAAAAGGAAATTTTGTCTAATTTTTATCTCTTTTTCAAAAGGTGCTTCAAAATTTCTAATTGTTTCAAAATTTTTAAGTGCATGTTTTTTTAAGTAAATATTTTTTAGTAAACAAAATTTTTCTGAGCAAAAACTTGTTGAAAATTTTGGCAAATTTTGTCTTAATTGTCAAAGTTGAAACTCTTTTTTGAAAAATTTAGCTTCAAAATTTTTATATTGACAAAGGGTTCAAAGTTAAGTATTATTGTCAAACATGCAGGAAGCACCATATCGAACCTTATTTTGATATTGGCAAAGGGTTCAAGGTTAAGTATTATTGGTGATCTAACAATGTTACTCAAGTGTACAGGAAAAGTCCTAGCGAAGGGATGCTAGGCACCTGGCGAAGGACTGCCAGGAAACAAAGTCCTAGCGAAGGGCTGCTAGGCACCTGGCGAAGGACTGCCAGGAAACAAAGTCCTAGCGAAGGACTGCTAGGCACCTGGCAAAGGACTGCCAGGAAACAAAGTCCTAGCGAAGGGCTGCTAGGCACCAGGTGAAGGACTGCTTGGATTCGAAGACCTAGCGAAGGACTGCTAGGCACCAGGAGAGGGACTACTTGGAACCAAAGACCTGGCGAAGGACTGCTGGGCACCAGATGAAGGACTGCCTGGTACTGAAGACCTGGCGAAGGACAGCTAGGCACCTGGCGAAGGACTGCTGGGCAAAAGTCCAACCGGAGGAGCCGGTTGGCAACAGGTAAATTCTCCTGAGAGGAGTAGGTGAGGACGCGTTCCCCATCGAGGGAACAGTAGGCGTCGGTTCGACCTAGGGCTATATTTTGGAGACCCAAAGTCAGAACCAAGACAGCTACGGCTATAAGACTCACTAACATACTTGCTTTTGTTGGAGCAATCGGCCCTAAGATGGTCCGGAGTGACCATAGGTTTTGATGTTTGGGCAAAGGGTTTAAGTTAGGTTTTTCCTTGTATTCTTATATGCGTATGTTGAGTGTGCAGGTTGTACAGGTTACGCATATGGACTTGACTGGACGGCCTCAGTACGGTGAAGGATGGCATGGAGGCAAGCTGGAGGCTTGCGTGCGCATCCGAGGGACCCTGGAGAGCAGGGACGGTGAGCTGATGGGCGCGGACTTCGAGGCGTACGTGAAGGGTGGCATGGAGGCAAACTGGAGGTGTGCGTGCGCATCCGAGGGACGAGGGCCAAAGATGAAGAGGGCGCGAAGGCAACAGTCGAGGCTGCGGAGGAGGAGTTAATCGAGTCGTGAGGATCGAATGCTGTGTGAATGTACTCGAGAAAGGGTTCTGCTAGGGACCAGTCGACTGCCCTGGGGGCAGTCGACTGGTAGGTGGCTGGTGAGCTAGCTAAGAATTCGAACGTTGAGGTGCAACGGTCGAATTTGGCTGGCACCAGTCGACTGCCCTGGGGGCAGTCGACTGGTAGCGAGAAATCAGCCCCGAGTCCTATTTAAAGAGGACGTCGTGGTGGCTGAGTTTCTTGACGAAACTTGTCTTGGTTAAGGGCAAGTTAGTAGTCTTCGTGTCCAGAGCTTTGTTTGGTGTTGTGGTGAGGTTTCTCCACCCACAAGGAGCGACACGTGATAGCCGGAGGTTATCCGGGGTTTGATCCACCGACGGATTGTTGGATTAGTCACCCGACCGGGGTGGATACCAACTAAAATCGGTTTGTTAGCATTGCTTCTTTGTTATTATTGTTTTTATTTCTATTTCCGCTGCGCTAACAATCTTGTAGTGTAAAGGGAATCGACAAACCGCTATTCACCCCCCCCTCTAGCGGACCGGCAACGATCTAACAATTGGTATCAGAGCAAGGACTGCTCCTGATCGGACTAACCGCCGAGAGAGTACACGCTAGAGGAGAAGAATGATGGAAGACAAACTTGGGGACAACATCTACGCTCCGCCGGCCTACGACCATGAAGACTTCGGGTATTAGAAGTCACGGATGGAGACGTGGTTCGCGATGGAGTGGGAACAAATGATTGCGCTTAATGAGCCATATGAGACTCCAAAGGATAAGCATGGGAAGAGGCTTAGGCCTAGATATTGGAGTCAAGAACAACAAGATCTTTCTAGAGCAAACGAAAAGGTAATTAGTGTTTTAAGCAATGTTTTGCCTAATAATATTTTGAGTTGTGTAGGAAAATACGAAAATGCGCACGACCTATGGAGAAAGATAATTCAAAAGCCCGAAGAAGTGTCAACCTCTTCAAGAGAGGTGGAGGAGCTATGTGAAAGATCATCAACCTCCTCAAGAGAAGAAGAGGAAGAGGTCTCCACCTCAAGAATTGAGGGGGAGGAAAGACGCTCAATTACACAAGATCAAGAGGAGGAATCTACATCATCGAAGGTTGAAGAAGTCAACCTAGCCTCTACCTCCACTTCCACCAAAGCCAAGAGAAAAGAGCACATCACATGTTTTGGTTGCAACGAAAAGGGGCATTACAAGGATAAGTGTCCGAAAGGTAAAATGGAGGTAAAATCTAAACCCAGTCAATTCAATTTATATCTAATATGGGTTGTAGGAATGAAGAGGCTCAAGCTAAGAAGAAGAAAATTAGATGCTTCACGTGTGGAGAGCTAGGACACTACCACACAAGATGCCCAATGAGTGGAAAGCTCAAGAAAATGGAGCACCTTAGGAGATGGGAGAAAGAAGAGAGAAGGAAGCAAAGATCACAACACGGAGGGACTACAAGGGTAAGGGAGGTAATTCCTAACCCTAGGTCAATTTGCCATTCAAATCTAAATACCTCCATGAATGTTAGAAATAATGCAAATTGTTCATCCATGTATGCTAGATTTCATGAAAACTGCCTAATGGTGCATAACTTTGGTTTTAAATATAATGATAGAACTAAGGATAACAAGGTAGATCAATATTCTAAGAAAAGCATGCATCATGGTAAATCTAGGACCTTTGTATCTAAAGATCATGGCACTAATCCCAAAAAGGGAAAGAATGTGCCTAAGAAAATGGGTAGTTCTAGGGATGTCCAAAGTGGACATATGGACTCCAAAACTAAAGGTCTAGAGAGGGAAAATCAAGCCTTGAGGGCAAGGATTGATACATTAGAAAAAGCCCTAGAAAGATTCACGGTTGGGTCTAAGGGCTTAGACATGGTGTTGGGTAGCATCAAACCCAATTATGATAGATCGGGACTGGGGTACCGATCTAAGACCTCCAAGGGTAATGGAAAGAAGCATGTTGGGAAAACATACAATCTTAGTAAGGAGGGAAAGTCCAAGGATGATAAGGGAATGCCATCCAAGGGTAAAAAGAGTGACCGAACCAAGGACAAGATGTTCAAGGTTAAAAAGGTCAATTTTGTAAATCAAGAGTCACCGGTGGCACACCGGTGTGGCCTAGTGTGGATGGAGTCACCTAGGGAGGTGGCTAAGAGCTCAAGGGGGAGCTCTAGGAGCCTTTGGGGTCCATGGTAAATGGATCTCAAAAGTTTTTCTCCCAAGGAATTGGATGAAATGTGCCAAATAGGATTGGGAGACTTGGGTAAGTCTTAATTCTAAGTTTTGGCACACTAAAAAGGGGATATAGGGAGAAAAAGAGTGGAAATGGTATTATAATTGAAAGAAATTGGGTTTAATGTGAGAATACCATGTAACTTGATGCTACTAATGGATCATGAATGAATATGGGATGAAGCATCAAGATGAGGTCGAAATTAGAACTTTGGGCGAAGGTTTTAATGAAACACTTTAGGATAAGTGGAGTTTCGTGCCAATCATGGGATCTGGAGTACATTTATTTGGAAACGTATTTTTCCCAAGTGGATATTGGCTTCACAAGTCTCACGACAAAATTTCAGAATTTTTGGATATTTGTAGAATTTTTAGGACATTTCTGAATCTCGACCTGAAAACTTGAAAATCAGGTATCAGTCGACTGCCTTGGGGGCAGTCGACTGGTAAGAGCCCGGAAACTCTCTGTGAGTTTTGGCAGTTGACTGCCATTTGGACAGTCGACTGAGGGTCTAGGCAGAGTGTTAATAAGTGATTTCTGAAGGGTTTTTCAGAAACACTTGGAATTTTGAATGAACCTTAGAGTTGAGGACAATTCCTTGTGTCAATTTGAAAGGGTTAGAAGAGGCAAACACAAGGAATAATGACTTAATTTCAAAATGCCAAATCTTTTAAGCAACTTAGATGTGTACCAAAAGTCAAGCACACTTGATATTTCCATGATATCATATTTTTCTAGGATAGGGTATATCCTAGCAAGTGTGCTTGCAAATTTTAGAGTTTTTAGACTTTTGTTGAATTCTTTTTGGCACTTAGGGAAATATTGCCTCGGGCAATGCTACAAGAGTATCAAAGGGGGAAGAACTCGGGTGTTGGGTTGTGTATGACTCAACGTGTTGTCTAGGAGGTTAAGTTGGGTAGAACTTGACCTGGGAAAAATGAAAATTGGGAGAAGGCATGGGTAAAGGGGGAGGTTGCCTCCTAGTTGTCTTGATTTTTATTTTGAAAGTTTTGGGTTTTGTGTCAAACTTGGGAATGGTGATAGATACATGGGTAGATGTATTTTTCCCAAGTAGGTATGGGTACCATAATGTTCTCCACGAAACTTAGGAATTTTTGGAGATTTGTGGAATTTCTGGCGCAATTCTGAATTTGGCCAGAAAAGACTGAAATCAGAGTATCAGTCGACTGCCCTGGGGGCAGTCGACTGGTCAGGGCTGGTGTGGGTATCCAACAGCTAACTTGGGTCCAAGTGATAAGAAACATGTGTATGGGGGTCTAGTACACTGTGTTGAGGATCATTGAGGATTAAAAGAACCAATAATTGGGATATTATTGGGGTCCTTTTGATGTATGGCAAAGGGGGAGAAGTTTGGGTTTAAGTTGGGAAACTAAACTTACCTTTGCTAGAAACCCTAGGTTTCGGGTGAGCTGAGATTAAGGGGGAGCATGGTTGCTCCATTCTTGGCGTAAGGGGAACCTTGGAAAGGTTCTTAAAAAGCTATTGTAAGTCCAGTGTAAGGGGGAGCTTGGGAGAAGCTTTAAAAGCCCGGTTTGGTAGAAAATTCTAACTTAGAGGGTTAGGTGGTGAAAATCCTAACTTGGAGGGTTAGGTGGGAAAATCCTAGCTTGGAGGGCTAGGTGTAAAATTCCTAACTTGGAGAGTTAGGTGTGGGATGCCTTGGGATAGGATTCATTTTTGCATTGCATATGCATTTGTTTAGCATGGTTTTTGCTATTGACTACTATCTTGCTTTCCTAACTTAAACGGATTGCCAAACATCAAAAAGGGGGAGATTGTTGGAGCAATCGGCCCTAAGATGGTCCGGAGTGACCATAGGTTTTGATGTTTGGGCAAAGGGTTTAAGTTAGGTTTTCCCTTGTATTCTTATATGCGTATGTTGAGTGTGCAGGTTGTACAGGTTACGCATATGGACTTGACTGGACGGCCTCAGTACGGTGAAGGATGGCATGGAGGCAAGCTGGAGGCTTGCGTGCGCATCAGAGGGACCTTGGAGAGCAGGGACGATGAGCTGATGGGCGCGGACTTCGAGGCGTACGTGAAGGGTGGCATGGAGGCAAACTGGAGGTTTGCGTGCGCATCCGAGGGATGAGGGCCAAAGATGTAGGGGGCGCGAAGGCAACAGTCGAGGCTGCGGAGGAGGAGTTAGTCGAGTCATGAGGATCGAATGCTGTGTGAATGTACTCGGGAAAGGGTTCAACTAGGGACCAGTCGACTGCCCTGGGGGCAGTCGACTGGTAGGTGGCTGGTGAACTGGCTAAGAATTCGAACGTTGAGGTGCAACGTCGAATTTGGCTGGCACCAGTCGACTGCCCTGGGGGCAGTCGACTGGTAGCGAGAAATCAGCCCCGAGTCCTATTTAAAGAGGACGTCGTGGTGGCTGAGTTTCTTGACGAAACTTGTCTTGGTTAAGGGCAAGTTAGTAGTCTTCGTGTCCAGATCTTTGTTTGGTGTTGTGGTGAGGTTTCTCCACCCACAAGGAGCGACACGTGATAGCCGGAGGTTATCCGGGGTTTGATCCACCGACGGATTGTTGGATTAGTCACCCGACCGGGGTGGATACCAACTAAAATCGGTTTGTTAGCATTGCTTCTTTGTTATTATTGTTTTTATTTGTATTTCCGCTGCGCTAACAATCTTGTAGAGTAAGGAGAATCGACAAACCGCTATTCACCCCCCCTCTAGCGGACCGGCAACGATCTAACAGCTTTATCATGTTTGGTACTAACCCTGGATGCAGGACCGAAGGAATGAGTATCTACAGCACAGAGCGCCTCAAAGGAAAGAGGCAGCAGTTGGGTTGGGCGCCCGGAAGGTCCCGGGCACCCTAGGTAAAAGCCAAACAAGAGTTAGCAAGAAAAAGCTTCGGAAGCTTACTGGGCGGGGCGCCCCCATGCTCTCGGGCACCCCCGTGCCCTCGTGCTCCCGGGCGCCCCCATGCTCCCGGGCGCCCCCGTGCTCCCGAGCGCCCCCATGCTCCCTGGGCTCAAGCCAACGAAGTGGATAGAGTTTAAGCCAATGAGAAGCCCGCAGGCTGAGTCAACCAGGGTGCCCCTGCTTCTCTGGCGCCCCCGTCAACCCTCGAGTCCAATCCTGGAGGGATAAGGGCAGATCGAGATGTTTACGGATCGTGTGACATGTGGAGGGCGCCCTCGACGTCCAGGGAACCCCCTGGTTCACTATATAAGGGGCTCGACCCTCAAGGCTTCTAAACATAGTTTTTCAACGCCCCAATACTCTTCGCTCAAGCGCTCTGCTCCAGAAACTTCTGATCTCGTGGTTCTAGCGCCGACGACGACCCTACGCACCGAAGAACGATCCACATCGGGCCTCGATAATGAAGAGTTTTTTCTACTACCGTACATCCTCTTGTAATTATTTGCGCGATTATAATATTGCCCGCAATAAACGGTCAAGGACCGTGGGCCTTGGAGTAGGAGCCGATCTGGACTTCGAACCATGTAAAACCTTGTGTTCATGTTTTTAATTTTCGCTGCTCATTCTCTTAAAATTATATCCGAAAAGTTTTACGATATTCACCCCCCTCTATCGTTCTTCTCGATCCAACAAGTCCAACCCAACTAACACCACACATCTAATTAATTTCGCCTTTAAATTAATGAATCAAATTTAAAATTTTACCTTATTTAAGATTCTAAAATGTTTAAACTTAATTTTTTAAATGCTTAAATTTAATTTTTCAAAATTTTAACTTAATACTTTTTCAAATGTTTAAACATAATTTTTCAAATGTTTAAACTTAATTTTTCAATATTTAAACTTAATTTTTGAAAATTCAAATTTAACATTTAAATTAATTTCAAAATCTTCAAAAATCAAATTTGACTTTTCAAACTTTTTAATTAAATGCTTTAGGTTTCTTTTTGTTCACTTACCAAAAACTTACATAATCTAATTTTTGCAAACATTTCTATACTAAGAAATTCTTTTGGACAATCAATTTATTTTTTTTTAGAAAAATAAGTTTTACAAAAGTCACCTTGGGTTTCACTTAGTTTTTTTTATTTTGTTTTTACTTAGAAAACTGTTTACGGTCCCGGCTTTGATATTTATATATATATTTTTGGACTTGAATATTTTTCAAAACTTCTCTTGTATTTATATCTCGTATGATATTTTTCAAAATTATTTTAAACATAGAATTTTCCCTTTGCAGTTTTTTATATTTTTTTACCTTTTTCAAAGGAGAGAGAAAAAGAAGAATTTATTTTTCAAATTGTTAAATCAAAGTAGTTTTTAAAAGTTTTTTCTAAACTTAGTATTTTTTTAATATTTTAAAATTCTTTTTGTTTGAATCAAACTGTAAGACTCAGAGAAAGATCAACTCATGGTCAACAAGTCTCCTAGGACTATATCAAGTTTAGGGGAAGTTTAAATTAAAAGGAGTATTAGAATTTTCAAAAATAGTATATTTTCAAATAACACTATCTTTTCAAAAAGAAAAAAAAAACACTTTGAAAATACAATATTCTCATTTTCTAAAAGATTTTTTTTTGAAATTTTTTTTCATCTTTTGAACGTCTCTAAGAGCTTTTGAAAAATTACTTGAGTTTGGAAAAATCTCCAAGACACATAGGAAAGTTGACCTTGTGGTTAGTAAGTTTCCTAGGATTGTATCAGATTGGGGAGGAATCCAAACCAAAAAATTTATTATTTTTCAAAAATTAAATATAAATTAAAAATTCTTTATTTTGATTGGAAAATCATTAAGAAACATAGAAAAATTTTCTTGTGGCTTAGTTCCTATGATTGTGCCAGATTTAGAGAAATTTAAATCAATAAAGTACCTAGATTTTTAAATTTTCTTTCTCAATGACTTAGAATTCCTTAAAATATTTTCTGAAAAAGGATACTTAGTTTTTTTTATTTTTTTTATTTTAAAATTATTTTCAAAGTTTCCTTAAAAAATCATCTCTTAAAAAAAAAGAAATATGCAAACTTTCAAGATAATAGGGAGAGAATCATAATTTGAGGGGGAGCATGTTACTTAAGTGTAAATATTTTCAAAAATACTCCTATCAGAAAACTCTTTCAAAAGTCTTTCTACTTAGGAATTTTTTAACAATAATCTATTTACAATGAAAATTTATCCTTTACTTAAGAAATTTTATTCTCGTTTATCATGAGGATTAAAAATAAGTGGCTAAAACCTATGAACTTAGACTTATTTGTGGGTTGCTGCTAATTGTGTCAGAAACTGTCAGAAACCCAAGGGTTGCTGCTGATTGTGATCCGAAATAAGTTGTCTGAAGTTTGCTTGCTAAGGGCCGGGTTTGTTTTGGGGTGCTGTGTGGTCCTGAAAATGCCAAGAAAACTGCTGATTTATGTTGCCATTCTATTGGGTTTTCGCTGAAGATGCTACCTGAAAGTTAAAGGGCTTTTGGCACGAAAGGAGCTTAGTTTGTTTGCTCATGCTTGGAAAATATGGTGCATGCTTACAGATCCTGGGAGTCAGAAGGCTGGAGATGCGGGTGTACATACTCGAGGGATATTCGAAGACTGTTAGGAAGCAAGAGGAAAAGGGATACAAATAGAGATTGATTATAACACTAGTTTGAATTTACAAAACCGGCTGATAATTGTATAGATTCATATAGACAGTCGGTAGTTATAGTTTTATTGGAATTACTTGTAAATCATTTTGGATCACTGTAACTCTATATTAGAAGGTTAGGACTAGTCCCCCTTCTAATATGGATTTTTCTTCTGGAATAAAATATTCCTTTTATAAAAAAAAAAAAGACTTATTTATGGGTGCAGGTAGCACCTAAGTCAAACCTGGATTTTGATAATGGCAAAGGGTTCAAGAGTTAAGAGGTTATTGTTATCTAATGTATTCACTAAGTGTGCAGGAAAGAAGCCTTAGGCACACTAGGCACTAAGACCTAGTCAAAGGACTGGGCACCGAAGTCCCAGTCGAGGGCTGGGCACGAAGCCCTGGCAAGGAGCTGGGCACCGAAGACCTGCTCAGAAGGTGGGCACGAAGTCCCGGTCGAGGACTGGGCACAAAGCCCTAGTAAGGAGCTGGGCATCGAAGACCTGCTCGGAAGGTGTGCACGAAGACCTGGTCAGGTGCATCGAGCAAAAGTCCAACCGGAGGAGCCGGTTGACAAAAAGGCAAACTCTCCTGAGAGGAGTAGGTGAGGACGTGTTCCCAGTCGAGGGAAAAGTAGCCGTCAGTTCGACCTAGGGCTCCATTTGGGAGACCCAAAGTCATAACCAAGACAGCTACGGCTGTGAGAAATTATCTAACACTCTTACTTTGTTGTTTTGGAACTAACCCTGGATGCAGGACTGAAGGAACGAGTTTCTACAGCTCAGAACGCCCCAAAAGGAGAGGGGCAGCAGCTGAGCAGGGCACCCTGGAGGTCCCGGGCGCCCCCAAGGACAAAGCAAACAACCAAGCAAAGAGTTGCTTCAAAACTGCTCTATGTAGGGCGCCCTGGAGGTCCCAGGCGCCCTGAGTCAAACCAAGAAATGAACCGAAGCAAAAATCAAACCGTGAATCCTGTTGACCGAGTCAAGCAGGGCGCCCCCAGTGTCCCGGGTGCCCCCGTCAGCTCCGAGCCCTATTTTCAAGGGATAAGCACTGACCGAGTTTCGAGTACGGGTTTGCGGATCCAAAGGCACGTGGAGGGCGCCCCCAGGAGTGCTATAAAAGGGGCTCGACCCCCAAGGCTTCAGAACACACTTTTCTCAACGCCTCAACGCTCTTCGCTCAAGCGCTCTACTCCGGAAACTTCTGATCTCGAGATTCTAGCGCCGACGACGACCCTCCGCACCGAAGTACAATCCACACCGGGCGTCGGCAACAAAGAGTTTAAATGCTTTTTACTACACTATTATTGTACACATTGCTGTAAAACTTTGCGTATTATAGAATTGCCCGCATTAAACGTTCAAGGACCGTGGGCCTTGGAGTAGGAGCCGACTGTGACTCCGAACCAAGTAAAAATCCTTGGGTTTGTATGTGTTTTGTTTTAATTTCTGCTGTGCATTCTCTTTTATATTCTGAAAAAGTTTTCACGATATTCACCCCCCTATCGTGTTTTCTCGATCCAACAAGTGGTATCGAGACAGAAGTCTCGGGGACCCATACCCTCCAGCAGACATGGTATGATGAGTGGCGCAGCCACACATTTCCAGGAGGTGCAGCTTCATCAAGTACTGCACCTGGGCCTCTTGCTCCTACTGATACCACGATGGATGATCTCGTGGACGATGATGTCCCTCCTGCTGATGGTTGAGCTTGGATGCTTCTTACCTTTCCCTGTGGCCTGTATGGATGATTTGTGTGACTTTTGGGCTGTATGCCCTGTGACTTGACTATTGTGGACTTGTGCCACACGTATCTTGCTACTTGTCTGGATGTTTTATGCTTTGACCTGTCTGACTTTGCTTCACATGCTTATCTACTCTTAGTATGTCTATTGTTGATGCCATGTTGTTTATATGACTATGATCTGCGTGTTTGCTACATTGCCATGTTCATGCCTGTAATTCCATGTTTACTTGATACATATGAATGTTATGGCGTGCTTTGTGAGTTGATACTTGTGTTCATATGATGCATGTGATTGCTATATCTTGCTCTATCTTTTTCACATGTGTTCGTATGGTTATCCAACAACTTATCACATCTTTGTTGATTTGGGATACCCCTAGGGTTGAGGGGGAGTTTGTTTAAAACTTAACAGCCCCTCTAGCCCCTTTTCGGTGTTCGACAAAGGGGAAGAGTGTGGATTGGTTAAGCTTAGGATGATCATGTTGTAGGGGGAGGATCTGGATTCCCCTATGATTCTAAAGTTGAGCTATTGATTGAGAATCCCTAAACTTAAAATCGGATTGATAAACAACAAAAAGGGGGAGATTGTTGATGCAGTCTGGCCCTGATTATTGTTTTGGTGTTGACACCGATTTTAGTTTAGGTGGATGATTATTGATTATGATTAAGTCCTGATTGGGGATCCGGCATGGTATGAAAAATCCTAGTCTGGAGGGCTAGGTGTTGGAAAATCCTAACCTGGAGGGTTAGGTATGAAAAATCCTAGCTTGGAGGGCTAGGTATTGGGAAAGTCCTAATTCAGAAGGGTTGGGTGAAAAGTCCTAGCTTGGAGGGCTAGGTGAAAAGTCCTAACTTGGAGGGTTAGGTGCAAATTCCCATCCTAGAGAATTAGGTGAAAAAGTCCTGGCTTGGAGGGTCAGGTGCCTAGCTTGGAGGGCTAGGTTGGATGATGTTCTAACTCGGAAGAGTTGGGTGAAAAGTCCTAGCTTGGAGGGCTAGGTGAAAAGTCCTAACTTGGAGGGTTAGGTGCAAATTCCCAACTTGGAGGGTTAGATGGAAAAATCCTTAGCTTGGAGGGCTAAGGTGGATGAATTCCTAGCTTAGAGGGCTAGGTTTGAGTCCCTGGATCGGTCTGGTGACCGATCAGGGACATTGGCACGCTGCTCCTTCGTGGATCGGTCTGGTGATCGATCCAGCGATGTCTGATCGGACTGGTGACCGATCAGGGAGCGCACAGTGAGGTTGGGAACCTACTGTGTGGCTTTTGATCGGACCGGTGACCGATCAGGGAGCAGGCTGCTTCCTCACTGCCTTGCTCCTGATCGGTTTGGTGACCGATCAGGGAGCGGACGGTGAGTGAGTTCCCTTGCTGATCAAGTCCTGGATCGGTTCGGTGACCGATCAGGGACTTTGGATATGATTAAAAAATCACTGTTCATCTGTCCTAATCGGTCTGGGTGACCGATCAGGCTTCACTCTGATCGGTTTGGTGACCGATCAGGCTTCACTCTGATAGGTCGGGTGACCGATCAAGCGTGTATAGCCGCGAGAGCTGGGAATCCCAGCGAAGCAGTGGATCGGTCTGGTGACCGACCCACACGCCCTGGATCGGTCCGGTGACCGATCACTTTAATTCAAATTGCGCTGTCAGACGCTCTAATCGCGTCTGACCATATCCGATTCGCTGTTGTTTGCCTCTGATATTTGATTTACTGTGTGATATACTGCTCTAACACTCTGATTAAGCTGCAGGTGACAGGGGAGGATTCAAACACTCAAGTAGAAGTCAATGGAGGCTTTCCTTGGAGCAGGTTTGTCCGTTTCTCATCTCAGGTTGCAACGGCTGGAGCTGCAGGACTGAAGCCGCTGATTGAAGCTTGGTTGAGGGAGCTCAGGAAGTTCAGCAAGGGTTCAGTGGTAGCTAGCATTGGCAGTAAGGCAGCTGGAGGCTGCTGGAGATGAGGTCACTTGATGCTTAGTGGAGAAACAAAAGGGACGGAAGATAGCTTCAGTAAAAGAGAGTTCTAGAGCTTGTGTTCTGAGTTCTTGCCGCACTTGTGTTCTCCACATCAAGCTTGCACGTTCTGAAGTTTCATCCTCTTGAGCAAGCTGCTGAAAACTTGAAGCAACCTTCCCTTACTTGAGCGCTTGAAGGAGAGAACAAGGAGCTGGGAGTCCGACAGCGGGAAGACACGAGGAAGGATTTCTTGCGTGAGATCGTCGCTGGGTGGAGCTCAGGAAAGTTTGCTGTGTTCTTGTCCTTGCTAAGTGTTTGAGTAAGATCTTTCTTGTTGTTTCTTTGTGCTTAAACTTAAATCCGTGATTGAAACGCTGTGGAGAGGTTTCTCCACCGAGAAGGAGGTTGTTTCTTATCCGGTGATAATCGGGGCTTGATCTGCCGACGATCAAGGGATCGCCCACCTTAAGGGCACGCCAAGGAGTAGGGGCAAGTTATCCCCGAACCTTGTAAATTCTCCTTGTTAGCGATCTTGCTAATCTTGCTAGTTAGTTTTCTGTTTTAGTTTCTGCACATTATGTTTTTCATACTTCCGCTGTGCTACTAACAACTCCAAGTGCAGAAACTCGCTAGGTTCTTGAAGTCAAAGTGATTGGCTATATTCACCCCCCTCTCTAGCCATCCCATTTCCAACACAAGGAAGAGCTGAACCGGGTGGGACCATTCAACAGTGCAATGGAACTGTGGGGTAAGCTAATTGAGTTGCACGAAGGAACCTCCGACACTCGAATCAGCAAGGGGGACCTTCTTCTAAACAAGTTGTACACAATCAAGATGAACGACGGTGAGACAACAGCTAAGCTCCATGCCAGAATTCAGGAGCTGATGAACGGTCTACACACAATCGGTCACAAGGTAGAGAACCGTGACTTAATAAGGTATGCTCTTAACGCTTTCTCGAGAAACACTTTGTGGGCATCTATGGTAGATGCGTACAAAGTTTCAAGGGATCTTTCAAAAATCAAATTAGATGAACTATTTTCTGAACTTGAATTACATGAGCAGACTAACTGCACCCTGGCCGAGAAAGACATTGCTTTTATTGCAGGCAAGACGGGAAAAATGGTAAAGAAGATGCCTCAACCTGCACTCAAGTCTAACTCAGACTCAGACTCAGAAGACAGTGAAGGAGATCGACCCAAGCAGGTCTGGCTTGCCCGGGACTACTATAAGGAACTGAAGAATCAGTCCAACAGAAGAAAAGCCAACTGAAAGAAGGAGGATCCGGCTGAACCAACCAAGAATAAATCAAGTGTGACCTGCTTTGAATGCAACAAAAAGGGTCATTTCAAATCGGAATGCCCTAATCTGAAAGAGGCCAAGAAGTCAAGAAGAAAGAAGGTCCTTCAAGCAACATGGGAAGAATCTTCATTCGAAGAAGAAGAAGAGGCCCCACAATCGAACCTGCTCGCTCTAACTGCTTCGGAAGAAATCGAGACCGAATCAGAATCAGAGCCGGACGACAGAAAGCTTACATTTTCTGAGGATGGCGAAATCACTGTAAGTGGGTTTTCTAGAATTCAATTATGTGAATTAATTGCATATATTTCTCGAGACTTGGCGAAAGCTAAAATCCGAGTCGAGTCCCTCCGACAGGAAGTAAAACTCCTGAAAGAGGGAGCTGACTCTAGATCCTTAACTGAGGAGGTTCAAGAAGGAATCTCTACTCAAGTTGAAAAACTTGAGAAAGAGAACTCCTCCTTGAAAACTCAAGTCATGGACCTTAGAGCAGCCTTAGAAGGATTCACTTCCAGTTCCAAGGGTCTTGACATGATCTTTGGAAAACAGAAGTCGGTTCTAAATCGATCCGGGTTAGGTTATCGAACCAAGTCTAGACAAAGATCATATTATGCTATACTGAATCAGTCTAGACCTAAAATTCAGGCATGGGTACCCAAACTATACCTGAACAACCAAACTGGATCAAATCAGTATTGGATCCCCAAGGACAAGATTCACACCTTGCCGAACCATTATTGTGGCTTTAGTCAGGGGGAGCTAATTTAAAAATAATTTTTATAGTTAAATAAATTTCTTTTCTTGTTTTAAATTGCATGATTGCTTGTTTATTTATTTTGTGTAATTTATCATGCTTAGACCTAAGGACTGGTTAGATTAAGGACTAAACCGATTAACTGAAATTTGAACAACCTAGTATTGGGTGGCGGTGAGATGATAGTATGTTAGGGAAGCCATTTTGGCGGAACTAGCCGAAGCTACCGATCCAAGACCCAAGCTAGTTAGACCAGAATTTTCAAAAAGTAATTTTGAAAATGAAATTTCACTAAAAGGCATTGTCAAGGAAAGGGTTGATGATCCAATAAGGCTACGACCAAAGAAGGCCTAGTACCTTGCCAAGACCTGGAAGCTAATTTTTGAAATTCAAATTCAAGTTACTTCTTGTCAAATTCAAATCTAACACAAATTTCAATTGATCTTAGACTCAACCACTTTTTCAAAATAAAGTTAAAATTTATTAAAATGGTTTTTCAAAATTAATTTAACTTTCTCAAAATTAATCATGATTTTTCAAAATAACTTCCTATTTCTACTAAAACCTGTCTCACAAAAACCCATAAGGCTAACGTGATTGACAACTCTATATTGGGTGAGACAGACTAGGTCGTGAATGTCAATTTAGGTTATTCCTAATTCTAATTGGATCCAAATCAACAAACTCTTTATGTGTAGGAACATAAAGATTTGGACCAATGGATGTTTGATAGTCGGTGCTCCAGACACATGACTGGGGACAAATTGAAATTCACCAAACTCAAGTTCAAGAACCTAGGCTCAGTAGCATTTGGCAACAATGCTACACTCAAAGTGATTGGGTCAGGTAACATTGAACTCAAATCTGACTTTGTTATTAAAAAGGTGCTTTTGGTTGAAAATTTTAAATTTAACTTACTCAGCATAAGTCAATTGTGTGATACTGGCTATTAGTTACCTTTACCAACTCTAACTGCCTAATTAGAAATTTATAAGACTCAAAAATCATGCTTAAGGGCACTAGGAAAAATAATGTTTACACTATAAACCTACCCTTAACACCGAAATGCATGTTAACTCAGTTAGAAGAATCAAACCTCTGGCATAGGAGATTAGGTCACACTAATCTGAGATTAATTTCAAAAATCACCCAACTTGGCCTAATTAAAGGTATACCCAAAATTAAAAACCATGAAAACTTAATATGTGAATCATGCAATCAAGGCTAACAAACCAGATCTAATCACAAACTAATTCAATCAGACCTCACTCAAACCACACTTGAGCTCCTACATCTTGACCTATTTGATTCACATGGAGCCAAGTAACTAAGCGGAAACTGGTACTGCTTAGTAATTGTTGATGATTACTCTAGGTTTACCTGGGTTAGGTTCCTAAAGACCAAAGATGAAACCCTAAACTTATTTTGTGAATTTTCTAAGTTAGTTGAAAATCAAAACGATACCAAAATCAAAAGGCTTAGGAGTGATCACGGGGGAGAGTTTGAAAATCAATGATTCGAGGAGGTTTGTAAGATAAACGGCTATATACACGAATTTTTGTGTCCTAGAACCCCCCAGCAAAATGGGATAGTAGAACGGAAAAATAGAACCCTACAGGAAGCCGCTAGGGCCATGCTCAATGAATTCAACCTAGCTAACCAATTTTGGGCAGAGGCAATTAGTACAGCTTGTTACATCCAAAATAGAATACTTATTAACAAACGACACAATAAAACAACTTATGAATTATACTACCATAGACTTCCAAAACTACATTACCTAAGAGTCTTTGGATGTAAAGTCCGTATCCTAAACACCAAGGACTACCTAAGTAAATTCCAGTCTAAGTCAACTCCATGGATCTTCTTAGGATACTCAACCACAAGTAGGGCCTATAGGGTTTACAATAAACAAACTAAGAAAATTGAAGAAACAACAAATCTGATATTTGATGAAGAAATTAACTCAAACTCTGATAATCCAAATCTAAATTCATCAAATACTGATCAAGAAGATAATGAACATACTGTTGAACCTTTAATTGAACCCCTAAATGAACTAAATATTGAACCAACTATTGAGACAATTGAACCAACAATTGAACCAGCCCAAATAGTTGAACCAAACACTGAACCAAACCGACCAGCCGGACCTGAGGCTGAACCTAGTACTAGAAGAACTAAGAAACCCAGTCTAAGTCACCCAACTGATCAAATTGTAGGTGATCCAACCTTAGGAGTAAGAACTAGGTCCTCCTATAGAAATCTTAGTCATATTGCACTGATTTCAAAAATTGAACCTAAGACTATAGAGGAAGCCTTACCTGATCCTGATTGGATCATAGCGATGCAAGAAGAGTTAGCCCAATTTGAGAGGAACCAAGCCTGGGAACTAGTACCTAAACCTGAGGGCAAATCCATTATTGATACTAAGTGGGTTTATAGGAATAAGCTAAATGATCAAGGAGAAATAGTTAGAAATAAAGCCTACTTAGTAGCGAAAGGGTTCAGTCAAGTCGAAGTGTTAGACTATGACGAAACCTATGCCCCAGTAGTTAGACTTGAGTCCATTAGGATGTTGTTAGCCTTTGCATCCCATAAAGGATTTAAACTCTACCAAATGGATGTAAAGTCAGCTTTTCTAAATGGATTTATTAGAGAAGAAGTCTATGTAGGACAACCCCCCCGGTTTTGAGGACTTAGAAAAACCTGACCATGTTTACAAACTCACTAAGGCACTATATGGACTAAAACAAGCACCTAGGGCTTGGTATGAACAGTTGTCAACCTACTTAATTTCTAAGGAATTTAAACAAGGATAAATTGACTCAACCTTATTTATTAAGACCTTAGAAAAAGACATCTTTATTGCACAAATCTACGTTGATGATATAATTTTTGGATCCACCAACTCAAACTTCCTAAAAGAATTTGTTAAAATAATGAAAAATGAATTTGAAATGAGCTTAGTTGGTGAGCTCAACTTCTTTCTAGGGTTACAAATTAAGCAAACTAGGGATGGAGATTATGTCCATCAATCCAAATATGCTAAGGAGTTAATAAAGAAATTCAAAATGGATAACTCCAAAAGCATAAGTACCCTATGGCCACAAATGTAAAAATAGATAGTGACCCTGATGGTAAACCAGTAGACCTTAAACTTTATAGAAGTATGATAGGGAGTCTACTTTATCTTACAGCCAGCAGACCTGATATCCTTTTTGCTGTAGGAATGTGTGCTAGATACCAAACTTGTGCTAAAGAAACGCACTTAGCAACCCTAAAAAGAATAGTTAGATACATTAAGGGCACCCTGTTGGATCGTGAAAAGCCGATAGAGGGGGGGGTGAATATCGGAAATCGCTCTTTTTCGGAAAACTAAGAGTAAGTGCACAGCGGAAATAAAAATACGAGACACAGCACAAAGACAGTGATTTTTACTTGGTTCGGAGCCTGTGTCGACTCCTACTCCAAGGCCCACGGTCGTTGACCGTTTACTTTGGGCAATTCTATATTCGCGCAAATAGGTTACAATGATTTCAATTACAAAGAGAGTGCAATAAAATAATAATAAAATATTAAGCTCTTCGTTACCGACGTTCGGAGTGTGTCGATTCTTTTCGGGGCAGCGGGACATCGTCGACTCGAGGTGAGGCGTTTCTGGAGCAAGGCACGAGCATAGAAGAGCGTGGAAGCTTTGGAATCAAGTTGATGTGAAGCTTGGGGTCGAGGGGTGCTATTTATAGCACTTAGGGCGCCCTGGACGTCTGGGGCGCCCTGCTACGTGTCAGTCGATCCGGATTTAGCTCGGTCAACAGTTATCCCATCCGAATAGGGATAAGTTTGACTCTGGGGGCGCCCTGGTCGCAGAGGGCGCCTTGGCTGACTTCTTCCGCGCAGAGATCTCGGCTGTGGATAAAGATGAGGCTTCGCAGACCTGGCCCAAGGCGCCTTGGCTGCTGAGGGCGCCCTGGCTGCTGAGGGCGCCCTGCCCAATAGGCAGTCGAAGCCCTTTTTGCTTCACTTGGTTCTGGTTCACCTTGGGGGCGGCCTGGACACTCAGGGCGCCCTGCTCAGCTGCTGCCTCACTCCTTTGTGGCTCTCTGAGTTGCAGACACACGTTCCTTCAGTCCTGCATCCAGGGATAGTCCAAAACACAATAACACAATTAATTATTTATTTTATACAGCCTTAGCTGTCTTGGTTCTGACTTTGGTCTCCGAAATGGAGCCCTAGGTCGAACCGACGCCTACTGTTCCCTCGATGGGGAACGCGTCCTCACCTACTCCTCTCGGGAGAATTTACCTGTTGCCAACCGCTCCTTTGGTTGGACTTTTACCTGACGGTCCTTTGTCAGGGCTTGGATGCCGAGCTACCCTTCGCCCGGTGCATAGCAGTCCTTCGCTAGGTCTTCTGTCCCAGACTGTCCTTCGCCTGGAGCCTAGCAGTCCTTTGCTAGGTCTTCTGTCCTAGGCTGTCCTTCGCCTGGTGCCTAGCAGTCCTTCGCTAGGGCTTTTAACTCTGGCATTCCTTCACCAGTGCCTAGCGGTCATTTGCTAGGGCTTTTAACTCTGCCATTCCTTCGCCAGTGCCTAGCGGTCCTTTGCTAGGGCTTTCACTGCACACTTGATTAACTTGTTAGAAAATAAGAAGGACTTAACTTTTGATCTATGTTGCCATTATCAAAACACAGGTTTGACTTAGGTGCATTCTGCACCAACACACCCTAAATGTAGGGATTTGGTATCCTAGGACTTTAACTTTTGACCTATCAGGATACTCGGACTCTGATTATGCTGGTTGTAAACTAGATAGAAAAAGTACGAGTGGAAGCTACCAACTCTTAGGAAATAGTCTAGTAAGTTGGTGCAGCAGAAAGCAACACTGCGTAGCTCTATCCACAACTGAAGCTGAGTATATTGCTTTAGGAGAGTGTGTAGCACAACTCTTATGAATGATGCACACTCTTAAGGACTTTCAGCTTAACTACATCCAAACCCAAGTCTATATTGATAATATAAGTTTAATTAATCTAACTAAGAATCCAATACAACACTCAAGAACTAAACACATAGAAGTCAAACACCACTTCGTAAGAGATCATGTAGCCAGGGGTGAGATAGTCCTTAAGCATGTAGACTCTAAATTTAACTTAGCTGACATATTCACCAAACCGTTACCTGAGTCTGAGTTCAGCTCACTAAGAAGGCAGTTAGGGCTATGCTTGGCAGAATAGGTTTGCTCTATTTCTGGTTTTTTTTATAAAATTGTTTTACTTGATTTCAAAAATCAGTTCTTACTTAAATTTGAGAATTATTTCTTTTTAAATAATTTTTTGTGACTTAGTTTTTTTAAGAAAACAAAATTAACCCCTTCAAAACTAAGGGCTTTTTCGCAAATGGACTTAGCTTAGGCCCTAACCCTAGAGCTGCATACACCTATAGATCTAGAAGCCAACATCTCACAAGCACCTTAGGGTACTTTTGATTGATCACCTAGAATGGGTTGAGATGCTTAGGTCTTTGCCTTGATTCAAGATGCTTTAAGTCAGTGCATCTGCAGTAATTGGGGCACTAAAGCAACAATCAGGTTAAGTGTCAAGCTTAGAAAATCTAACTTGAATATATCACTTAACTTGACTAACCCTAGCGAAAGCTACTGTTTATAACAGTTAGTAAGTAACTAATTGGGTTAGACAGGACCCTAAAGAGAAAATTCAAATTGATTTAGTTCAGTTCAAAATTTAGAATTGGTTCACTACAGCATTTGACCCTGACTACTCAATTTCAATGCATTTCTTATTTCAAAGCATTTTTTATTTCAATGCAATGTTTTTAATGCAATCTTTTTGCTAATTTTTTTTTATATATGGCAAAGGGGGAGAGATTGGTAAGGAGGGAAAAAGGCTCTAAAATTTGTCTAAATTTTTTTCTCTGAAAAAGACTCTAAAATTTGTCTAAATTTTTTTCTCCAACATCAAGTCTTTTTATCTCCTGTCATTCAAAAAGTTCATTACTTTTCAAAGTTCGTTTTGAAAATTAACTTTACTTGGGTTCAAAATTTTTCTAAAGCACTTATTCTGAAATTTTCTGAAATGTTTTCTAAGTAAATTAGAAAAATGTGTTTGAAAAATGTTTCTATGCTCCCTAAGTACTTACTACTAGCTTTCAAAAATTATTCAAAAATTATTCCAAGTACTTATTCTAAAAACTATGGTTGGACGAAAATTTTTTAAGTATAAAATTCAAATTCTCCTAAAAATTTTCCAACTCAAAATATTTTCTAACTTAAAAACGTCTCTCTTGAAAATTTTCTAAGTAGTGGAAAATTGAAAAACATTTAGACTTAGAAATCATTTTCAAAACCCCACGAACCCTTAAAAAACCTAGGGGGAGATTTCTTCCAAGGGGAGGGAATCAAATTTAGGTATTTTACCTACTTATCTGTTGATTAACTTAACTTTTTGAACCGGGTTGCCATAAATCAAAAAGGGGGAGATTGTTGGTGCAGGTAGCACCTAAGTCAAACTTGGGTTTTGATAATGGAAAAGGGTTCAATAGTTAAGAAGTTATTGTTATCTAATGTATTCACTAAGTCTGCAGGAAAGAAGCCCTAGGCACACTAGGCACGAAGACCTAGTCAAGGGACTGGGCACCGAAGACCTGCTCCGAAAGTGGGCACGAAGTCCTGGTCGAGGACTGGGCACGAAGTCCTTGCAAGGAGCTGGGCACCGAAGACCTGCTCGGAAGGTGAGCACGAAGTCCTGGTCGAGGACTAGGCACGAAGCCCTGGCAAGGAGCTGGGCACCGAAGACCTTCTCGGAACGTGGGCACGAAGACCTGGTCAGGTGCATCGGGCAAAAGTCCAACCGGAGGAGACGGTTGGCAAAAAGGTAAACTCTCCTGAGAGGAGTAGGTGAGGACGCGTTCCCCGTCGAGGGAACAGTAGGCGTCGGTTCGACCTAGGGCTCCATTTGGGAGACTCGAAGTCAGAACCAAGATAGCAATGGCTGTAAAAAATTATCTAACATTCTTACTTTGTTGTTTTGGAACTAACCCTGGATGCATGACCGAAGGAACGAGTTTCTGCAGCTCAGAACACCCCAAAGGAGAGGGGCAGCAGCTGGGCAGGGCGCCCTGGAGGTCCCGGGCGCCCCAAGGTCAAAGCAAACAACCAAGCAAAGAGTTGCTTCCAAACTGCTCTAAGCAGGGCGCCCTGGAGGTCCCGGGCACCCTGAGTCAAAGCCAGGAAATGAACCGAAGCAAAAATCAAACCGTGAAGCCTGTTGACCGAGTCAAGCAGGGCGCCCCTAGTGTCCCGGGCGCCCCTGTCAGCTCCGAACCCTATTTTGAAGGGATAAGCTCTGACCGAGTTCCGGATGGGGGTTTACGGATCCAGAGGCACGTGGAGGGCGCCCCCAATATCAAGGGCGCCTCAGGAGTGCTATATAAGGGGCTCGACCCCCAAGGCTTCAGTATCATCTTTTTCCAACGCCTCTACGCTCTTCGAATCAAGCACTCTGCTCCGGAAACCTCCCATCTCGAGATTCAAGCGCCGACGACGACCCTCTGCTCCGAAGTACGATCCACACCGGGTGTCGGTAACGAATAGTTTAATTTTATTTACTGCACTACAACTGTAATATTTTCTGTAAACATTTGCGCACATATAGAATTGCCCGCAGTAAACGGTCAAGGACCGTGGGCCTTGGAGTAGGAGCCGACCGCGACTCCGAACCAAGTAAAAGTGCTTGAGTTCTTGTGTTGTGTTTATTTAAATTTCCGCTGCGCATTCTCTTTTCTAATCCGAAATTTTTTTTTAACGATATTCACCCCCCCTCTATCGTTTTTCTCGATCCAACAGATGCTCCCCTAAATATAATTTTACAGAAGGCATCAATGACCTCGCCTTTTGTAAAAACCTCTCCAATGAGGATTTGTAAGAATTAATGCAAATTCAAAGCAAAGGGTGCATCCTCCCAGATAAATTCATTAGCCAACCTGCCAAGTTAATTGATAAGATTATTTATTAAAGCCCCAAATATATTAACTAAACTAGGTTTCATAACTTACTTTAGGTTCTCCAATTTATTTATCAGGTAGACCACTTCTTTATCTTGATTTTTCTTCTTCGACTTCATAAAATGCTTCTTCACAAACTACATCGATAAAATTTAGACCAAACTAATTAATGACCAAATTCAATAAATTTGACGTAATTTATATGAAAATAACTCACATACATCAATACCTTGTTGCCTCATTTTGTATAGTTCGGAGGTCCTTCTTTTTTCCTCCTCTATATCTTCTTCAGACATGACTTCCATTACAGTAATGATTTCTCTTACTTCATCCATATCCTCCTCACTAAGTTTCCTTTTTCCCTTATCCATGACATTTGATATTTGTTCCTTTCTCCACTTCACCTTATGTAATAGCTGGTGCCATACTGGACTCTCAATTGGAGTATCTCTGTAATCATACCGAGTTCGGTCACGTCCTCTCCTTGTTCTACAAGATACTGGATCAGAAACAGAACCGACTACAGGATAGCTTTCTTGACCCTCCATCCCTTTTTTTCAATAATTGAAATTAATTCCTTAACCCTTTCTTTCAAACATATATTCTCCTCTATTAGCTCCTTGATTATGGTGTCTTTAAGAATGCATTCACCACATGACCTTACATCTTCTATGTGATGTCCTTGTGATGTCTCCATTGCCTGTGGAATGTCATCACCAATATCAAGGTTCTCAAACAATGTGTTTTCATGTAGGTTAGGAATTCTTTCCACGATCACCTGTCAATTACCAAGTACACAAATTTTATTGCCTCTATATCAAACTAACATAGATCATAGTTTAGAATAATTACCTCTTCGGACCTGATTTGGTTGACAAGGTCCCTCACCCTACTAATATGCGAAGGAATATTCCTCCACTTATTTATTCGGGGTCCTTCAACATTGTATGATTTTTGAATGGGTGCATGCTCCAGAAACCATGCCTACACAAAGTTTTCCAGACAATTACATTAATGACAACAAAATTTTGTTGGATCGAGAGAACCGATAGAGGGGGGGTGAATATCGGAAAACTTTCGGATTTATGGAAAGAGCAATTTGTACAGCGGAAAGAAACAAAACACGCGAACACAGTATTTTACTTGGTTCGGAGTCTAGGTCGACTCTTACTCCAAGGCCCACGATCGTTGATCGTTTACTTTGGGCAATTCTATATGAGCGCAAAATCAGTTTACAAGAATAGATTTACAAGTATAGCACCATAAACTTTTAATAATAAAAAACTCTTCTTTTACCGACGTCCGGTTGTAGGTTGACTTTCCGGAGCAGCGGGACGTCGTCAGCTCGAGTTGGGCAGTTTCTGGAGCAAGGCGTGAGCACAGAAGAGCGTGGAAGCATTGGTTCGAAGTTGTTGTTGAAAGCTTGGGCGTTGGGTGCTATTTATAGCACCTCGGGGCGCCCTGGACGTCGGGGGCACCCTGCCACGTGTCAACCGATCCGGTTTTAGCTCGGTCAAGCGTTATCCCATCCGAATAGGGATAACTTTGACTCTGGGGGCGCCCTGGTCGCAGGGGGCGCCCTGCTTGACTTCTTCCGCGCAAAATTCTCGGCTGGATAAGGGTGACGCTTCGCAGGCTTGGGCGCGGGGCGCCTTGGCTGCTGAGGGCGCCTTGGCTGCTGAGGGCGCCCTGCCCAGTAAGCAGCCGAAGCCCTTTTTGCTTCATTTGTTTCTGGTTCACCTTGGGGGCGCCCTGCTCAGCTGCTGCCTCACTCCTTTGAGGCTCTCTGAGTTGTAGACACACGTTCCTTCGGTCCTGCATCTAGGGTTAGTCCAAAACACAATAAAAAAATTAATTATTAGTTTATACAGCCTTAGCTGTCTTGGTTCTGACTTCGGTCTCCAAAATGGAGCCCTAGGTCGAACCGACGCCTACTGTTCCCTCGACGGGGAACGCGTCCTCACCTACTCCTCTCGGGAGAATTTACCTGATGCCAACCGCTCCTTTGGTTGGACTTTTGCCTGACGGTCCTTTGTCAGGTCTTGGATGCCGAGCTGTTCTTCGCCCGGTGCCTAGCATTCCTTCGCTAGGGCTTCAGTCCCAAGCTGTCCTTCGCCTGGCGCCTAGCAGTCCTTTGCTAGGGCTTTTTACCCTGGCATTCCTTCGCCAGTGCCTAGCAGTCCTTCGCTAGGGCTTTTCCTGCACACTAGAGTGACTTGTTAGAGAAACAAGTAAGACTTAACTTTTGAACTCTGTTGCCATTATCAAAACACAGGTTTGACTTTGGTGCATTCTGCACCAACAATCTCCCCCTTTTTGATTTATGACAACCCTAGTTCAAAAAGTTAAGTTTAGGTAAGCATGTAAAAACCTTAAATATTGTTCCCTCCCCTTGGAAGGAAACTCCCCCTAGATTTTTCAAAAATTCGTGGGGTTAAAAGCTTTTGCTTGTACTTTGAAAAACTTAAGTTTTAGGTACTTGGAAATCTTTTGATAAAATAAGTTAAAAGTACATATCGATGATCTTAGAGTACTTAAAGGGTTTGAAGCCTTATGTTTTAAGGTACTCAAAAAGTTTTTGAAGGTTTTAACTTAAGTACAAAAAACTTAAGTATTTAGTAAATTTTGAAAGACTTTTGTACATTTGAAAAACTTAAGTACTTAATAATTTTGAAAACTTAAGTACTTAATAATTTTGAAAACTTAAGCTTAAAATACTTATAGAAGTTAAAAAATTTGACAAGCTTAAGTAAGGAAATTTGAAAGGCTTGAATACTTAGCAAAATTTTGAAAGCTTAAGTGAAAATTTTGAAGATTTTGACAAGCTTAAGTAAGGAAATTTGAAAGGCTTGAGTACTTAGCAAAATTTTGAAAGCTTAAGTGAAAATTTTGAAAGCTTTGACAAGCTTAAGTAAAAATTTTGAAAGCTTAAGAACTTAAGTACTTAGATAATAATTTGAACCAGATTTGCTTAAGTACTTAGCTAATTTTGAAAAGGTTTTTAAAAAGTTTAAGTACTTAGAAAAGCTTAAGTATTTTTGAAAGCTTTTTGAATAGAGGATAAGAAAATTTTGAAAACTTTTTGAATAAAGGATAGAGTTAAAAAATATTTGAGCAAAAAAAATTATTTTACTCTCTCCTTTCCTATCTCTCCCCCTTTGCCATATATGAAAAACAGATAAATGTAGCAAAAAAAATTACATAAAGGAAATAAGTAAGATTTTGCTGTACTGAACCAATTCATTATTAGATTTAAATCAAATCAGTCAATTTTCTCTGTAGAGACCTGTCTAACCCAATTAGCTACTTACTGACTGTTATAAACAGTAGCTTTTGCTAGGGTTAGTCAAGTTAAGTGTTTCTGTTCAAGTTAGATTTTCTAAATTTGACACTTAACTTGATTGCTGTATAAGTTGTATTTAGTGCCCCAATTACTGCAGATGCACTGACTTAAAGCATCTTGAATTAAGGCAAAGACCTAAGCATCTCAACCCATTCTAGGTTATCAATCAAAAGTACCCTAAGGTGCTTGTGAGATGCTGGCTTCTAAGTCTATAGGTGCATGCAGTTCTAGGGTTAGGGCCTAGGCTAAGTCCATTTTCGAAAAAGCCCTAGTTTTGTAAGAGGGTAGTTTTGAAATAAAAATAAAACTAAGTCGAAAGTGAAAACTGATTTTGAAATTAAGTAAAACAGTTTTTCAAATTATATTTTTAGAAACAATTTTGAAAAATAAGTAGAGCAGTAAGAAAAATAGAGTTAATCTATTCTACTGAGCACAATCCTAACTGCCTTCTTAGTGAACTGAACTCAGATTCAGGTAAGGGTTTTGTGAATATATCAGCTAGGTTGGATTTAGAGTCAATATGCTTAAGTACTATTTCACCCCTGGCTACATGGTCTCTTACAAAATGATGTTTGACTTCTATATGTTTGGTTCTGGAATGTTGGATTGGGTTCTTAGTTAGATTAATTGAACTTATATTGTCAATAAATACTTGAGTTTGGGTGTAGTTGAGTTGGAAGTCCTTAAGTGTATGCATCATCCACAAAAGTTGAGCTACACACTCTCCTAAGGCTACATACTCAGCTTCAGTTGTGGATAGAGCTACACAGTGTTGTTTTCGGCTGCACCAACTAACTAGACTCTGTCCTAACAGTTGGCAGCTTCCACTTGTGCTCTTTCTATCTAATTTACATCCAGCATAGTCAGAATCTGAGTATCCTGTCAAATCAAAAGTTGAGGTCCTAGGATACCAAATCCCTACATTTAGGGTGCCCTTTACATATCTTAGTATTCTTTTTAGGGCTGCTAAGTACGTTTTCTTAGCACCGGTTTGGTACCTAGCACACATCCCTACAGCAAAAAGAATGTCAGGTCTACTGGCTGTAAGGTACAGTACGCTACCTATCATACTCCTATAGAGTTTAAGGTCCACTAGTTTACCATCAGGGTCACTATCTATTTTTACATTAGTGGTCATGGGGGTACTTATACTTTTACAGTTATCCATTTTAAATTTCTTTATTAGTTCTTTAGCATACTTGAATTGATGAACGTAGTTTTCATCCCTAGTTTGTTTAATTTGTAAGCCTAGGAAAAAGTTAAGCTCACCAACTAAGCTCATTTCAAATTCATTTTCCATTATCTTAACAAACTCTTTTAGAAAGTTTGTGTTGGTGGATCCAAAGATTATGTCATCTACGTAAATTTGGGCAATAAATATATCTTTTCCTAGGGTTTTAATAAATAAAGTTGAGTCAATTTAGCCTTGTTTAAATTCTTTAGAAGTTAAATAGGTTGATAAACGTTCATACCAGGCCCTAGGTGCTTGTTTTAACCCATATAATGCTTTAGTTAGTTTATAAACGTGGTTAAGTTTGTCTAAATCCTCAAACCCTGGGGGTTGTCCTACATAAACTTCTTCTTTAATGAATCCATTTAAGAAGGCTGACTTTACATGCATTTGATATAACTTAAATCCTTTATGGGATGCAAAGGCTAACAACATTCTAATGGACTCAAGTCTAGCTACTGGGGCATATGTTTCATCGTAGTCTAATCCTTCTACTTGGCTGAAACCCTTTGCTACTAAGCGGGCTTTATTTCTGATTATTTCTCCTTGATCATTCAACTTATTCCTAAAGACCCACTTAGTGTCAATGACGGATTTGCCCTCAGGTTTAGGTACTAATTCCCAGACTTGGTTTCTCTCAAATTGAGCTAGCTCTTCTTGCATCGCTATGATCCAATCAGGATCAGGTAGGGCTTCCTCTATAGTTTTGGGTTCAATTTTTGATATTATAGCTATTTGACTCAGGTTTCTATAGGAGGACCTAGTCCTGACTCCTAGAGTTGGATCACCCACAATTTGATCGGTTGGGTGACTAAGTCTGGGTTTCTTTGTTCTTCTAGAGCTTGGTTCAGCCTCAGGTCCAGCTGGTCGGGTTGGTTCACTATTTGATTCGACTCTTTGGGCTGGTTCATTTGTTGGTTCGATACTTGGTTCAGTTGATTCATTAATTGGTTCAATGGTTAGTTCGTTTAAGGGTTCAATTAATGGTTCAATAGTTTGTTCATTATTTTCTTGGTCAGAGTTTGATGAAGTTGGGTCTGGGTTATTAGATGTTGAGTTGATTTCTTCATCAAAAATTAAGTTTGTTGTTTCTTCAATTTTCTTAGTTTCTTTGTTGTAAACTCTATAGGCTCTACTTGTGGTTGAGTATCCTAGGAAGATACCTGGGTTTGACTTGGATTGAAATTTTCCTAAATAGTCATTGGTGTTTAGGATATGGACTTTGCATCCAAAGACCCTTAGGTAGTGTAGGTTTGGGAGTCTATGGTAGTACAGTTCATAGGGGGTTTTGTTGTGTCGCTTGTTAATCAAAACCCTATTTTGGATATAACAGGCTGTACTAGTTGCTTCTGCCCAAAATTGGTTTGCTAGTTTAAATTCATTGAGCATAGCCCTAGCGGCCTCTTGTAGTGTTCTATTCCTTCGCTCGACTATCCCATTTTGTTGAGGGGTTCTAGGACATGAAAATTCATGTAAATACCCATTTACCTTACAGAACTCCTCGAACCATTGATTCTCAAACTCTCCCCCGTGATCACTCCTAAGTCTTTTAATTTTAGTGTCATTTTGATTTTCAATTAGTTTACAGAATTCATTAAATAGGTTTAGGGTTTCATCTTTGGCTTTTAGGAACCTAACCCAGGTAAATCTAGAGTAATCATCAACTATTACTAAGCAGTATCGGTTCCCGCTTAGTGACTTGGCTTCATGTGAATCAAATAGGTCAAGGTGCAGGAGCTCAAGTGTAGTTTGAGTTAAATTAGATTGGATTAGTTTGTGATTGGATTTGGTTTGTTTACCTTGATTACATGATTCACATATTAGGTTTTCATTATTTTTGATTTTAGGGATACCTTTGATTAAGCCAAGTTGGGTAATTTTTGAGATAGTTCTCAGATTAGTATGACCTAATCTCCTATGCCAGAGGTTTGATTGTTCTAACTGTGTTAACATACATTTGGGTACAAGGGGAAGGTTTATAGTGTATACATTGTTTTTCCTAGTGCCCTCAAGTATGATTTCTGAGTCTTGTTCATTTCTAATCAGGCAGTTGGAATTGTTGAAAGTAACTATATAACCAGAATCACATAACTGACTTATGCTAAGCAAGTTAAAATTAAAGTTTTCAACCAATAGAACTTTCTTAATAATGAAATCAGATTTAAGTTCAATATTACCTGACCCAATTACCTTGAGTGTAGCATTATTGCCAAATGCCACTGAGCCTAGGTTTTTGAACTTGAGCTTGGTGAACTTCAATTTATCTCCAGTCATGTGTCTGGAGCAACCGCTATCCAACATCCATTGGTCCAAATCATTATGTTCCTACACATAAAGAGTTTTCTTGATTTGGATCCAATTAGAGTCAGGAATAGCTTAAATTGAGTTTCACTGCCTAGTCTATCTCACCCGAGTCTAGGGTTTTCAATCACGTTAGCCTTATAGGTTTCGTGAGACAGGTTTTGATAGTTAAGATTATTTTGAAGGTTTATTTTGAAAATAATTAAATTTTGAAAACTTAATTAATTTTGAAAACAATTAAATTTTTGAAAAGATATTTAGATCTACAAATAATTGAAATTTTGTGTTAGATTCAAATTTGACAAAAAATAATTTGAATTTGAATTTCAAAAATTGGCTTCCAGGTCTTGGCGAGGCACTAGGCCTTCTTTGGTCGTAGCCTTATGGGATCATTCACCCTTTCCTTGACAAAGTCTTTTAATGAAATTTCATTTTCAAAATTATTCTTTGAAGAATTTATAGTCTAACTAGTTTGGGTCTTGGATCGGTAGCTTCCGCTAGTTCCGCCAAATTGGCTTCCCTAACGTACTATCATCTCACCTCCACCCAATACTATGTTGTCAAGTTTCAGTTAAGTGTGTTCAGTCCTTATACTAACCATTTCTAATTTTAAGCATGGTAAATTGCAGAAATTTAAATAAACAATCAATCAAGCAATTTGCAATCAAGAATTAAGTTTTATCTAACAATAAATATTGTTTTCAGTTTGGCTCCCCCTGGACTAAAGCCACGGTGATGGTTAGGCAAGATGTGAATCTTGTCCTTGGGGATCCAATATTGATTTGATCCAGTTGGTTTGTTCAGGTATAGTTTAGGTACCCATGCCTGAATTTTACCTCTGGACTGATTCAGTACAGCAAAATAAGTTCTTTGTCGGGATTTGGTTCTATAGCCAAGTCCGGATCGATTTAGAACTGACTTCTGTTTCCCAAGAATCATGTCAAGATCCTTAACCTGAGTTTTAGGGAGGAGTTCTCCTTTTCAAGTTTTTCAACTTGAGTAGGAGTTCCTTCCTGAACCTTCTCGGTTAAGGGTTTAGAGTCAGCTCCCTCTTTCAGGAGTTTTACTTCCTGTCGGAGGGATTCGACTCGGAGTTTGGCTTTTGCCAAATCTCGAGAAAAAATGAAATTAGTTTACCTAATTGACATCTATTGAAACCAGTTACCTTAATTTCGCCGTCTTCTGTAAAGGTCAGCTCACCGTCGTCCTGTTCTGATTCTGACTCAGTCTCGACTTTTTCTGAGGCGGTCAGGGCTAGTAGGTTTGATTGGGGTGCTTCTTCTTCTTCTTCTGAGGAAGATTCGTCCCAGGTTGCTTGGAGTGCCTTTTTTCTTCTTGTCTTCTTGGACTCCTTTAGATTTGGACATTCTGTCTTGTAGTGGCCCTTCTTCTTGCACTCGTAGCAGGTTACGTTGGGCTTGTGTTTGTCATTTGCTGGTTCAGCTGGTTCGTCCTTTCTTCGGCTTGTCCTCCGTGTGTTGGCTTGGTTTTTCAATTTTTTGTAGTAGCTTCGGGCCAGTCGGACCAGCTCAGATTGATCTCCTTCTTCATCTTCTGCGTCTGAGTCAGAGTTGGGCTCGGGTTCAGGTTGAGGTTTCTTCTTTGTTGATTTTCCAGTTTTTCCTGCAAAAAAGGCAATACTCTTCTCGGCCATATTGCAGTTAGTCTGCTCATGAAGTTCTAGCTCAGAAAATAATTCATCTAATTTAATTTTAGAGAGATCCCTTGAAACCTTGTATGCATCTACCATAGATGCCCACAAGGTATTTCTAGGGAAGGCGTTTAGGGCATACCTTATTAGGTCACGGTTTTCGACCTTGTGACCTATAGTGTGAAGACCGTTCATCAATTCTTGGATGCGTACGTGGAGTTGGGCTGCTGTTTCGTTGTCTGCCATCTTGATGGTGTAGAGTTTGTTCAGAAGCAGATCCCTCTTGCTGATCCGAGTATCTGATGTTCCTTCATGCAGCTCGATCAATTTTGCCCACAGCTCCTTGGCACAGTTGAAGGGGCCCACTCAGTTCAGCTCTTCCTTTGTCAGCCCGCATTATAGGGTTTGTGTTGCTTTTGCATCGGCTTCTATTTTGCGCTTTAGGGTGTTGTCCCACTCCGAGTAGCTTTGAGGTAGTCCTTCGGCGTTTTTGGGGATCTCCAGACCGGACTGGATGATGATCCACATGTCCACCTGAGTTTTCAGGTGGACCTCCATTCGACTTTTCCAGTAAGAAAAGTCTTCTCCACTGAAAAGTGGAGGTGTGGCGGTGCTGAATCCCTCTTGCATGGCCATTTAAGCTGAAAAAGAAAAACTAACAAAAAAATATCCTAAGACTTGGTCTTGGATTAGTAGTGTGGGATAAGGGAAATAAAAAATTCGAACAGAATAAAATATTTAAAAAAAAATCGAATTAAAAAAATCCAAAAAAGAAAATTTTCAAACTGGTGGTTGCACCAAGTTTGAACTTTCCCGCTCTGATACCACTTGTTGGATCGAGAGAACCGATAGAGGGGGGGTGAATATCGGAAAACTTTCGGATTTATGGAAAGAGCAATTTGCATAGATGAAAGAAACAAAACACGCGAACACAGTATTTTACTTGGTTCGGAGCCTAGGTCGACTCCTACTCCAAGGCCCACGATCGTTGATCGTTTACTTTGGGCAATTCTATATGAGCGAAAAATCAGTTTACAAGAATAGATTTACAAGTATAGCACCATAAACTTTTAATAATAAAAAACTCTTCTTTTACTGACGTCCGGTTGTAGGTTGACTTTCCGGAGCAGCGGGACGTCGTCGGCTCGAGTTGGGCAGTTTCTGGAGCAAGGCGTGAGCACAGAAGAGCGTGGAAGCGTTGGTTCGAAGTTGTTGTTGAAAGCTTGGGCGTTGGGTGCTATTTATAGCACCTCGGGGCGCCCTGGACGTCGGGGGCGCCCTGCCACGTGTCAACCGATCCGGTTTTAGCTCGGTCAAGCGTTATCCCATCCGAATAGGGATAACTTTGACTCTGGGGGCGCCCTGGTCGCAGGGGCGCCCTGCTTGACTTCTTCCGCCCAAAATTCTCGGCTGGATAAGGGTGACGCTTCGCAGGCTTGGGCGCGGGGCGCCTTGGCTGCTGAGGGCGCCCTGGCTGCTGAGGGCGCCCTGGCTGCTGAGGGAGCCCTGGCTGCCGAGGGCGCCCTGCCCAGTAAGCAGCCGAAGCCCTTTTTGCTTCATTTGTTTATGGTTCACCTTGGGGGCGCCCTGCTCAGCTGCTGCCTCACTCCTTTGAGGCTCTCTAAGTTGCAAACACACGTTCCTTCGGTCCTGCATCCAGGGTTAGTCCAAAACACAATAAAACAATTAATTATTAGTTTATACAGCCTTAGCTGTCTTGGTTCTGACTTTGGTCTCCAAAATGGAGCCCTAGGTCGAACCGACGCCTACTGTTCCCTCGACGGGGAACGCGCCCTCACCTACTCCTCTCGGGAGAATTTACCTGATGCCAACCGCTCCTTTGGTTGGACTTTTGCCTGACGGTCCTTTGTCAGGTCTTGGATGCCGAGCTGTCCTTCGCCCGGTGCCTAGCATTCCTTCGCTAGGGCTTCAGTCCCAAGCTGTCCTTCGCCTGGCGCCTAGCAGTCCTTTGCTAGGGCTTTTTACCCTAGCATTCCTTCGCCAGTGCCTAGCAGTCCTTCGCTAGGGCTTTTTACCCTGGCATTCCTTCGCCAGTGCCTAGCAGTCCTTCGCTAGGGCTTTTCCTGCACACTAGAGTGACTTGTTAGAGAAACAAGTAAGACTTAACTTTTGAACTCTGTTGCCATTATCAAAACACAGGTTTGACTTTGGTGCATTCTGCACCAACAAATTTTATAAAATTTATTAAGAAAATTCTACTCACTGCCATAAGCCCAGCAAATCCCTTTAGGTAAGGGAGGTTGGTGATCCTCTGGTTTCCCTGAGTTGATGAAAATAGTTCCCCAATCTTAGGTAATTGTGGAGACAAAAATTTATGAATAACTTCCACCCAGATGAATCTACCAAGATTGTCATAATCATCTACTATATCTACAAGACCTAGAGGGACCTTATATGTACTAGACAAAAATAAAACACAAACAAATATATACAAAATATATAATTTACAAACTAATAACACATCATCCTCTGATTCAACACTTTTAGAATAATGTTTAAGTAAGTCCTCAATTCTTGTTCTGGTAGGTTGTTTTTCTTTTGAGAAGTAAGTACGATAGAGGTCACCCGATGCTTTAGTTGAATTAATAGGGACCGAAACTCCACGGTCCACTATACCCAGTAACAAAGCAACATCTCATCTAGTGAACGCAACCGGTACACCTGAAATAATTAAAATATTTAGTTATCATCAACAATATAGGCTTCAACTTATTTCACTTTGGCCCTGAAATGAATTCTTTTCAGACCCACATTGGGCCTGAAAGGAATTCATTTCAGGTCCAACGTGGGCCTGAAATGATTCATTTCAGGCCTACCGAGGGCCTGAAGTAAAATCACTTCAGGCCCTCGGTAGGCCTGAAATGATTTTATTTTAGGCCTGCCGAGGGCCTTAAGTGAATTTCATCTGAAATTCACTCATTTAAATTGATCAAATATAAATCATTTAAGGCCATCAATATCCAAGTTTTATCTTACTATAGATATTGTTTACAATTCATAATTAAAACTATTACCTGAGAATTTAAAAACTTGCGAGGTTGAATCCCAACTTTCAAATATATTAACCAAAATTCCCCGAATATGCTGCAATTCTTGTATGTCCAAGAAAAAACTGAAGGGCGACTCTTTAATCTTCGCAATGTGTCGATCATTTAAAATTTCAAATGCTTCAACAAAATGTTTAAAGTGGCCTAAAACACTGCACCAATGTAATTTTTCCCAAAGTTATCTGAACCCTACAATTTTTATACATTACAAATTTATTCAGCAAAAATAAGTAAAAACATTTTCACAAACTATGTTGTTCTTACCTAAGCCAATCGCTAACATACCTTGGTGATTAATACCAATGAAGAAGACGATGAACCACCCACAGGTCTTTTTCCTGCCATTATCATAAAAATCAACCCTGCAGAAATCCTAAATCCTACTTTGATAGTGCCGAGCAGTCTCGACTTCAATGTTAACACTTAAAGCCGCCTCAGGATCACACACTAACACTTTCGATACTTGCCTAGGTTTTGGTTGGGCGGAGTGTAACGACCCGGAAAATTTTCTCGATATTTTCTTTAAAATATTGATCATGTCTAGATAGTGTTTGAGGAACCTAGGGATATTAGTACGAATTTTAGCCTAGTTATCCATGATTTTTCCATTTAAATTGAGAAGCTAAGTACTAATGGGCCTTATATGGGCTCCAAAAAATGGGTTTAATTAGGTAGAATTTAATATAAATATAAATGGGGCTTTATTAGGAATATTAGCATGATTATGGGTGAGTCTTAGGGGAATTTTCTAAAATAAGAAAAAAATAAAATAAAAATAAAGTGCATGCACCAAGGATTGAACCTTGGACCTAGTATACTATCATGCATGCACTAACCAATTCACCTAGCAAGGGAGTGCTATGAGGGAATGAAGTGGATTTTTGTTAAGGCTAAAGGAAGTGAAGGGTCACCATGAGAGGAGGCACCATATCTCTTTACTTGCCCCTCTTCATTGTGTATAAATGAGAAGGATGATAACTTAACAATTAAGATAATCATTCCTCTTCTCTTCATCCACCAAGCCTCTCCTTTCCTTCTTCTTCCTCCTTCTAGCCGAACCCCATAGGAGGGTTTTTCCTTGAAAAAAGTTCACAAGAAGGCCTCTCCTTCAAGATCCAAGGCTTTTTACAAGGTTGCAAAGGCTAGGGGTGGTCAAGGGACAACAAGGTTTTCATCCTCCTCCCTATCTAAGGTCTATAACCAAGATAAACCAAGGTAAGACTCCCTCACCTGTGGTATAATAGTTCTCCTTGATGTTTATCATAATATGAAGTTGTGTTTGAGTTTTGTGTTGAGGAAACCATGAACTTGGCCCCTACAACTTTCGGCCACCATGTTTTTTTTGGGTCCAAGATGATGTTAAAAATCTTACTCATGCTTTCTAATGTTTTCTCATGATGAATATAGAATAAAATATGATTTGGAGAATTTTTGGAGTACCCCAAGACCCTTTAGGGTTCGGCCACACCATGATTTCCATGGTTAGGGTTGGATCTAACCCTTCAAGTATGTACCTTGTGTATCCTCATGACACAAGGGAGGTTGAGGGTGATTTAGGTGAATTTTCACATGGCCTTGTAACCCTACAAGTTTCGGCCAAGATGGGGTGTGGGGCAAGGAGTTAGGGCTCACTTCAAGTATGGGTTCCAATGGCTCCTATGGTATGGTATGGATAGTGTTAGATGATTAATTAGAAATTTTATGAATTTTTCCATGTACCCATGACCCTTGCAAGTTTTGGCCAACCCCAAGAAGTAGGGCTAGGAGTTAGGGTTAACCCTAATCATGAACCCTAATGGCTTCCTATGGCCTTATAGGTAATGTATGGTCTTTCCTTTTCCTTATGCTACCTTACATGTCATTTGAATGATAGAGCCTCTTCCTTACAAGTTTCGGCCAAGCCACTTGATTGGAGTTTAGGTGGAGTTAGGGTTTCAAGAATGATTGTTTATGACTTATTATGATGTATATATATAGGTTCAAGCATGTGGTAGAAGTTATGTTACCTATAACCCTAACCTTAAGTGTTATGTTTCATGTTTGGTATGTTTATGTTAGATGTCATGCTTAGTAGGGTTTATTCGTGAATGTCTTATGTTTTATGCCATGCACCTAGATAGTACGTAGCATGTTTATAGGAGTCCTACCCATGCATGCTTGTGATAGATATTATGCTTATGTATGCAATGTAATGCTTACCTTATGTATCATGATCATGCAAGCTCTATGAATTAGGATGATGGTCTATGTAAACATGTCATGTTCTATGAATACAATGTAATGCTTACCTTATGTACCACGATCATGCAAGCACTATGACCAAGAATGACGTTTATGTAAGCATGCTATGTTTTATGAATGAAGATAATGCTTATGCCTTTAAGATATAATGATGTTATGCATTAAGTATGAACGATGAAAGATCAAGTATGCTTTATGTCATGCTTCATGTAACAAGGTTATGTTATGTTAAATATGCTATGAATGTCCTATGAATGATGAAGCATGTGAAGTTATTTTACTTTATGAATGGGCTTGTACCGGACCAAAGTATAGGTCCAAGGGATGGGCACCTTAAGAACACCCCGGTTCTGGACTACCGACTATGCTGTCCACGGTTCTGGGACTACTGAAGCTGTCCAATAGGGATGGGCACATTAAGAACGCCCCGGTTCTGGGACTACCGTAGCTATCCTTACCCTAGTAGGTCGAGACTAGCTACCTCGTATTTACTTAGGGATGCGTGCATATGATGTATGTATGTGGTAGAAGCTGGGGACCCCAATGATGTTATGATTATGTTTAAGTAGTTAAAAGTATGATTTTCAATTAAGCATCCTTATGTATATGCATCCGACTCATGCACCCATTCATGATACGCATCCTGCCATAGTGAATGTTTACATGCTTATGTTTTATGTTAAGTATGTTTTATGTTTATAGTTATGCCATGTATCACGCTATGTTAAGAATTATGCCATGATAGAAAATGTTTTATGTTTATGTTTTATGTCAAAAATTATGCCATGATAGAAAATGTTTTATGTTTATGTTTTATGTTAAGAATTATGCCATGATAGAAAAGGTTTTATGCTTATGTTTATATTAAGAATATGCCCATGTTTTATGTTAGGAATCATGCCATGTCAGGAATATTTATGTTTATATTTGTGTCATGTATCATGCTATGTCAAGTATATTTTATGCTCATGTACTATGTAAGAATTGTGTTATGCTAACTGATTTTATATGCTTATGTTCTATGTAAAGCACCAAGTCATGTTAATGTTTCATGTGCATATGATTAAGTGACGAATGGTTTTAGTGAGTAGGAAAGAGTCTTACTAAACCTATATGCTTATAGTCTATTTCCTTATACCGCAGATCAAGCAAGAGGACAATAAGGAAGTAGCAGGAGGGGCAAGAATGTGTGTATGGTAGTGACTTGGCCAAGGAAAGATATACTTACAAGTCTTATGCTAAACTTACGATGGTGTTGTCAAGAACAATTTACACTTGCTACTTATGTGTCCAATGGATGACTTATGTGATTTTATGACATGATGTTAAGTATGATGTTAATATGCTATGTTCTCATGTCACTATGTTAGAAAGGATAGTGAGGTGCATGTATGTGTAAGTTTAAATGATTCCGCTGCATTACAATGTTTACATGCCCCTACGTATGTTAGCGTAACGCCGCTTTACGAAAAAAAAAGTGGGTGTTGCAGGTTGGTATCAGAGTAAGTTGTCATCTCACTACACACACATCAAGCCTTCTTCCTGCCGCTTCCAATTAAGTACCTTTGTGTATATCTTATGTTCTTTTAGGATTCAAGAATATGTAAGTATGGATGAAATTTTAACGCAAGTATGAAAGATACCTTAAGATAGATGATGAAAAGTACTTTAGGATATGTAACTATGAACGATATTTATCTTCTATTATGAATCAAATACTTTAGAGTTGATATAGAGGTAGAAAAAAAATTGATATTGGCCATACTTGTCTTTGGTGAAGAAAAGCATGGCTAGAAGACAAAGTAACCGACTTAACGAGACAACTCCATCGCCTGATCTGATGCAATTAGTGACCCAGCTCCAACGTCAAGTTACTGAGCAGCAGCAGACCATTAATACCTTGATGAATCAGCAAGAAAATTCTACTACTCCCCCGGTGAACCAGACTGCTATACCCGTCGCGCCCACAGTTACGCAAAACCCTCCGACAGGCCCGACCACTGTAGCACGGAAAGAGGCTTATCTGATCCAGTGGTTGAGGTTGAAACCGAAAAATTTCTTGGGTGCTGGCGAACCATGGGACGCCCAAGCGTGGTTCAAGACGGTGGAAAGTACAATGGAGCTGCTAGACTGGCCGGAGCATGAGAAGATCAAGTGCGCATCATTCTGCCTTTCTGGGGATGCCAGAATGTGGTGGGAAAGGGTCAAGGCCAAAAGACAGGTGAACCAGATGACGTGGACAGACTTCGAGTCAGAGTTCTTCGATGAATTCTTCATTATACGTGTCACAAATAGACATTATGACGAGTTCACGAAATTTCGACAAGGCGACCTCTCGGTCAATGAAGCCGTGAAGAAATTCAACCGACTGGCTCGTCTATGCCCCGAGCTGATCCGCACTGAGAAAGAAAGGGTCCGACTTATGCTAAGGATGCTGCGGCCCGAAATAGCTCTGAACGTGGCCGGCGGAGTTAACAGACCGCAAACCGCCGAGGAGCTGTTTAGTAGCGCCCTACTCACTGAGCATTATCTAAACAATATCAATCAGCAAAGGAAGGCCCTAAATGAAAGTAAGGATCAAGTTCATTTCGGGATTATCGATTCTTCCTTTCATTATTCTTGATGTTTTCCTGTCATCATCGCTTAGGAGGGTAAAAACCCCAGAGTGACAATACTACCTGGAAGGGAGACCAAAGTGGTAAACGAAAGCCATGGAACAACCCCCAAGGGGGCCCAGCAAATAAACAGGCCAAGCCGTCCCCGTGCGTGACATGCGGAAAAAGGCACCTCGGGGAATGCCGTAAAGGTACGAACCGGTGTTTCACCTGTGGAGTGGAAGGGCATATGGCGGCTTACTGTCCTACCAAGAACCAGGCCCTTCCCCAACAACTCGTCCAGTACCAAGGTGCCCCGGCGAAACTACACTATATGCAAGATGAACTGGAAGGTACCCCGATGCTGGAAGACCCACCAACTATGACGAATGCCAGGGTTTTCTCGGTTACCAACGAGGACGCTGCGGAAGCTTCTACGGTGGTCACAGGTCAGATACTTATTTTCAGTCAATACGCTACCGCATTATTTGATACTGGGGCAACGCACTCGTTCATTTCTATGCCATATACCAAGAAGATAGATATGTTTCCGCAAGTGTTAGACTGCAAGTTCTTAACGACTCTGCCTTCGGGAGAAATAATGACATCCACTCACGTGCTGCGTGCGGTGCCGGTCGGAATCGCAGAAAGGGAACTCTACTGCGATCTGATAGTACTCGACATGCAAGATTATGATGTTATAATGGGAATGGATTTTCTGGATAAATACGGTGCTTCTATTGAGTGCCGTAAGCGAAAGGTGGTCTTTCGACCTGAGACAGGTTCTATGTTTGAATTCATTGGAGAGCCAAGGAAAAGAACCGAGAAATGCTTATCAACTCTCCAAGCATAGAAGATGTTAGACAAAGGATGTACTGGATTTCTAGCATATGTGGTTGATGCCAGTCAAATGAAGAACCAGAAGCTGGAAGATGTCAGAGTTGTATGCGATTACCCAGAGGTATTCCCAGATGAATTACCAGGATTAGCTCCTGATAGAGAAGTGGAATTCGAGATCGAATTGGTTCCTGGTACTAACCCGATCTCCAAGGCACCTTACCGTATGGCGCCGGTTGAATTAAAGGAGCTTCAAGAACAGCTACATGAGTTGCTTGATAAGGGATTTATTCACCCTAGTCATTCCCCATGGGGAGCTCCGGTACTGTTTGTGAAGAAGAAAGACGGATCTATGCGAATGCGCATAGATTATCGAGCGCTGAACAACGTAACGATCAAGAACAGGTATCCCCTTCCGAGGATAGATGACCTGTTTGACCAATTAAAGGGAGCCACTGTTTTCTCAAAAATTGATCTGAGGTCTGGTTATCATCAAGTTAGAGTAAAACAGGAGGATATTCCGAAGACGGCCTTCCGAACAAGGTACGGACACTTTGAATTCGTTGTTATGCCCTTTGGCGTGACAAATGCTCCTGCTATGTTTATGGACCTCATGAATCGGGTATTCTCGTCTTTCCTCGACAAATTTGTGATCGTCTTCATCGACAATATCCTTATTTATTGGAGGACCCAAGAAGAGCACGTCGAGCACCTGAAGATAGTATTACAGATTCTTCGGGAAAAGCAACTGTACGCAAAATTCTCCAAATGTGAGTTCTGGCTCGACCAAGTGGGATTTTTGGGCCATATTATTTCCAAAGACGGGGTTATGGTAGACCCAACAAAGATTGAAGCTGTGAATAATTGGAGTCGGCCAAAGAACGCCAATGAAATCAGAATCTTTCTCGGGTTGGCGGGCTATTATCGAAAATTTGTAGAGGACTTCGCGAGAATTGCAGCCCCTCTAACGGCTCTCACCCGGAAGGATAAAAAGTACGAGTGGACGAAGTCTGCTCACTTCTTAGCAATCAGGATGACTTATTCGATTGAGCAACTAGCTCAGCTATATGTCAAGGAGATAATCAGACTTCATGGAGTTCCCAAGACCATCATCTCCGACAGGGATGGTCGCTTTACCTCACATTTTTGGGAGTGCGTCCAGAAGTCTCTCGGTACTAAACTACGTTTTAGTATAGCTTTTCACCCTCAGACGGACGGCCAAACTGAACGAGTGAATCAAGTACTGGAGGATATGTTGAGAGCTTGTGCCCTGGATTTCAAAGGAAGTTGGTGCCGATATTTATGTTTAGCGGAATTTGCATACAATAATAGCTACCAAGCTACTATCGGAATGACACCCTATGAAGCTTTGTACGGGAGGAGATGTAGGTCTCCGATCTGTTGGTATGAAGGTGGTGAAAGGAAGGAAATGGGGCTTAAGACGGATCTCATCAACGACACCACCCGAGCTATACAGAATATTCGACAACGGATAGAAACTGCTTAGAGCAGGCAGAAGAATTATGCAGATGTTCGGCGTAGGCCACTGGAATTTGAGGTTGGAGATTTGGTATTCCTCAAGGTGGCTCCTATGAGGGGGGTAACGAGATTTGGGAAGAAAGGAAAACTAAGTCCGCGTTATGTGGGGTCGTACCCGATTCTGAAAAGAGTTGGCAAGGTGGCATATGAACTAGAGCTGCCGCAAGAGATGTCGGCTATCCATAACGTGTTTCATGTATCGTTGCTCAAGAAGTGTATTCTAAACACAGACAGTACAAGTTCAGGAGGATCTGAGTTTTGAAAGTCGACCTATCCAGATCTTGGATCGGGAAGTCAAGAAGCTAAGGAACAAGGAGGTACCTTTAGTCAAAGTCCTATGGCAAAATCAACGATTCGAGGAAGCTACCTGGGAACGCGAGGACGAGATGAGACGCAAGTACCCAGAGCTATTCTAAGTTCGAGGACGAACTTTCACAAAGTATGGGGGATTGTAACGACCCGGAAAATTTTCTCGATATTTTCTTTAAAATATTGATCATGTCTAGATAGTGTTTGAGGAACCTAGGGATACTAGTACGAATTTTAGCCTAGTTATCCATGATTTTTCCATTTAAATTGAGAAGCTAAGTACTAATGGGTCTTATATGGGCTCCAAAAATGGGTTTAATTAGGTAGAATTTAATATAAATATATATGGGTTTTTATTAGGAATATTAGCATGATTATGGATGAGTCTTAGGGGAATTTTCGAAAATAAGAAAAAAATAAAATAAAAATAAAGTGCATGCACCAAGGATTGAACCTTGGACCTAGTATACTATCATGCATGCACTAACCAATTCACCTAGAAAGGGAGTGCTATGAGGGAATGAAGTGAATTTTTGTTAAGGCTAAAAGAAGTGAAGGGTCACCATGAGAGGAGGTGCACCATGTCTCTTCACTTGCCCCTCTTCATTGTGTATAAATGAGAAGGATGATAACTTAACAATTAAGATAATCATTCCTCTTCTCTTCATCCACCAAGCCTCTCCTTTCCTTCTTCTTCCTCCTTCTAGCCGAACCCCATAGGAGGGTTTTCCCTTGGAAAAAGTACACAAGAAGGCCTCTCCATCAAGATCCAAGGCCTTTTACAAGGTTGCAAAGGCTAGGGGTGGTCAAGGGACAACAAGGTCTTCATCCTCCTCCCTATCTAAGGTCTATAACCAAGATAAACCAAGGTAAGACTCCCTCACCTGTGGTATAATAGTTCTCCTTGATGTTTATCATAATATGAAGTTGTGTTTGAGTTTTGTGTTGAGGAAACCATGAACTTGGCCCCTACAACTTTCGGCCACCATATTTTTTTTTGGTCCAAGATGATGTTAAAAATCTTACTCATGCTTTCTAATGTTTTCTCATGATGAATATAGAATAAAATATGATTTGGAGAATTTTTGGAGTACCCCAAGACCCTTTAGGGTTCGGCCACACCATGATTCCATGGTTAGGGTTGGATCTAACACTTTAAGTATGTACCTTGTGTATCCTCATGACGCAAGGGAGGTTGAGGGTGATTTAGGTGAATTTTCACATGGCTTTGTAACCCTATAAGTTTCGGCCAAGATGGGGTGTGGGGCAAGGAGTTATGGCTTACTTCAAGTATGGGTTCCAATGGCTCTTATGGTATGGTATGGATGGTGTTAGATGATTAATTAGAAATTTTATGAATTTTTCCATGTACCCATGACCCTTGCAAGTTTCGGCCAACCCCAAGAAGTAGGGCTAGGAGTTAGGGTTAACCCTAATCATGAACCCTAATGGCTTCCTATGACCTTATAGGTAACGTATGGTCTTTCCTTTTCCTTATGCTACCTTACATGTCACTTGAATGATAGAGCCTCTTCCTTGCAAGTTTTGGCCAAGCCACTTGATTGGAGTTTAGGTGGAGTTAGGGTTTCAAGAATGATTGTTTATGGCTTATTATGATGTATATATATAGGTTCAAGCATATGGTAGAAGTTATGTTACCTATAACCCTAACCTTAAGTGTTATGTTTCATGTTTGGTATGTTTATGTTAGATGTCATGCTTAGTAGGGTTTATTCGTGAATGTCTTATGTTTTATGCCATGCACCTAGATAGTACGTAGTATGTTTATAGGAGTCCTACCCATGCATGCTTGTGATAGATATTATGCTTATGTATGCAATGTAATGCTTATCTTATGTATCATGATCATGCAAGCTCTATGAATTAGGATGATGGTCTATGTAAACATGTCATGTTCTATGAATACAATGCAATGCTAACCTTATGTACTATGATCATGCAAGCACTATGAACAAGAATGACGTTTATGTAAGCATGCTATATTTTATGAATGAAGATAATGCTTATGCCTTTAAGGTATAATGATGTTATGCATTAAGTATGAACGATGAAAGATCAAGTATGATTTATGTCATGCTTCATGTAACAAGGTTATGTTATGTTAAATATGCTATGAATGTCCTATGAATGATGAAGCATGTGAAGTTATTTTACTTTATGAATGGGCTTGTACCGGACCGAAGTATGGGTCCAAGGGATGAGCACCTTCAGAACGCCCCGGTTCTGGACTACCGAAGCTGTCCAACAAGGATGGGCACCTTAAGAACGCCCCGGTTCTGGGACTACCGTAGCTGTCCTTACCCTAGTAGGTCGAGACTAGCTACCTCGTATTTACTTAGGGATGCGTGCATATGATGTATGTATGTGGTACAAGCCGGGGACCCCAATGATGTTATGATTATGTTTAAGTAGTTAAAAGTATGATTTTCAATTAAGCATCCTTATGTATATGCATCCGACTCATGCATCCATTCATGATACGCATCCTGCCATAGTGAATGTTTACATGCTTATGTTTTATGTTAAGTATGTTTTATGTTTATAGTTATGCCATGTATCACGCTATGTTAAGAATTATGCCATGATAGAAAATGTTTTATGTTTATGTTTTATGTCAAAAATTATGCCATGATAGAAAATGTTTTATGTTAAGAATTATGCCATGATAGAAAAGGTTTTATGCTTATGTTTATATTAAGAATATGCCCATGTTTTATGTTAGGAATCATGCCATGTCAGGAATATTTATGTTTATATTTGTGTCATGTATCATGCTATGTCAAGTATATTTTATGCTCATGTACAATGTAAGAATTGTGTTATACTAACTGATTTTATATGCTTATGTTCTATGTAAAGCACCAAGTCATGTTAATGTTTCATGTGCGTATGATTAAGTGACTAATGGTTTTAGTGAGTAGGAAAGAGTCTTACTTGTTAGGACCGGGTGCATGTTGACATGGATACGGGTTCGTAATTTTAAAGTTAATTACGTGCAGCGGAAGGTTTTAGCATAAATAATTTCTTAAATTATTTTTAACCGCGTATCTAGCATGAAACCTAAAGGTGTGGAGACATAATCATACAATTAAAATTTTTGCAAAAGTAAACTAATTTACTTTGTACCTCGCGTAACTCGAAGAAAGAGACGAGATCCAACCGTAGCGTCCCTTGGAAGCTTCGCCTCTATTCGCGTCCACGCCGAGTTCTCTTCGGGATGACTTCGCAAAGTCACGAGTTTTGTGCCGACGAGAACTACTAGATTCTCTAAAGGCACAACTAGAAGATCAAGAGAGAAGAAAGGAAACTAACCACCAAGAAACGGAATCTAAATTCCGGGAAGGAAGGAGTTGCGATCCGCTTCTTCTTCTTCTTGGTTGGCTTCTCCTTGGTGATGATGACTCACGGCAACCTCAAGGGAGGGTGGTGCGCCGGCCCTAGGGTAAGCAAAGTGGGCGCCTGCCCTAGGTGGGAAGGAGAAGGGGAGGAAGAGAATAAGAGAGAGAGGGAGAGAATTAATTGTTGGGGCAATCGGCCCTGAGATGATCTGAAGGATCATGATATTTTGATGTGTGGGCAAAATAGTTAAGTTAGGATTTGTGTTGTTCTCACATGTGTACATAAGTGTGCAGGTGTACAGGTACGCATGGACTTAGTTGACGTCTTCAGGTGAAGGATGGCATGGATGTAAGCTGGAGGCTTACGTGCGCATCTGAGGGACCATTGGACAGCAGGGATGATGCGCCGAGGGACCCGGACTTCGAGGCGTACGTGAAGGGTGGCATGGAGGCAAGCTGGAGGTTTGCGTGCGCATCCGAGGGACGAGGGCCGAAGATGAACAGGGCGTGAAGGCAACAGTCAAGGCTGCTGGTGAAGAGTCAACTGGGTTGTAAGGGTCTGAGTATGAGTGTTTGTACTCAGGGGCTAAGCCGGGAGGGTTTGAGTGTCGTGAGACTTGTACTCAGAGTAAAACCCTAGGCTTAGGAATGGGGCAGTCGACTGCCCTGGTGCAGTCGACTGCTACAGGCTGGAACAGGCTGGTAGATTTTGAACGTTGTGGTGTAACGGTCGAATCTGAGTGGAACCAGGTGACTGCCATCTGGCAGTCGACTGGTAGCGGCTGTTCCAGATTCGAGCCCTAGTTAAAAGGGGCTCGTTTACTCCTATTCTTCTTGACGAAACTCACTTGGTTAAGGTGAGTTAGTAGTCTTTTATCCTCAGAGTGTGTTCAAAGTGTTGTGGCGAGGTTTCTCCACCCACAAGGAGCGACACGAGATAGCCGGAGGTTATTCGGGGAGTGATCCACCGAAGGATTCTTGGATTAGTCACCCGACCGGGGTGGATACCAAGTAAATCAGGTTGTTAGTATTGTTTATTTCTTATTTACTTTGCATATTATTGTTTCCGCTGCGCTAACAACTCCGTAGAGATCAAAGATCCGAAAAAGTGCTATTCACCCCCCCCCTCTAGCACGCCACATCGATCCTTCAGTTGGTATCAGAGCGAAGGACCGCTCTTGATCGGACTAACCGCCGAGGGAGCAACCGCTAGAGGTGAAAAATCATGGAAGACAAACTTGGGGACAACATCTACACCCCACCGCCCTACGACAACGGAGATTTCGATTATTGGCGGGCGAGGATGAAGAATTGGCTTAGTATGGAATGAGAGTGCATGGTCATGTTGGTGCAGAATGCACCTAAGTCAAACCTGTGTTTTGATAATGGCAACATAGGTCAAAAGTTAAGTCTTTCTTGTTTTCTAACAAGTTAAACTAGTGTGCAGGAAAAGCCCTAGCGAAGGACTGCTAGGCACTGGCAAAGGAATGCCAGGAAAGAAAGCCCTAGCGAAGGATTGCTAGGCAACTGGCGAAGGACTGCCAGTATCAAGCCCTAGCGAAGGACTGCTAGGCACCAGGCGAAGGACAGCCTGGGACTGAAGCCCTAGCGAAGGACTGCTAGGCAACTGGCGAAGGACTGCCAGTTTACAAGACCTGACAAAGGACCGTCAGGCAAAAGTCCAACCAGAGGAACGGTTGGCATCAGGTAAATTCTCCCGAGAGGAGTAGGTGAGGACGCGTTCCCCATTGAGGGAACAGTAGGCGTCGGTTCGACCTAGGGCTCCATTTTGGAGACCAAAGTCAGAACCAAGACAACTAAGGCTGTATAAACTAATACTTTATTGCTTTATTGTGTTTTGGACTAACCCTGGATGCAGGACCAAAGGAAGGAGTGTCTGCAGCTCAGATAGCGTCAAAGGAACGAGGTAGTAGCTGAGTAGGGCGCCCGGAGTGTCCCGGACGCCCCCAAGGGCCATACAAAACAAGTAAAGAAAAAAGGAGTTCGAATACATGCTGGGCCGGGCGCCCCCATGCTCCCGGGTGCCCCCGCTGCTACCGGGCGCCCCCTACGCTGCGGGCGCCCCCATGCGCAACATCGAACCCGAACCCCTCGAAGCCAAGGAGATAGGACTTTGACCCGGTCAATGCGGGCGCCCCGAGCGCTCCAGGCGCCCCGGTCAATGCGGGCGCCCCAAGCGCTCCGGGCGCCCCGGTCAAAGCGGATCCAGAGGATAGACGCTGACCGAGAGCTCTGCGGATCAGAGGCCACGTGGGGGGCGCCCCCGACGTCCCGGGCGCCCCCAGGCCATATATAAAGGGCCTTCGACCAAGGCTTCAGAACAACTGTTCTCTCAACGCCCCAAAGATCTTCTACGCTCGTGCCTTGCTCCGGAAACACTCCAACTCGAGCCGACGACGTCCCACTGCCCCGAAAGAGTCAATCCACTCCGGACGTCGGTAACGAAGATCGAATTTTTTATTATTATTGTTAGTGCACTTACTTGTAATAAATTATTGTAAACTGATTTGCGCGTATATAGAATTGCCCAAAGTAAACGGTCAACAACCGTGGGCCTTGGAGTAGGAGTCGACACAGGCTCCGAACCAAGTAAATCGACTGTGTCTTTGTGCTGTGATTGTTTTATTTTATTTCCGCTGCGAACGTGCTCTTTACGAAAATCCGAACGATTTTCGATATTCACCCCCCCTCTATCGGTTTTCTCGATCCAACAAGTGGTATCAGAGCGGGGAAGTTCAAACCTGGTGCAACCACCAGTTTGAAATTTTTTTTCGGATTTTTATTTTCTATTTTTTTTAATTTCTCGCTAAATATTTCGTTCGTTTTTTTAAGCGAGGTTGGTACAACACCCCTCGTTATTTAATTTATCCAGCACTGCTAATCCAAGACCTAGTCTTGGAAAATCCTTCAAGTTTTCTTTTTCAGACTAAATGGCCATGCAAGAGGGATTCAGCACCGCCAGACCTCCACTCTTCAGTGGAGAAGACTTTTCTTACTGGAAAAGTCGTATGGAGGTCCACCTGAAAACTCAGGTGGACATGTGGATCATTATCCAGTCCGGTCTGGAGATCCCCCGAAATGCCGAAGGACTTCCTTAGAACTATTCTGAATGGGACAACGCCCTAAAGCGAAAGATAGAAGCCGACGCAAAAGCTACTCAGACTCTTCAATGCGGATTGACGAAAGAGGAGCTGAACCGCGTGGGCCCCTTCAACAGTGCAAAGGAGTTGTGGACAAAACTGATCGAGCTGCACGAAGGGACTTCAGATACTCGGATCAGCAAGAGGGATCTGCTACTAAACAAACTCTACACCATCAAGATGGCCGACAACGAAACAGCAGCCCAGCTCCACGCACAAATCCAAGAGGTAATGAACGGTCTTCACACAATAGGTCACAAGGTTGAAAATCGTGACCTAATAAGGTATGCTCTAAACGCCTTCCCTAGAAACACCTTGTGGGCATCTATGGTAGATGCATACAAGGTCTCTAGAGATCTTTCTAAAATAAAATTAGATGAATTATTTTCTGAACTAGAACTGCACGAACAAACTAACACCAATATGGTCGAGAAAGGTATTGCTTTCGTTGCAGGTAAAACTGGAAGGACAACGAAGAAGAAGCCTGAACCTGAACCCGAGTCTAACTCTGACTCAGACTCAGAAGACGAAGAAGGAGAACAAACTAAGCTAGTCCGGCTCGCTCGAAGCTACTACAAGGAGCTGAAGAACCGAACCAACAAACGGAAAACCGGCCGAAGAAAGGACGAACCAGCTGAACCCGCGAACAAGCCTAATGTGACCTGCTACGAGTGCAAGAAAAAGGGTCACTACAAGTCAGAGTGCCCTAACCTAAAGGAGACAAAAAGGACGAGAAGAAAGAAGGCACTGCAAGCAACCTGGGACGAATCGTCCTCAGAAGAAGAAGAAGAGGCACCCCAGTCCAATCTCCTAGCTCTGACCGCCTCAGATAAAGTCGAGACTGAGTCAGAAACAGAACAAGAGGACGGCGAGCTGACCTTCACAGAAGACGGAGAAATTAAGGTAACTAGTTTTAATAGATTGTAATTAAGTGAGTTAATTTCATTTCTTTCTCGAGATTTGGCCAAAGCTAAACTTCGAGTCGAATCCCTCCGACAAGAAGTAAAACTCCTGAAAGAGGGAGCTGACTCTAAACCCTTAACCGAGAACGTTCAGGAAGGAACTCCTACTCAAGTTGAAAAACTTGAAAAGGAAAACTCCTCCATGAAAACTCAGGTTAAGGATCTTAGATCAGCATTAGAACGATTTACATCTGGTTCCAAAGGTCTTGACATGATCCTTGGAAAACAGAAATCAGTTCTAAATCGATCCGGATTGGGCTATAGAACCAAATCTCAGCAAAGATCATACCTTGCTGTACTGAATCAGTCCAGAGGTAAAATTCAGGCATGGGTACCTAAACTATACCTGAACAAACCGACTGAATCAAATCAGTATTGGATCCCCAAGGACAAGATTCACATCTTGCCTAACCATCACCGTGGCTTTAGTCCAGGGGGAGCCAAACTGAAAACTATTTTCATTATTAGATAAACTTGTTATTATTGATTTAAATTGCTTGATTGATTGGTTATTTAATTTATGCAATATACCATGCTTAGACTTAGGCTAGCTTAAGGACTAAACAAACTTAGCTGAAATTTAACAACATAGTATTGGGTGGAGGTGAGATGATAGTACGTTAGGGAAGCCAATTTGGCGAAACTAGCCGAAGCTACCGATCCAAGACCCAAACTAGTTAGACCAAAAATTTGTCAAAGAATTTTTGAAAATGAAATTTCATTAAAAGGCTTTGTCAAGGAAAGGGTGGATGATCCCATAAGGCTACGGCCAAAGAAGGCCTAGTGCCTCGTGTTGATGCCCCAGTTGGTTTTGATGTGATCAACTAAGTTAGGTTAGGTCCTGTTGGTTTTAATCCCTCTGCTAAGTGTGTAGGAGCTTAGGTACGGAGGAAGTCGAGTGTAAGACGTAGCGGACGAGAAGGATTGTGTGGGGAAGTGAGCCGACGGGCTCGGTACAATCCAAGGGACGCGGATGCTGCGGAAGAGTACACCGGTGGAGCGAGAAGGACGTGCGCGGTGTCCGAGGGACGAGAAGCCGGGAGGAAGGACGCTCGAGGGGCGAAAGGCCGGAGTCGGGTTCGGGTGAGCCTAACTCCAGTTGGCCGGAAATCACCCAGAAGACGAAGAATCAAAAAGACTAGTCAAAGCGCCCAAAAGAAAAGAGAAAATTATTTGGTGCCACGAAGGATCGAACCCGAGACCTCAACAACACACACTAACCCACTTACCATTTGGACTAAAGGGCGATGGCAGTAAAATATTGCCGATATTACTACTTAGAGATTACAACAGCGACATGGAGATTCCAACAACCATCTCGAGGAAAGATAAAGTTTTAATTAAAACAATTAAAACTTAAAGGATAATGTTACATTATCCTTTAATCAAATCCAATGGATGCAGTTTAATCCCATCCAAGATCAACCATCCAGATTACATCCATGGATCAACGGCCAAGAGAAAAGTGATCAACAATCAACAATCCAGATTTATTCTCTTAGGCTATAAATAGACTTAGAGGTTTTGCTTTAGAAATCAATCATTTTATTCATTCTTGTAAAATCTCTAGCGTGCTATTTTTGTAAGACTTCTCCGCCACAAGGAGATTTTTATTGAGCGTCCACTGCCTTGGAAGCAACGTTCTCAGTTGCGACCAACTTCTTTTTTATAGACGAGTGCCTCCACTTTCATAATTTTTCCCCGTCTATTCACCCCCCTCTAGCCGGTCCAACCCGATCTAACACCTCGCCAAGACCTGGAAGCCAATTTCTGAAATTCAAATTCAAATTAATCTTTGTCAAATTCGAATCTAACACAAAAATTCAGTTATTTGTAGATTTAAACTTCTGTTGAAAAATTTAATTGTTTTCAAAAATTAAGTTTTTTTAAAAAATTTAATCGTTTTCAAAATTAATTAAGTTTTCAAAATTTAATTATTTTTAAATAAACTTTCAAACTTTCAAAACTATCAAAACCTGTCTCACAAAATCTATAAGGTTAACGTGATTGAAAACCCTAGACTGGGTGAGACAGCAGGATTAAGACTAAGTTGGAAATTCTTTTACCTATAGGATGAGATATTCTTGTATTTGTCAAAATCATGGTCAAACCATGATTAATACAGTCAAACCATGGTCAAAACGGTCAAAGCAGTCAAACCATAGTCAAACCAATTTAGTCATGGTCAAAAGATGACAAGACATAAAGCTTGTCCCTTTCTATACAAACCCGGGCGCCCGGGACCACACGGACGCCCCCCCTATAGCTTTTTCGTTCCTCGAGACAGAAAAGCTGCCTTGCCCTTGACCAGGGCGCCCGGAACCACGCGGGCGCCCCCATCACCTCCAATGCAGCCAAAGCTGCAAAAGCAACCTATTGAGGGCGCCCGGGCTGTCCCGGGCGCCCCCAACCAGTCCTTCACACTGCCTTTGGCAGTAACCCTGACCAGGGTGCCCGGAAGCTCCCGGGCGCCCCCATAAGTTTGCCTATAAAAGGCACCCGAACCTCCTTCACTTCCCACACCAAAATCAACCTTCTTCTCCACTTCTTACTCTTCAAGAAGACCTTGCAAGTCCTCTTCCTCAACTATGCCTCCCCGAGCCGTCCGGTACGATTATTATTTTTATTGCATTTAAATTTATTCCATGCAATATCTTTATTCTTCCTTTAACTCTCTTAACTTAGAAGACGCCGACCGAACCCGGCCAACCCCGGTGCCCAACCTAGTCCCGACCCTAGATTTCCTAATCTAGAGTTATGTAATAGGTTCGCACAAACAATCTACAAGCATATTAAAACGAGTTATCTCAATAGGCACTTTTTTACCCAATCATGCCATGTCGCCATGAACATCATCAACTTCTATCAATTGGACAATCTTGTCTTCTGCACGCATACCATTAATGAATCTTTATGCGCAGAATTTTACAATAATATTATTCGACAAGATAATCTTATGTTTCACACCACTGTCCAAGGGATTCCTTTGACCATCACCCCTACTCTGTTAAACCGCTTCCTAGGACTGCGACCTTCTCAGTCCACATTCTGCTGCTATCCTCCCAGGAATCCGCCATTTGATCCTCCATACTCAGACATTACCCTAGATACCATCCACTCCTACTTCTATAGGGCCGACCTCCCCGCAAACAGACGCTTCCAAGCTGTTGAACTTCAGACCCAGAACTATGCCTTGTATAGAGTTCTGGTCCGCTGTATCCTACCACTCTCCACCAGAGACCTAGGGACTATGCGACCCTTTCATGCTTTCCTTCTTTATGCCCTAGTCCACCACCTTGACTTAGACATTGGACTCCATATGTTTCATACCATTCTGCATGCGTCCAGTGTCACGACCCAGGGACGAGTGCGCACACCATATTGCCACATCATCACATCCCTCCTTCATCACCACGGTCGGGACATTACCGTTGGTGAAATTTCCGCTATGACCGACTTTGACGAAATAGGATTTAGGAACTTTTCCTTAGCGGGTCTAGAGGTGTCGGCTACCGGGGTTCTTAGTTGGAGACGACAGCAGGCCGGAGCACCAGTCGACTCAGACGAGGAGGTTGAAGTCGACGTTGGAGATGTAGCTGCAGCAGCCCGAGCACACATCGACGAGCCCGCTCCACCGACACTCTACCAGAAAGTGATAGATTTAGACATAAAGGTTCAAAGTCTTCGAGAGGAGGTCGAAGCCTACCACCTAGAGCAGATGGAAGCTCGTCGAACTGATCGAGAAGTGGCTGACGCATGATACATAGAGATGATGGCACGATTCGATGCATGGCAGCCCGGCCCATCTGATCACCCCGGTCCTTCATCTTAGATTCACTTAGCATTGTACCTATTTGACTGCCCCTACTCAGTAGGGTTGACTTGTGGTTGACTTGTGCTTGACTTGTGTAACTGTGTTGAACTTTGACTACTTGATTTATTCTATGTTGACTAGTTTATGATTATTAGGACTGTGCTTTGTAGAATAGATTATTTTTTTTGACTTGATTTAAAATTGTTTGATTTTGAAAAACTGTTTTACTTAATTTCAAAATCAGTTTTCATTGTTTTTTTACTTAGTTTTATTGCAAAACTACCCCCTTTAAAAATTAGGGCTTTTTCGAAAATGGACTTAGCCTAGGCCCTAACTCTAGAACTGCATGCACCTATAGACTTAGAAGCCAGCATCTCACAAGCACCTTAGGGTACTTTTGATTGATAACCTAGAAAGGGTTGAGATGCTTAGGTCTTTGCCTTAATTCAAGATGCTTTAAGTCAGTGCATCTGCAGCAATTGGGGCACTAAATACAACTTAAACAGCAATCCAGTTAAGGGTCAAGTTTAGAAAATCTAACTTGAACAGAAACACTTAACTTGACTAACCCTAGCAAAAACTACTGTTTATAACAGTTAGTAAGTAGCTAATTGGGTTAGACAGGTCCCTACAGAGAAAATTGATTAATTTAGTGTAAATCTAATTATGAATTGGTTCAGTACAGCAAATTCTTATTTATTTCCTTTATTCATGCTATATTTATCTTTTTGATATATGGCAAAGGGGGAGAGATAGGAAAGGAAAGAGAAAAATTACTTTTACTTTTTCAAAAATTTTTCCTTTATTCAAAAAGGAGAGAGTAAAATTTTCTTATAGAGTAAAATTTTCTTATCTTTTATTCAAAATCTTATAGAGTAAAATTTTCTTATCTTTTATTCAAAAAGCTTAAAAGCTTTCAAAAGTTTTCAAAATTTTCCTTTATTCAAAAAGGTTCAAAAATATACTTTTCCTTTATTCAAAAGCTTAAACTTTTTGAAGAAGTACTTAAGTTCTTAAAACTGTCAAAATTTTGCCTAAGTACTCTAGTTTCAAAAGTTCTTAAAGCTTTCAAAATTTTGCCTAAGTACTCTAGTTTCAAAAGTTCTTAAAGCTTTCAAAATTTTACCTAAGTACTCCAGTTTCAAAAGTTCTTAAAGCTTTCAAAATTTTGCCTAAGTACTCTAGTTTCAAAATTTCTTAAAGCTTTCAAAATTTTGCCTAAAGTACTCTAGTTTCAAATTTTCTTAAAGCTTTTAAAATGTTGCTAAGTACTCTAGCTGCAAGATTTTTACTCAAGCTTTCAAAATTTTCCTAAGTACTCTAGCCTTTCAAAAAGTTCTTACTTAAGCATGTCAAAATTTTTTAAGTACTCTAAAGCTTAAGTTTTTCAAAACTGTATTAAAACTGAAATTCTTACTTAAACTAACATTTTCAAAAAGTTTTCAAGTACAAGTAAAGTTTTTTTAAACCCCACAAATTTTTGAAAAATCTAGGGGGAGGGAACAAAAGTTAAAACTTTTTCATGTTTTGCTTAAACTTAACTTTTTGAACTAAGGTTGCCATAAATCAAAAAGGGGGAGATTGTTGGTGCAGAATGCACCTAAGTCAAACCTGTGTTTTGATAATGGCAACATAGGTCAAAAGTTAAGTCTTTCTTGTTTTCTAACAAGTTAATCTAGTGTGCAGGAAAAGCCCTAGCGAAGGACTGCTAGGCACTGGCAAAGGAATGCCAGGAAAGAAAGCCCTAGCGAAGGATTGCTAGGCAACTGGCGAAGGACTGCCAGTATCAAGCCCTAGCGAAGGACTGCTAGGCACCAGGCGAAGGACAGCCTGGGACTGAAGCCCTAGCGAAGGACTGCTAGGCAACTGGCGAAGGACTGCCAGTTTACAAGACCTGACAAAGGACCGTCAGGCAAAAGTCCAACCAGAGAAACGGTTGGCATCAGGTAAATTCTCCCGAGAGGAGTAGGTGAGGACGCGTTCCCCATCGAGGGAACAGTAGGCGTCGGTTCGACCTAGGGCTCCATTTTGGAGACCAAAGTTAGAACCAAGACAGCTAAGGCTGTATAAACTAATACTTTATTGCTTTATTGTGTTTTGGACTAACCCTGGATGCATGACCAAAGGAAGGAGTGTCTGCAGCTCAGATAGCCTCAAAGGAATGAGGTAGTAGCTGAGTAGGGCGCCCGGAGTATCCCGGGCACCCCCAAGGGCCATACAAAACAAGTAAAGAAAAAAGGAGTTCGAATACATGCTGGGCCGGGCGCCCCCGTGCTCCCGGGTGCTTCCGCTGCTACCGGGCGCCCCCTGCGCTGCGGGCGCCCCCATGCGCAACATCGAACCCGAACCCCTCGAAGCCAAGGAGATAGGACTTTGACCCGGTCAATGCGGGCGCCCCGAGCGCTCTAGGTGCCCCGGTCAAAGCGGATCCAGAGGATAGACGCTGACCGAGAGCTCTGCGGATCAGAGGCCACGTGGGGGGCACCCCCGACGTCCCGGGCGCCCCCAGGCCCTATATAAAGGGCCTTCGACCAAGGCTTCAGAACAACTGTTCTCTCAACGCCCCAAAGATCATCTACGCTCGTGCCTTGCTCCGGAAACACTCCAACTCGAGCCGACGACGTCTAGCTGCCCCGAAAGAGTCAATCCACTCCGGACGTCGGTAACGAAGATCAAATTTTTTATTATTATTGTCAGTGCACTTACTTGTAATAAATTATTGTAAACTGATTTGCGCATATATAGAATTGCCCAAAGTAAACGGTCAACGACCGTGGGCCTTGGAGTAGGAGTCGACACAGGCTTCGAACCAAGTAAATCGACTGTGTCTTTGTGCTGTGATTGTTTTATTTTATTTCCGCTGCGTATATGCTCTTTACGAAAATCCGAACGATTTCCGATATTCACCCCCCCCCCTCTATCGGTTTTCTCGATCCAACAGGTCATGCTAGAAGAGCCATTCGAAATCCCAAAGGACAAGCTTGGAAAGAAGCTTCGTCCTAGAAATTGGACTCAAGAGCAACAAGACTACTCTAGGGCAAACAAGAAGGTAATAGATATATTAATTGATATTTTGCCTAACAATGTCTTGAGTGGTGTAGGGACATATGAATATGCGTGCGAATTATGGAGCAAAATAGAAGATTTTCATAAGAACACCATCCAAGCTAAATCAAAAGAAGATTCCAATGAAGTGAGCTTCATGATTCAAGAAGAGGAGAGAAATGAGTCATCCACCTCATCAAGTGAAGTGTCAGGTTCTTCAATTGAGGGGGAGGAGAGACCCACAATCATACAAGCACAAGAAGAAGCCTCCACATCCACCAAAGCAAGCAACAAAGATCACATCATATGCTTCGGTTGCAACAAAAAGGGGCACTACAAGAACAAATGCCCAACAGATAAGAAGGAGGTAAAACCTAAACCTAATTTAAGGTTCTTTAAATCTAACAAGGATTGCAAGAATGGAGGAGTCCAAGAAAGGAAGCAGAGAATTAGATACTTCACATGCGGGGAGCTCGGGCATTATCATACGAAATGTCCAAAATGTAAAAAACTCAAGAAGATGGAGCACCTTAGGAACTGGGAAAAAGGAGAAAGAAAGAGAAGCACTCATCAAGGGGGAGTGCCAAGGGTAAGGAAGGTATCCTCTAACTCTACTTATGCTTCAAATTTTACCATGGATGCTCACAATACTTGCTTGAATGATAGAATTAATAGTAATTGCTTACCCATGCATGTGTTTGGTTTTAAATATCATGATAGGAATAGAAACAATTTTGTGTGCCAAAACACTAAAAATTTTATAGTTCATGATAAGTCTAGGAACTCTAGAAATAAGGACCAAGGCATAAGTTCTAAGAAAGGTAGAAATATGTCTAGAAAAATAGGTAGACCTAGAAATGATCAAGTTAGATATAGTGATCCTAAGGTTAGGATATTAGAAAAGGAAAATCAAGCCTTAAGGGCAAAGCTTGATCAATTAGAAAAGAACTTAGAGAAAGTCATTAAGGGATCCAAGGGATTAAATGTGATACACAAGGATCAACAACCTAGGAATGGTAGGTTAGAATTAGTATACCAACCTAGGAGGGCAAAGGTTGACAAAATGTCATATTCTAGGATGCCATTTGTCTATGATAGAGAAAAGACTAACAATGGTAAGGAAAATCCATTTAAAGAGAAAAAGGAAGAATTAACTAGGGGCAAAGTTTGGAAAATAAAGAGAGGAGTAGTGGAAGAGTTAAGTAAGGAGGAAATTAGGGCTAGGAGTTCAAAGGAGAGCTCTGGAAGCCAAAATGGGGTCCATGGCCAATGGATCTCAGGTGGGTTGCTTCTAGGAGATTAAAAAGGGATTTAGGGTGTGCCAAGAGGTTTAAAAAAGGCTAAGGTTAGTCTTAATCCTAGAGAATTGGCACACTAAGGGAAAGGTTATAGAGAAAAAGGCGAAATTGGAGTTTTAGTTAAGACAAATCGATTTTAATGACTAGTTACCATATAACCTGATGCCATGAACGAATCATGAATAAGTATGGGAAGAAGCATCAAGGTAAGGCCAAAATTAGAACATTTGGGAAAGGTTTCATGATACATGTTAGAGAAACTTTTGAAGTTTGTATCAATCTTGGGTTTCGGAATAGGGTTGATTAGAATTATATTTTTCCCAAGTACGTATAGGATCCACAAATCTTCCCATAAGATTTCAGAATTTTTGGAAATTTGTGGAATTATTGGTGCATTACTGAATTTCGGGCTGAAAAATCAAAGTTCAGCTACCAGTCACCTGCCATATGGCAGTCACCTGCCCGAGAACACAGAACCCTACTGTGGGTTTTCGCAGGCGACTGCCCTAGGACAGTCACCTGCTATGCGAGGGTTTAAAAGGATACAACCGCGCAGGGGGTGGCCAAACCTAGGTTTTTGGTGTTCCACCCCCGGCGACTTCTTCTCCTTCCAAGTCCCTCTCTCGTCCTCAACCTCTCCCGAACCCTAAAACTTATCCCTAAGCTCTTCTTCAACCTTGATCTACTCCTAGGGCTAGTTGAAACTCCCATTTTCAAACAAATCTAAGATCTCTCCGAATCTCAAAGGTCTCAAGATGCAAAGAATCAAAAGGTATCACGATTTAAGTTCTAGTTTTTCATTAAGCTTGTGGCTTTGGAACTAATGTGGCATTTTGTGCATGTTTTCCTTGTCATTCTCTTTCTTTTGGGGGTGTCTTGGTGCGCATGCATACATTTGGGATGTTAGGATGGCTACTAAAAGAACTAGGGGTGAGAGCTCATTCCGACAAAGCCAGGAAGAGTCTAGATTTAGATCCCTGGAGTGCAAAAAGCGATTTGAGGATAATGAATTCATTGTAATGAGTTGTCGTTACCTAAATAAGAAGTTCTTTGAAGAAAAATCTCCACAACTAGATGAGATGATCAAGCATTATAAGTTGGCAAAGTTGGTCTACTGCCAACAAGATGCCAATATTGACCTCTACATGGAATTTTATGCAAACTTAACATGCATTGATGCAGATAACAATCTATATGAGTCTCGGGTGGCCGGGGTCACTGTTCCCTTCTCAGTTATGAGTCTAGCTAGTTTTTTGGAGTTACCTACTTTCCCACTGTTGTAGAACCATTAGAATTTCCTGGTGTCACAATAGATCAAATACATATGCACTACTTTAGGAGGCACAGACATGAGTCCGAGCGTCTGTTTGACGCTAAACCAATGAGACCTGCCAGTCATGTTTTATACAAAATTGTTGTTGAGTGCATTCTACCAATTGTCACCAAGGGAAGGGCTAAGATTAGACTCCCACACTTAGTCATGATGTATGCATTGGAGAGGAGGTTAGATATCGATATCCCCCTACAGGTCTTTAGCGCCATCTGTCATTCCTCCCAGAGTGTGAATGACAAGATATATATGTCATTTTGCCATTTACTCACAGAGTTTTTCTATTCCCGTCTTGGCCTCCGAGTTTGTAGTGGTCAGGTTCGATACCTGTCCAAGGATTATGACCAGATCGGTCAGCGACAGTTGTCCTTGGCTGGTATCGAGTGTAGACAGGGTGGGTTTGTCTGGAGAGAGCGTCCGGAGGCACCTGAGGCAGTTGAGGTGCCCGCCGAGCCGATCACACGCGCAGAGTTTACTCAGATGCAGGCGGATCTTCATGGGCTTCGTGAGTCTGTTGACACCATCCAGGGAAATGTTCAGAGTCTACAGCAGGGCCAGACAGCCACTCAGAGGGAGGTGCAGGGCCTCACGGAGTTCTGTCAGGGATTCATGACCAGGCAGGACACCATGTACGAGATGCTGCAGCGGTGGGACCTGGCATATCAGGGTCCTCCTGCTCCTCCTCCTCCTCCAAATGGTGATGACCACATGTATTTCTGATCAGAGGATGCTTGTTTTGAGGGAGTTTCGAGTGTTGAGAGTGTTATGTGATGTTGTTTTATTATCTCTCAAACACTTTCTACCTTGATGATTACGTGTATTTGGATAACCTTCGGCCTTGTTTGGCCCTAGGTACTATGGTGATGTTTACTTGTTGACTTTTGACTCCATGAATTATACACTTTCATTATGCTACTTTTATTAAAATTGTGTTTGTATGGAATGTTAAATGCTAGTATATTGCTAAACATTTTGATATCCTTTATGTATATATGTGTGCTTATGATACATTCTACATGATTGGAAATCACATAAAAATGTTATATCTGCTCAAAATGTTATATTTTCATCTCATTTAGCATGGCTTGATTGACAATCAAATAAGAGTGTTATATGTGTAAAAGGAATGTTTATTTAGACTCACAATAAAATGAGGAGGAGACTTTGTCAAAATATAAACATTTATATGTATAAGGGGAGTTTGCAAATCATTTCAAATGTCAAGTCGAAGTGATAACAGGTAGCAAACACTAGATATCATGATTAAACCTCTAGTTTGATACAAAGTGACTTGATTTGAAAATTTTAGAGTTTGTACCAAAAGTCAAGCACGGTTGGTGTTTTTCATGAACCAAATTTTTCTAGGGTAGAGGATACCTTAACAATCGTGTTTGTAAAGTTTTACATTTTTCCAGATTTTCTGGAATTTTTAATTGGTTTCTGAATTTCGGCTGGAAATTCAGCCTGCAGTATCGCAGTCACCTGCCTGGGGGCAGTCGACTGCGGTAAGGGGCAGAGAGTGGATTTGCGATTTCTGAGGACATTTTACCAAGGTTTAGGGTTGCTTGGGGCAATCTTTTTGATGGAGTCAAAGGGGGAGAATTTGTAATTTGGGTGTTAAGCTAGGTTTGGGCTGAAACTTAACTGTGGTTGGTTTGCAAAACTTGAGAGGTCAAGTTGGGTAGAACTTGACTTAGATTATGATGAGAACTGAAAATTTGGGAGAAAGCATAGGTTAAGGGGGAGGTTGCCTCCATGTTTATATGCTTTAATTTTCAATTGCTCTTATCTCTATTATTCCTTATTTACCTAACTTAACATATTGCCACACATCAAAAAGGGGAAGATTGTTGGGGCAATCGGCCCTAATGGTGTTTTGATGTGTGCGGTCAATATGATTAAGTTAGGATTTGTGTTATTCTCACATGTGTACATGAGTGTGCAGGTGTACAGGTACGCATGGACTTAGTTGACGTCTTCAGGTGAAGGATGGCATGGAGGTAAGCTGGAGGCTTACGTGCGCATCCGAGGGACCATTGATAGCAGAGATGATGAGCCGAGGGACGCAGACTTCGAGGCGTACGTGAAGGGTGGCATGGAGGCAAGCTGGAGGCTTGCGTGCGCATCCGAGGGACGAGGGCCAAAGATGGAGAGGGCGTGAAGGAAACAGTCAAGACTGCTGGTGAAGAGTCAACTAGGTTGAGAGTGGCTGAGTATGAGTGCATGTACTCAGGGGTTAAGCCGGGAGGGTTTGAGTGCCGTGAGATTTGTACTCGGAGTAAAAGCCTAGGCTTAGGTATGGGGCAGTCGACTGCCCTGGTGCAGTCGACTGATATAGGCTGGAACAGGCTGGCAGATTTCGAACGTTGTGGTGTAACGGTCGAATCTGAGTGGGACCAGGTGACTGCCATTTGGCAGTCGACTGGTAGCGGCTGTTCCAGATTCGAGCCCTAGTTAAAAGGGGCTCGTTTACTCCTATTCTTCTTGACGAAACTTGCTTGGATAGGGCAAGTTAGTAGTCTTGTGTGCTCAGTAGCTTGCAAAGGGTTGTGGAGAGGTTTCTCCACCCACAAGGAGCGACACGTTTCTAGCCGGAGGTTATCCGGGGAGTGATCCGCCGAAGGATTGTTGGATTAGTCACCCGGCCGGGGTGGATACCAACTAAATCTGGTATTGTTAGCATTGTTATTTATTTTGCATATTATTTCCGCTGCACTAACAAGACTGCAGAGTTCAAGATCCGAAAAAAGTGCATTCACCCCCCCTCTGCATGCCACATCGATCATTCATTTTGGACCCCAAAGGACTGCCAGGAAAGTACTAGAGTGTGGATTATACTGGCCCACCCTTTTTCATGATTCATATGTTTTTTATAAAATTTGTGATAGATGTCAGCGAACTGGAACATAGGAGCGAGACATGAGAAGCCCCAGCATGCTATACTTTATTGTGAGATTTTTGATGTTTGGGGGATAGATTTTATGGGACCTTTTCCTGCATCTTATGGTTATCTGTATATTTTACTTGCTGTGGATTATGTTTCAAAATGGGTGGAGGCCATTCCCTCCAAGACTGATGATTCTTCTGTTGTTTGTAGTTTTGTTAGGTCACACATTTTCTGCAGGTTTGGAATTCCAAGAGCAATAATTAGTGACCAAGGATCTCATTTCTGCAACAAACACATGAAGGCACTGCTGAGCAAATATGGGGTGGTACATAAAATCTCTACATCCTATCACCCCCAAACAAATGGACAGGCTGAGATTTCCAACAGAGAGATAAAATCCATTCTAGAGAAGACAGATGGCCCACTAGAATAGACTGGAGCAAGAGGTTAGATGACGCACTCTGGGCCTACAGAACAGCATATAAGACACCGATTGGCATGTCACCCTACCGCTTGGTTTATGGTAAGGCTTGTCACCTCCCCGTGGAAATAGAGCACAAGGCATATTGGGCGGTGAAAGCTTGTAATTTCGATGCTACCAAGGCGGGAGAAGAAAGAAAATTGCAACTTCAAGAACTTGAAGAAATTCGTCTAGAGGCATTCGAAAATTCAAGGATTTACAAAGAAAAGACCAAGAATTTCCATGACAAACATATTGTGAAAAAGGACTTCCAAATTGGCGATAAGGTTTTATTGTATAAATCAAGGCTCAAATTGATAAGAGGTAAGTTGAGGTCAAGGTGGGAAGGTCCATTTGTTGTAACTAACATTTTTCCCTATGGAGTTGTTGAAATTAGGGACAAAGCTAATGAATTTGTGTGGAAAGTCAATGGCCACCGGCTCAAAAAGTATTTTGAAGAACTAAAGGAGCTAAAGGTGGATGATGTGTACATCGAGGACGCTATCTACCCAACTTAAGGGGAGTTCACTTTCTCTACCATTTATTGTACATATCATTTTCATGTTTCTAGGAATAAATGTATCTCTTTTTAAAGTAAGTAGTGGATAATAAATTCTTAGGAAACATGACATGAATAAAAATCATTGTAAATACCATGTCTTTTGTTTTAGCACTTTTTCTTGCATAACTAGGAATAAATGTATCCCTTTAGGTTATCTTCTTGTCATTTTAGAGTTTTTTGAAAATAAATTAAATTTGGTTGTCAAAACTTAGGGTTTGAGTTCATGGATGAAATCTTGGATGCTTGAGTACTATTTTGCTTTAGATTCTTAATTGAGGATTTGAGATGGATTGTTTTTGCCTAGTGAGAATTAGCCTTATATTTGTGACACACATATGTTATTGTACTCTAGAACTTGCTTAGGTTCTTTCAAAACCATATTTCGATGATTGGATCACATCTATAGAGACTAGTCACTTTGTTTACCTTTCCACATAAATTTTGGCAAAAATCATGTCTATTCTATTTGTCTTTCCTTATTCCTAATCTTAACCCCAATTTTTCTATGGATTTGTTGCTTGGGATTTTTTTTCTTAGTGCTACTTTGCCCGAGACGGACAAAGATTTAAGTGTGGGGGAGTGATTAGTGTTTTGGAACAGTTTTGTATCAAGAAGGCATTTTGATCCAAAAAGAAAAATTTTTGCAATGGAAGGATGGAAACAATTACATTTTGATGAGTTTGAATTCCAAGAAGGAGTGGTTGAGTATGGAAGCAATTGAGGAATTAGATTTCTTATCATTCTTTGAAGATTCAAGTGGCAAGAAATGGAAAATTTGAAAAAAAATGGCACACCAACAAAGGAAAAATTCTGTGCCATTACTAAAAAAAAAGAGAGAAATTTCTTTGCCAAGAAAAATTAAATTCTACTACTTGAAGCATGTTTCGGCCAGCTCACTTGATGTTGAATGGTAGTTGGACAGGTTAGAGAACAAGTGCAGAAATTCTATGTCAAGTGAATTCAGTTGAGGAAGAAGAGAAATCTGAGCTAAGTGGAAAAGACTTGCAGCTGTACCTTGCTAGGAAAATCAGTAAACCTTGTATCAAGATGAACTACAGCTGCATCAAACAACTACTTTGAAGACTGAACAGAGCTGAGCAAAACAATTGAAGTGGTCAATTGGCACGCAAGGCAGAATACAAGCTGGTCTGAACTGTAATGTATTTGTTGCTGCCGAGTGCTACATCTGAGAGTTTCTGAAATTTCTGCACAAGTTTGTAAGTGTGGCAGAAGCTGACACAAGCTGAGAAAACTTGGAGCTAAGAAAAATCTGTGCTATAGAAATCAGTAACCATTCTGTTGAGATGGAACTAATGCATTTGTTGCTGCCGAGTGCTGGAATTTGAAGTAGACAAGAAATTTTGTATCAACTCTAAACTGAACCTGAGTTCTCTAATCCAGCATTGTGTTACTGAAATTAAACAAAGGAAAATCTGCAGCTGAAAATCTGCATGGCATTGCATAAAGAGTTGTAATCTGCCGAGGTTGATTTGGAGCTTCTGAAATAATGCAAACTGAAAAGGGAGTAAGCTGCAAGGTTCTAAACCAGGAAGGACTTTACTTGGAAGATTGAACCGAAGGCTGATGAAGTTTGAATGGAAGTTGAATTGAATTCTGGATTGGAGCAGGGAAGTGTAGGGAAATCTGAAGCAATGGAAAAATCTATGAGCTTGAATGGAAAAGCAGTGAGGCAGCCGAAATCAAAGGGAGCACTTATGAAGAAAATTCTAAAATGAAGAAAGGATATGGCACGCAAATGGCACAAATCTTAACCAAAATGAGGAAGCTGGGCTGCGGAAATTCTAGGCTAAATTGAGACAAGCTGAATTGATATTGTTATTTCTAAACTGCAGCTGGGTAGATCTAAAAAAAAAAGAAGAGAGAAAAGTTTGATGAAGTTGGAATTGACACTGAATTGAAGCCGAATACACAGCTGGAAGGATGAATTGCAGTTGAACATAATCAAATCTGAATTGAAGTATGACTACTGAACAAAAATAGCAAGGTATCAAGCTGCTGAGATACTTCAACTTCAAGCTGCTAAGATACTTCAATTTCAAGCTGCGAATTGGTAGTGTTCCATGAAAGAAATTGCTGCACAAGTTTGGTATCAACTTGGACTGAAATCTGGTTTATAGGGCTATGAATCAAGGTAACAAAGTTTGGCAATGCATCCAAAAGTATTGATTGCAACCCATGCTGTTCAAAACAGAAAAAAAATATGGATGCAATTGCTGATCAGTGCAGAGAAGCAAATACAATGTAAGGGCTGAAATTAAACTTGCTGATCAGAATTGTTGAGTGGAGTACTTTCAGTGCTAAACTATTCCTATATGGCTGCTGTATTTTCAGACCAGGAAAAAGAAATGGAAGCAGTAGAGTTAGAATCTGAAGCAGAAAATGCAGAAAATCTGAAACCAACCTGTACAACTTTGTTACTGAAGTGCAGATCAGTAATTGAACCCAATGTAGAAAAATCTGAAAACAATGCAGAAATGTCTCAAGTTTTGCTGATAAAAAAATCTGATACAAAGCTGATCTGAAAAGAAAAAAAAAGAAACAAAAGAGAGAGAAGAGTTCGAAAAAAAAGAGAAGAAGAGAAGGAAGCAATTGGCACACAAAGGTGGAAGTTGGCACATTGAGATCAATAAAGGTTTCTTCATCCAAATTAAGAGCATTATTCAAGACTGACTTCACCACACTTCTTATTTCATTACAAGGACTATAAAGATGGGGGAAAGTACATTGGAAACATTTTTGAGCAATCAAGTCTTCCACTCCATCAATTTTCTATTTCCTTGACTTTTATTCCACTCTTTACCTTTTTCTATGTTTACATTTGTTTTTGTAGATGTTGATCCTAATCATGAATAATGGTGGAGAGTAGATAATAAGCAAACCTATGGTAGTGCAAGAAGCATATGTGTTTGAGTGAGCTCCACTTCCATCATCAACTTAGAACTTAAGGAGAGAGCCACCAAAATTTTCCTTGAAAGGCTAATGAGTTGAATTCATCTCAATGACTCATGATGGATGAAAAGGCTAAGTTGTTGATTTAAGGACAAGATACTAATCCATAGAGCTTAGATTTTTGAGAATTGACAACCTTAGGTAATTTCTTTTCATTTTCTTCTAATTATGCTTTAGAAAACCTAAGGGATGCATACTTAGTGGTTTCGCGAGACGCTCAAGCTTAAGTGTGGGGAGTTGATAAGTACAATTTTATTGATTATTTTAATTTCTAAAATCCATGTTTGACCTATGTTTTTATTGCTTAATTGTGAAATTACCGTAGGTTTTAGAACTTTCTCTTATTTTGGACTTAATTGCAAATTTACACATATTTGGATTAATTGGCCACTAAATTTTTGATCTATTTTTTTGTAGGCATGAAAGGTTCATGAACCTAGGGCATACTGGGTCAAACTTGAGTCGGAAGTGGAACCGGATCGAATTATCAAGTTTAAGATTAATCCGGGCCATCCGATTCAAAAGCGGCTAGATCTGAGCCATCCGGGACCATCTGAAGCAATCCAAGCTAGGGTTAGGGTTGATCAAGCATTCTGATCAAGATCTGAAGGTTTCATCCCAAACAGAGCTCAATCACCGTTGGATCAAGCTCGGAGGGCTCTAGATCGTCCATTCAAAGACTAAGTTGATCTGGACCATCCGTTGCACATCAAGAGGATCCGAGCTACCATGAGGCAGATCCTGACCCCTGATCAACATCCTCAAAGTTTGGCTCAAATCAGAGCAAGATAAGCTGTTGGATTTCCTCAAATCAATCTGAGCCGTTCAATGCTAATTACTTAAGGAAAAACCTGCGCAGCTCTTCCCTTCTTCGCGTCTTCGCCGTAACAGTAGCTTCCTTCGGTTTTTCATCGTGTTCTTCAAGTTTTTCATCCATCCGAAGGCGTGATCACTCAATCCTTCACTAGAGCAAGAGCTAGGTCAGTGAAGAGAGTTCTCTGTGAGGTTTTCAGATTGGATTTTGCTCAATAGCAGGGCTGCGTGAGGTTTCAGCTGCTCTGTTATCCGATTTCAGCGAGCTCAGCTGTGCACCATCGCCATTGCATCCGAGCTATCCAGAGGGGTTCCCTGGAAGGTTCGGATCATTCCCTAATCCCAATCGCAAGCCACCACAGCGAGTTTGAAGAAGTTGGAAGCAATTTTCGGCTTGAGCAGGGTCTGAATTGATTCGGTAGCAGAGATAGTTCTTCCACTGATTTTTTGAGCTTGCGGGTCCGAGGTTCTCCCTTGATTGACGACCAAGGAGCTCTTGAGTTGGAGAAGGGTTGAGGAGTAGTGTAGTTAGTTAATTTCTGCTGTTTTGACTGTAATTTCGATTTCTGCAACGTTTCATTCCTGCATTTTAGTAATCAGCTGTTAGTTTACTTTCTTAAATTGTTTTTGCTTAAGTTAGGTTTATTTTCTGCAAGTAAATCAACTAAGTGTTTTGTTCAGTGATCAATTGAACTCAATTATAGTTTAGTGTCTGTTTGTAGCTTGCGTATCAGCTCTACTTTTCCATTTCCAGTCTAGTTTCTGCAATTTTCCAGTTTAATTCAAATTCAATTCCTTTTTGGTTTTAGTTCCTGAGATTTAAGTTAACATTTCGGTAGCTAATGAGTTTGATTTGAGTTTGATCCGCATTTAATCTCAATTCTGCATTTCTGCTCAGCTTTTCCCTTCGAGTGTCAAGTTTGTTCTGCGTACCATTTTATTTTCAGTAGTTTCAGTTCAGTAATTCTGAGATTGTATCGGGCTCAGCATCAGCATCAATTAGGAACACATTTAACACACCTTGTAGTGTATTTTGGTACTCGAATTCAGCATTCATTGCTAGTCAGCACTTGATCAGTTTTGCATTTAGTATCAGCAGGTTTGTATCCACTTCTAATTCTGCATCCCAGTTTCAGGTCTGTACCCAATTCATTGCTGCAACTTTTAATTGTAGCTGCTGAAGTTATATCAAGGAAGCCTTGCATTCAAACTCCATTACACTTAATTTCAGTTGTTTGATCCGACGTTGCATCAAACCTGCAGCTTAAGCCTGAAAACAATTTCTGCTTTCTTGCACTTTATTTCTGAAGTAGTGTTGCAGTTTATTGAGCAGTAGTGGCTGCTGAATTCTTCCATCCACTCTTGCAACTTTATTCACAGATCACATCCCTCTCAAAGCTCAATTATTAGTTCTTATTCCTGGATTGTTGGAATTAGCTTGGGCACTCCGAACTAGCCTTGGCACATAAGCTTTCACATCTTGGTAGTAAGTCTGTTTTAAATCCTGCACATTTGTATCAAGTGCTATTTCGACACTACTTGATGTCAACTGGAATGTAACTGTTAAGTGTGCTATTGTGTTTTAAATAGATTGATTTCATCTTGTTTGAGTCTGAACATCCAAGTTTCAATTCAGCACATCAAATTCTTAGTTTGAATCTTTAGTTGCCATTACCGAGTTAGTTTGTTTAGTTAAGTTTACTGGCTTTTCATTGCTTCCGTTTCTAATTGCAATCCAAAACCCAATTACTTATTCGAAACCCAAAAACCCAAACGACACATAAACCAAGTTAGAATCGAACTATCTCAACTAGTCCCGAGGAAAAATACAACCTGTGGCCCCTTTACTACGTTTTCATATTTTTGATTGCAAAAAGGGTTTCCAGCATTTTATATTCATATTTAAATTTGAGACCCACATTCGTGACAGTCTATTTTGGGTCCGTCAATAGGGTCATCCATCGTGGCATCATCAGGAACAAAAGACCCCGGTGCAGCACTACCAGAGGGCACATCTCCTGGAAAGGTGTGTCGGCGCCACTCGTCGTACCACGTCTGCTGTAGAGAACGGACCCTCGAGACATCAGACTCTACCGCGGTCAGTCTGCGATCGAAGGAGCGAAAACCCGACCGAACCTCCTCGCGATAGAGCTCTCGCAAATGAAGATCATGCTGGATGGTCCGATCAAGCTCTGAAATCTGCCAGCGCAGGTCTGGGTCCGGCTCATAGTCATAGTCAGCAGCAGCAACGGGAGCCTCATGATGTGCATCAGCATCTGCTGGTGCCTGAAAGTGTGGGCCCCCCAGGTAGCTCGCCAAGACCCCTCCCGTCCTTCTAAACCAGAGCCCGATCATGATCCTTGATAATGATGCCAGACTTGGCGAATGCTCACCTGCCAAGTCGGTAATCCTGTCTAACCATGGGCACTGTCCTGGCCTTGGTTACATCAACACCTACTGACATAAGCCAGTCAGTGATGACGTGACCAAATGGCATATAGACAGTGCGTCGGCTCGACTCTCTATAGGATAAGATGGACTGAAAAATGCTCTCCATGATGTCAAAGTCCATGCGGCGGTGCATTCCATAGAGCATCAGGCAATGGTATGGTCAGATCTCGGTCAAGGGTTTGGAAGTGATCGGCAGGATGCAGTTTGTGATTATCTTGAACAGAATGTAATCAACAGGGGAGAGACGGAGCGTTGCAAAAGTAGGAAAGTCAGGCCCCAACTCATCAAGACCGGCTGGTCGAGGATGGCTAAAGAAGTGCTGATATATAGTGTCAGGGGTGACGTCCGCAAAAGGAGCCAACAAAGGGTCAGGGAGCTCAGGATAGATAGAATAGAAGTTAGGCGATCGACGACTGCCTAGATACTCCGCCAGGATCTCATAAGAGAAATCAAGATTTCTCTTGGCAACTCGGGTAGTGAATTCAAAGCCCCCTTGAGGCCCTTGTTGAAGGTTATTGTAGAATTTCGAGACAAGGTCATAGTTTATTGTCCTTTTGAGGGAAAGAAGAAAACCCAGGTTGTAGAAGGTGATTATCTCCATGATGGAGGGACAATGCACAGATAGAAAGGGACTATCAATTGATCGGCAGGAAAGTAACTTGAAGGTGCGAGACTGAAATGCCTGCTCATAGGCAGCATTAGGGAACCTGGAACTCGACGAAGGCTGAGGCCTTCGGGAGGGCGCGGATGAAGAAGGCCTTTGCCCTTTGCGCTTCCCTCCACGGGTTCTTTGCCCATAGATGATTTTCTAATGGGTTTGAATAGATCATGGCAACAATTTGAATCAAATAAAGTGAAACAAGTGAACATGATCATGACACAAGAATGAAATATAACACAAGATGGAATTGATCATATGAACATAAATTTAATCATTTGTAGGACACGAATTGATCAGTGAGGTGAGGTTTAATCAAAGAAACACGATTTGATCAAGGGAAGAATCAGATCATAATATAGATTGCAAACGATTAGATTTCATCAGTAGAGTGAAAAATCAGGGCAAGGTCACGGCAATGTGTAGGATCACAACACAATAAGAAAATACGAAAAGAAAGAACATGGTTAGCCCAAAACTTATGATAACTGAAGTAATCAGTAGGGTAAAACGAAACAACACTTACTTAGGTGCCATGATGAGTTGATTGATTTGTTGAAAACTTGATCACGAGAGGAAAAACGCAGAAGCTTGACAGGAACTCTTGCGCAGAAAGAAAAACTCTCGCGCGCGCACGGGAAGGAGAAGAGCTCACGCGAAGAAGCTTGCGCACACACTCGCAGGGATGCAAGATCTCTTCGCTGAACTGTCAGGAACTCACGCACAAGGAAGAAGGAGACGCAGGAAGAGCTCACGCACAGGATGAGGATGCGCAAGAAGTGAGTTTCGGCGCTAGGGCTTGGGAGATGTAGGGTTTAGGAGGAATTAATCGGTTGGTGGATCGGTCCACCAACCACAATTTAATGCGATTGAATGAATCACCGTTCGATCTGGGAGTGCCCAGATCGATCAGGCTCCTGCCTGATCGGACTGGCCTAGTCCTGATCGGTCGGGTGACCGATCAGGTAGGCCCGTCCTGATCGGTCACCAGACCGATCAGGGCATGCTCAGACTGATTAGGCTCCGTCCTGATCGGTCATAGTGAGGAACTCGCGACACTTGATCGTTCACCAGAACGATCCGAACAGTGTTCCAGATCGGTCACCAAACCGATCAGGAGCCAAGCAGTAAGGGGAACCAAAACCCACTATATGCTTCCTGATCGGTCACCAGACCGATCAGGAGCAGAGCAGTGAGCGAACTGGATGCTCCCTGATCGGTCACCTGACCGATCAGGAGGCGAGCAGCAGGTCCCAACCTCACTGTGTGCTCCCTGATCGGTCACTAGTCCTATCAGTCATCGCTGGATTGGTCACCAGACCGATCCACGAAGGAGCGCAATAAGTTTCCAGACAGATAAGGATGACTCCAAATCTCAATCTGTATTTGTATTTACTTTGAAAGGAAGCGCAATAAGTTGGAAAAGTTCCAAACAAGACACCGTAGCGAATTCTACCACCGAAGCAGTTTGGATCAAGAAGTTTGTTTCGAAACTTGGTGAGGTTCCAACCATTGATGAAGCAGTGTCGGTTTACTGCGACAATAATGGAGCTATTGCACAAGCAATGGAACCAAGGTCTCATCAGCGATCTAAACACGTGCTTCGACGATATCATCTGATCAGAGAGATTATAAGTAGGAATGACATACAAATTGAAAGGGTTCCCACTGAAAGGAATATAGCGGATCCTTTAACTAAGGCCTTGCCTCAAAGCAAGTTTGAGGGACATGTTAGAGCCTATGGTATTGGATACCGTAGCGATTGGCATTAGGCCAAGTGGGAGTTTGTTAGTGATATGAGAGAAGTGTCCTAAGGCAATCGCCTTATGATTGTAAACATTTATTTTAATAAATAATAATTCACTATTTGAGTATACATGTTTGTGTATTTGATTGGGATCTTAAACTCATCTACTGAATGTCCTCAATACAACTCACAGCATAAGAGAATTTGTGATGGGATCACAACTTGTGATTATCTCTATATGTGCAAATGTGAAGTATTGAAAATATCCCTAGTCGATGAATTGATAAAAACGGACACTATCAATTCTGTTGAGACTAGCATGGGTTATTCTCTAATCAGCTGATTCTCACTGGCTGGTGACATTGGGATGTCCGGAGATAAACATGGATGCTAGTTAAGGGAACTAGTTCATTGGAGTGACTAGCTGTAAAACTTCATATGGTTATCTATATAGATATGTCAATGAAGTTCTTACTGCAGCTTAAGTGCGATGTTCCTTTGACTTGCGGTGTTCAAGTCATCTTGGTCATGGAGACTTATACTTTAACATCTTAAGCAAGCATCTCAAGGAGGTGTGGACCCAGGATGATTGGGTATAAGCCAAAGTGCCCGAAGATGTTTGAACAGCCTACAAAGGATTCACCACTCCTTGCGAGGAGATGTATACCCAGGCCTATCGTCGGATTGTTACTCAAAAACCTCTGGCCAGAGTATATCATGTTTAGAGTGCGAGTCTCTAAAATACATGAGAGTAATTAGAAATCCAATGGATGAGAAAGACACTACTTGGGCTAGGTGTGACGTAGTCAGCCTAGTGGGGACTGACACCATAGACCGTGTCCTGAACCAAGTGGGTATAAGGTGGTGAAGGGAATGGGGCACGATTCATTAGAGCTGCTGAAGGGTTTCAGAATAATTTCTTCTGAGGTCAAACCGTTGATCTTTCGATTAATTGGGGGTCATGATGTACTACTAGGTGCCACTCATGACCGTTCTATAATTGGTTGATTATAGACGGCCAACATAAATCGAAAGCCTATTTAGTCACACGCACTACGAGTAATCCGAGGGATTTAAAACGAGTTGAAAATTGGATTTTCCGATCAAGAGAAATAAGTCGAATCTGAGTTAATCAGTGGCGCAATGGAAGCTAAAAATGGCTAAGTCTTTTGAAGGCTTTTTGGGCGAATTAAATGGGTTTAATTCGCGATCGGTTCGGGTTGTTTTGGCCGACCAAAGAGGGTGTCCACCCTCTTGGTGTTGGCCGGCCATTAAAGGGAGAAAAACCAATTTAATTGGTTTAATTAATAAAATAAATCTAGTGTGATTTATTTTATAAATTATGGATAAATAAATTTGTATAAAGAAATTTATATAAATAAATTTGTAGAAATTTATTCTTTTTATGGAAGTTAAAATAATCCATGAATTGGTTTATTTTAATTTTATAAAATCAATTATGAATTGATTTTTCCATAATAAGAAAGTTTATAAATTCCTTATAAAATTTATTCCATAATTTAAAGAGAAGAAGAATTTGTTTTATTATAAATTAGTTATAATAAGACTCGGCTTAAACGGAACAATTAATAAGAGAATTTATAAGATAAATTTCTTATAACTAATTCCGTTAATTCCGTTAAGAGGGAGACTTAGCAAAGGAGTTGCTACTATATAAAGGAACCAAAGGCAAGCCCTTAATATGCATTACTAATTGAGATTAGTAACTTCCTCTCTCCCTCTCTCTTATTCTCTTCTCCCTCTCCTTTCCCTTAGGGCCGGCGCCCTTCTTGGAGAATTAGGGCCGGCTCCCACCTTCCTTGCTAGGGCCGGTGCACCCTATCAACACCAAGCAAGGTTGCCGTGAGCTTCAAGAAGAAGGAGAAACCAAACAGGATGAAGAAGAAGCGGATAGCGACTCCTCTCTTCCCGGAATTCGATTCTATTTTCTTGGTGGTTAGTTTCCCTTTCCTCTCTTGATCTTTCTTGTTGTGCCTATAGAGAATCTAGTAGTTCTCGTCGGCACAAAACTCGTGACTTTGCGAAGTCATCCCGAAGAGAACTCGGCGTGGACGCGAATAGAGGCGGAGCTTCCAAGGGACGCTACGGTTGGATCTCGTCCCTTACTTCGAGTTACGAAAGGTATAAAGTAATTTAGTTTACTTTCCTGCAAAGTTTTATTTTATGATTATGTCGAAACACCATAAGGTTGCATGCTAGATACGAAGTTAAAATAATTTAGGAAATTATTTTATGCAAATTCTTCCGCTGCACGTAAAAATTTAAAATTTTACGAACTCGTATCCTTGTCAACATGCACCCGGTCCCAACAATCAGGATCCTCCCCCTACAACATAATCATCCAAAACTTAACCAACCACACTCTCCCCCTTTGTCAAACACCGAAAAGGGTCTAGAGGGGTTGTTAAGTTTGAACATACTCCCCCTCAACCCTAGGGGTCTCCCAAAACAACAAAAGATATGATTGAATTTTTTAAAGTATACGAAAACATATGATAAAGATAAGGCATGACAAAACAATCATATATATCATATGGAGTCATAAGCATCGCAATGCATAATAAGGCATACATGACGATTGCAATCATATGAAAAATCATAAAAACCAACAATATGCTGAGTATAGTATGTCAAATATGAAAAGCAGTACAAAAACCATTAAAGTCAAGTCATAGACATCTAGCCATAAAGTTATACAATCTAGGTAGTCAAATAGTCACGGGTAGAAGCAGAATACATCAACCACCAGTGGGGGGGGGGTCATCATGCATAGGGTCATCCATCGTGGCATCATCAGAAACAAAAGACCCCGGTGCAACACTACCAGAGGGCGCATCTCCTGGAAAGGTGTGTCGGCGCCACTCATCGTACCACGTCTGCTGCAGAGAACGGACCCCCGAGACATCGGACTCCACAGCGGTCAGTCTGCGATCGAAGGAGCGAAAACCCGACCGAACCTCCTCGCGATAGAGCTCTCGCAAATGAAGATCATGCTGGATGGTCCGATCAAGCTCTGAAATCTGCCAGCGCAGGTCTGGGTCCGGCTCATAGTCGTAGTCAGCAGCAGCAGCGGGAGCCTCATGATGTGCAGCAGCATCTGCTGGTGCCTGAAAGTGTGGCCCCCCCAGGTAGCTCGCCAAGACCCCTCCCGTCCTTCTAAACCAGAGCCCGATCGTGATCCCTGATAATGATGCCAGACTTGGCGAATGCTCGCCTGCCAATTCGGCAATCCTGTATAACCATGGGCACTGTCCTGGCCTTGGTTACATCAACAACTACTGACATAAGCCAGTTAGTGATGACGTGACCAAATGGCATATAGACAGTGTATCGGCTCGGCTCTCTATAGGATAGAATGGACTGAAAAATGCTCTCCATGATGTCAAAGTCCATGCGGTGGTGCATACCATAGAGCATCAGGCAATGGTAAGGTCGGATCTCGGTCAAGGGTTTGGAAGTGATCGGCAGGATGCAGTTTGTGATTATCTTGAACAGAATGTAATCAACAGGGGAGAGACGGAGCGCTGCAAAAGTCGGAAAGTCAGGCCCTAACTCATCAAGACCGGCTGGTCGAGGATGGCTAAAGAAGTGCTGATATATAGTGTCACGGGTGATGTCCACAAAAGGAGCCAACAAAGGGTCAGGGAGCTCAGGATAGATAGAATAGAAGTTAGGCGATCGACGACCGCCCAGATACTCCGCCAGGATCTCATAAGAGAAATCAAGATTTCTCTTGGCAACTCGGGTAGTGAATTCAAAGCCCCCTTGAGGCCCTTGTTGAAGGTTATTGTAGAATTCCGAGACAAGGTCATAGTTTATTGTCCTTTCGAGGGAAAGAAGAAAGCCCAGGTTGTAGAAGGTGATTATCTCCATGATGGAGGGACAATGCTCAGATAGAAAGGGACCATCAATTGATCGACAGGAAAGTAACTTGAAGGTGCGAGACTGAAATGCCTACTCATAGGCAGCATTAGGGAACCTGGAACTCGACGAAGGCTAAGCCCTTCAGGAGGGCGCGGAAGAAGAAGGGCCTTTGCCCTTTGCACTTCCCTCCACGGGTTCTTTGCCCTTAGATGATTTTCTAATGAGTTTGAATAGATCATGACAACAATTTGAATCAAATAAAGTGAAACAAGTGAACATGATCATGACACAAGAATGAAATATAACACAAGATGGAATTGATCATATGAACATAAATTTAATCATTTGTAGGACACGAATTGAATAGTGAGGTGAGGTTTAATCAATGAAACACGATTTGATCAAGGGAAGAATCAGATCATAATATCGATTGCAAATGATTAGATTTCATCAGTAGAGTGAAAAATCAGGGCAAGGTCATGGCAATGTGTAGGATCACAACACAATAAGAAAATATGAAAAGAAAGAACATGGTTAGCCCAAAACTTATGATAACTGAAGTAATCAGTAGAGTAAAACGAAACAACACTTACTTAGGTGCCATGATGAGTTGATTGATTTGTTGAAAACTTGATCACGAGAGGAAAAACGTAGAAGCTTGACAGGAACTCTTGCGCAGAAAGAAAAACTCTCGCGCGCGCACGGGAAGGAGAAGAGCTCACACGAAGAAGCTTGCGCACACACTCGCAGGGATCCAAGACCTCTTCGCTGAACTGTCAGGAACTCACGCACAAGGAAGAAGGAGACGCAGGAAGAGCTCACGCACAGGATGAGGATGCGCAAGAAGTGAGTTTCGGCGCTAGGGCTTGGGAGATGTAGGGTTTAGGAGGAATTAATCGGTTGGTGGATCGGTCCACCAACCGCAATTTAATGTGATTGAACGAATCACCGTTCGATCTGGGAGTGCCCAGATCGATCAGGCTCCTGCCTGATCGGACTGGCCTAGTCCTGATCGGTCGGGCGACCGATCAGGAAGGCCTGTCCTGATCAGTCACCAGACCGATCAGGGCATGCTCAGACTGATCAGGCTCCGTCCTGATCGGTCATAGTGAGGAACTCGCGACACTTGATCGTTCACCAGAACGATCCGAACAGTGTTCCAGATCGGTCACCAGACCAATTAGGAGCCAAGTAGTAAGGGGAACCAAAACCCACTGTATGCTCCCTGATCGGTCACCAGACCGATCAGGAGCAGAGCAGTGAGCGAACTGCATGCTCCCTGATCGGTCACCTGACCGATAAGGAGCCGAGCAGCAGGTCCCAACCTCACTGTGTGCTCCCTGATCGGTCACCACTCCGATCAGTCATCGCTGGATTGGTCACCAGACCGATCCACGAAGGAGCGCCGTGCCAACTTCCCTGATTGGTCACCAGACCGATCCAGGGACTCCATCCTAGCCCTCCAAGCTAGGATTTCATCCAACCTAGCCCTCCAAGCTAGGACCTGACCCTCCAAGCCAGGATTTCATCAACCTAGCCCTCCAAGCTAGGGCATGGCCCTCTAAGCCGGGATTTCATCAACCTAGCCCTCTAAGCTAGGACCTGACCCTCCAAGCCAGTACTGTTTCACACCTAACCCTCTAGGTTAGGACTTTTCACACCTAGCCCTCCAAGCTAGGATTTTTCCACACCTAACCCTCCAGG
>JAGFNQ010002054.1:218836-226671 GCA_024364735.1 Boesenbergia rotunda | reverse complement strand
AGCAATATATTCTGCCTCGGTCGTGGAGAGAGCAACACAGTGTTGCTTCCGACTTGACCAACTAACTAAAGATGATCCTGAAAATTGACAGCCCCCACTTGTGCTTTTCCGGTCCAACTTGCATCTAGCATAGTCGGAATCGGTGTAGCCAATTAAGTCAAACGATTCAGTACGGGGGTACCATAGACCAACTCCAATTGTGCCTTTAAGATATCTCAAAATTCTCTTAACAGCAATCAAGTGAGATTCCTTGGCACAAACTTGATATCTAGCGCACATACCCACAGCAAAAAGTATATCAGGTCGACTGGCTATGAGGTATAGTAGACTACCTATCATGCTTCGATATTGAGTCAAATCAACAGGTTTACCACTCTTATCATTGTCTAATCTTGTGTTTGTAGCCATGGGAGTGGTTACCTCTTTTGAATCACTCATGTTGAATTTTCGAAGCATCTCTTGAGTATACTTTGATTGGTGCACATGGATCCCATCTCAGGTTTGTTTGATTTCAAGTCCAAGGAAGAAAGTCAACTCTCCCACTAGACTCATTTCAAATTCACTCTCCATGTGTCCAATGAATTCATTTAAATAGACCTTGTTGTTTGAGCCACAAATAATGTCATCAATATATACTTGGGCTACAAATATATTGTCACCATCTCTACGTAGAAATAGTGTAGGGTCTATTTGGCCTGTAACAAAACCTTTTTCAATTAGGAACGTCGACAACCACTCATACCAAGCTCGGGGTGCTTGTTTAAGGTCGTAGAGCGCCTTCTTGAGCTTAAATACGTGGTTTGGTAATTCGGTACTCTCAAACCCCGGAGGTTGTTCGACATAGACCTCTTCTCTTATTAAACCATTTAGAAAGGCCGATTTGACATCCATTTGATATAGCTTGAAACCACGATATGCTGCAAATGCAAGCATCAATCGGATGGACTCTAATCGTGCCACGGGAGCATAGGTCTCATCATAATCAAGGCCTTCAACTTGACTGTAGCCCTTAGCTACTAAGCGTGCCTTGTTTCTTATGATTTCTCCCTTATGGTTCAATTTGTTTTTGAAGACCCATTTGGTTCCAATAATGGTGGCCTTCTTAGGTCTAGGGACTAAGTCCCAAACTTGACTTCTTTCGAATTGACCTAGTTCATCTTGCATGACAATGATCCAATCGGGATCATTTAACGCCTCGTTAATATTTCTAGGTTCAATTTCGGAAATTAGGGCAACTTCATTAGCCTCATTCCTAAAGAATGATCTAGTCCTAACCCCATGATGGATGTCTCCAACAATTTGGTCTTGGGGATGACTAGAGGCTAACCTAGTTTGCATTGGTGTTGGTGGTGTTTCTTGAATGGTGTCACTAGACACAAGCTCAGCCTCAGGATCCAGCTGATCTATGGGTTGTCTAGGCTCACCGTCATCGGATTCATCACCATCAACAACACTTGGACTTCCATTCAAACTTAGTTTCCTAAGTTCGAATTGAACTCCTTCGACATCTTTTGATTGATCATTTGCTTTTGGAATTTCTTCAAAAACAACATCAAAGGATTCTTCAACCAATCTAGACTTCTTGTTGTAGACTCGGTAGGCTTTGCTAACAAGGGAGTACCCGACCAGTTTCCTTTCATCAGCCTTTGCCGTGAACTATCCAAGGTGGTCCTTGGTGTTTAGGATAAACACCTTACAACCAAACACCCTAAGATGTTTAATCGTAGGTGGTTTTCCAAACCAAAGTTCATGAGGAGTCTTACCTAAGAACCTATGGGTGAGGACTCGATTTTGCACGTAGCAAGCTGTGTTTATAGCTTCAGCCCACAAGTAGCTCGGTAAGGAGTACTCATTGAGCATGTTTCGTGCAGCTTCTTGTAAGATCCGGTTCTTCCTCTCTACAACACCATTTTGTTGTGGTGTTCTAGGAGTAGAGAACTCGTGTCTATACCCTCTATCTTGACAGAACTCTAAAAACCGTTAGTTTTGAAATTCACCTCCATGATCACTTCTTATTGTCTTAATAGTTGATGATTTCTCATTTTCAACTCTTCTACAAAAAGAAATGAAAACATCTAAGGTTTGGTCCTTATATTTTAGAAAATACATCCATGTATATCTAGTAAAATCATCAATGATAACAAAACAATATCTACTTCCATTCAAAGATATGATAGTACTACAATCAAACAAGTCCATATGAAGTAAATCTAATGTGGTAGAAGTACTTACAGTGCTTTTGCCTTTATGTGCAGATTTTGTTTGCTTACCCATTTGACATGCATCACAAAGTTTGTCCCTTTTCATACTTGATGCGTGGTAAGCCACGAACTAATCCCTTGTTGGCCAACTTCCGGATATTCTTCATGTTCACGTGTGCTAGTCTCCGGTGCCAAAGGGTGGACTCATCTTCTCTTGACATGAGACACTTAGCAAAAGCATTAGTAGCACTTTTAAAGGAAACTTGGTAAATATTATCTACTCTTGTTCCTACTAGTACCGTGTCAACATTGTCATGTTGTCTAACTAGACATTGACTTGATTGGAAATCAATTGTGTAACCCGCATCACACAATTGACTGACACTTAGGAGATTAAATGTCATCCCCTTGACTAGAAGGGCATTCTTAATCCTAAGACATTCGGATATTTGAATGTCTCCTATTCCTATGACCTTAAGACTACCATTGTTACCAAATGAAACATTACCTCTACTTTTTCTTTGAAGTGTAGTAAACAATGATCTATCCCCGGTCATGTGTTTAGAGCACCCACTATCAATGAACCAAGTTGATAGATGCTCCCCCTCAATCACAACCTACACAATTCGAAAAATAGAAGTTTTAGGTACCCAAACCTTGGGACCTAAAGCACCTACTAAGCAAGACTTAGGCACCCATGCCTTGACTACTTTCCTTTGAGCTATAGGTGTCTTAGATTGTCTAACATCAGTCCTAGACATTAAGGACACAAATGATGGTTCTTTGGGTCGGTAACCAATACCGACCCTATTGTAGACTGCCCTTTGGGCATTCAAGATCATGTCTAAGGTCTTTGAGCTTGTTGAGAACTTCTCAAGAACACTCTTGAGTCTCTCAACTTCACTCTTTAATGATTTGTTTTCCTCCTCTAGCATCTTAACATGCAAATCATTTACATCCTCATCCCTAGAGGACTTCAATTGTTCAACTTCAATTTTCAAAGATTTAATCTCATCCTCTAACATCTCTACATGTAAATCATCTACATCCTCATCCCTAGAGGATTTCAATTGTTCAACTTCAATTTTCAAAGACTTAATTTTTTGTTTTGACTTCTTCAAAAAATCAGTTAAACATGCAATTGTTCTATAGCATTTCTCAAGTTCGGGAGTGATTACCTCTTCATCATCCGAAGATGATGAAGCCGCGTTTGAGGAGTCGGAGGATTCATCACTGCTTTCTTCTCCTTCAAGTGCCATGAGTGCCACATGTCGTGTACTCTTCTCTTCCTTCTCTTCATCGGATGAACTTGAGGAGGATTCATCCCAAGTGGCCTTCAAGGCCTTCTTCTTCTTCTTGGATTTATCCTCCTTCTTCTTGAGCTTTGGGCAGTCCTTCTTGAAGTGCCCTTTCTTGCTACACTCATAGCAAGTAATGTTAGATTTATCAAGCTTAACTTCACTAGGGTTACCTTTACCCTTGAAGCATCGACCCTTCCTCATCATCCTTCGAACAAAATTTGTCATCTCAGAGGAAGAAGACCCGCTGCCATCTTCCTCGGACTCGTATTCGGATTCGGAAGAAGATGAGGATGAAGTGACTTCCTTCTCTTCTTCTTCTCCTTCTTCTTCTTGTTCTTTTCTCTTGCAACTAAGGCAATCCCCTTCTCCTTGGGGCCTTTGTTAGCCATTTCATGCAATTCCATTTCACAAAACAAATCATCTAATTTGACAATTGATAAGTCCTTGGAAATTTGTAGGCATCCACCATGGATGACCACAAAGCATTCCTTGGAAAGGCTTTTAACACATACCTTACAAGGTCGTGATTCTCGACCTTTTCATCAATAGAATGGAGACTATTGAGGACTTCCTTGAACTTACCATGTAGCTCACTTACGGTTTCATTCTCCTTCATGGAGAGGTTTTGGAGTTGATTGAGGAACAAATCCCTCTTGGCGATTCTCGAGTCTCGGGTACCCTCGTGGAGTTCGATGAGCTTGTTCCACAAATCTTTGCACTTGTAAATAGACCAACCTTGATTAGTTGGTCTTTGTTCATGCCGCATTGTAGAGTCACCACCGCCTTCGCGTCGGCTTCACTCTTCCGGGTTTGTTCAGCCGACCAACGCCATGACTCCAATTCTTTTCCTTCATCATCCTTTGGAGGGGAAAACCCCTCCTTCACAGCGAACCAAGTGTTGATATCCATCTTTAGGTAGTACTCCATCTTCGATCTCCAATATTGAAAATCTACTCCATCGAAGAAGGGAGGTCGGGTGGAGGAAAAACCTTCTCTCAAAGCCATTTTAGTTGACTCTCGATTGTTAATCCGCTTGTACAGAGCCCCAAGATCTGATACCACTTGTTGGAACTTGGATGGCTAGAGAGGGGGGTGAATGTAGCCAGACACCGAAACTTAGCACTTTTGAATTTTCTACACCTCAAGGGTTAGTAGCATAGCGGAAGCAAAGGAAAAACAGAGTTGCAGAATTTAACCCCTAAGCTAAGAACAAACACAAGAACGCTAACAAGAGGATTTACAAGGTTCAGGGATAACTTGCCTCTACTCCTTGGCGTGCCCTTAAGGTGGGCGATCCCTTGATCGTCGGCAGATCAAGCCTCGGAAAATTCGAATAGTCAGCAACCTCCTTATCGGTGAAGTAACCTCTCCACAGCGTTTCAACAGAGATAAAGTTTTAAGCACAATGAAACACAAGAAGGATCTTACAGAGCACTTAGGACAGCAAGAACCCAAGCAAACTTCTCACCGAGCTCCACCCAGTGCAGATCTCACGCATGAACTCCCTTCTTCGTGTCTTCTCGCTGATGGACTCGCCAAGCTTCCTGGTTCTTCTTCCAAATGCTCAAGTAACAGAGGTTGCTCAAGATAGTAGAGTAATCACAGTTGCTTGCTAAAGATGATGGAACAACAGATCGCACAAGCACAAAACCAGAGTTGTCACAAGAACTGAAAAACTGATCAAGTGTATGCAGCGTTGTTGTAGAGACTTCTTCGCCACCAAGCGCTTATGTCCCTCCACTGATCGTTAGGTCACAGCACCTCACTGCAGCCTCCAGCTGCTCTCCTGCAACAGCCAGCTACCACTGAGCTCTCCTGGACTCCCTGAGCTTCCCTCAGACCAGCCCCAGTCAGCAGCTCCAGCCAGTGCCAGCGTCCGTTGCAACCTGAGATGGAAAACGACAAACCTGCTCCAAGGAAAGACTCCCATTGACCCTCCTTGAGTGTTTGAATCCATTCCTGTCACCTACAACTTAATCAGATCATTAGCACAACAAATCATACAAAGAATCATGTATCAGAGATTAAGCGCAGAGAAATCAGATATGTTCAGACATGATCAGAGCGTCTGACAGTGCATTTTGAATTAAAGTGATCGGTCACCGGACCGATCAGAGAGCCTCCTGATCGGTCACCAGACCGATCAGAGTGGGTTCAAACCGATCAGGCTCCATCCTGATCGGTCCCCAACGCTCAATCTGAAATCATGATTTCTCCAGGACCGATCACCAGACCGATCCCAGGTTGTGGATCGGTCACCAGTCCGATCCACCCCTTTGCAGCGTGATTTCTTAGCTTCACAGTCCAACCCTCCTGATCGGTCACCAAACCGATCAGGGCATGCTCAGACCGATCAGGCTCCGTCCTGATCGGTCATAGTGAGGAACTCGCGACACTTGATCGTTCACCAGAACGATCCGAACAGTGTTCCAGATCGGTCACCAGACCGATCAGGAGCCAAGCAGTAAGAGGAACCAAAACACACTATATGCTACCTGATCGATCACCAGACTGATCAGGAGCAGAGCAGTGAGCGAACTGCATGCTCCCTGATCGGTCACCAGACCGATCAGGAGCCAAGCAGCAGGTTCTCAACCTCACTGTGTGCTCCCTGATTGGTCACCAGTCCGATCAGTCATTGCTGGATCGGTCACCAGACTGATCCACGAAGGAGCACCGTGCCAACTTCCCTGATCGGTCACCAGACCGATCTAGGGACTCCAACCTAGCCCACCAAGCTAGGACCTGACTCTCCAAGCTAGGATTTCATCAACCTAGCCCTCCAAGCTAGGACCTGGCCCTCCAAGCCGGGATTTCATTACCCTAGCCCTCCAAGCTAGGACCTGACCCTCCAAGCGAGGACTTTTTCACACCTAACCCTCCAGGTTAGGACTTTTCACACCTAGCCCTTCATGCTAGGATTTTTCCACACCTAACCCTCCAGGTTAGGACTTTTCATACCTAGCCCTCCAAGCTAGGATTTTCTCACACCTAACCCTCGAGGTTAGGACTTTTCACACCTAACCCTCCAGGTTAGGACTTTTCCACACCTAGCCCCACTAGGTATGCCTAGTCCACGACCAGGACTTAATCCCAATCATAATCATCTCATCAACCTAAACTAAAATCGGTGTCAACACCAAAATAACAATCAGGGTCAGACTGCATCAACATTCCTTTGTTTCGATGTTTAACAATATACTTAAGTTAGTAATATATGTTAGACAAGGTAAGGGTTAGTCAAAATAATCAAGGGTTAAACCAAACAGGACCTTATGTTTGGTAGGGTAAACCTAGGTTGATCAGGTTGACAAAAGATTTAACCAAACAAGATCTGATGTTTGGCAGGATGGACCAGAACCCAGGGTTGGTTATGATGACCAAGGGTTAGCCAAATAGGACCTGATGTTTGGCAGGGTGATCAAACCTAGATTTAATCTGGTTAATATATTGAGGTTTGATAAGCTAGAACAAGGGTTAGCTAAACAGGATCTGATGTTTAGCAGAAAACCCAGGGTTGGTTAGTTAGACCAAGGAGTGAGCCAAACAGGACTTGATGTTTGGCAGAAGAGAAGTCTAGTCAGGATTAATATGACTAGCAATAGAAGTCTTTATCAAAGCGAAGCAAAGTCCTAGTTAACCTAGGCACGAAGTCCTGGTTCGAGGAATTGGGCACTAAGTCCTGGCCGAGGGCTGACCACCTAAGACCTGACCGAGGGTTGGGCACAGTGTCCTGGTTCGTGGAATTGAGCAATAAGTCCTGGTCGAGGGCTGGACACCTAAAACCTGACTAAGGGTTGGGCATGAAGTCCTGGTTCGTGGAATTGGACAATAAGTCATGGTCGTGAACTGGGCACGAAGACCTGACCGAGGGTTGGGAAATAAGTCCTAGTCATGGACTGGACACCGAAGTCCTGATCTGGAAGATCGGGCAAAGTCCAACCGGAGGAGCCGGTTGGCAAAAGTAACTTCTTTTGAGAGGAGTAGGTGAGGGCGCGTTCCCCGGGAAGGGAACATTAGGCGTCGGTTCGACCTAGCATTTCGCAAGAAATCCAAAGTCAGAACCAATCTTTAAGGCTAAGGTTATATATTTGTTTGTCTTGTGTTTGTGTATCTTGCAGGTACCTAGAGTTGGAGACAAAACAGGCGAGCAAACACAAGATAGCCTGGGAAACTGCTTCCAAGGCTGTAACGCCCGAAAATTCTCAAAACAAATTTTAGAAATATCCTAGAATTAATTCTGAATTTATGGATATTTTTATAGAATTTTTCCATAGACAAATAAGGTAAAAATGAATAAAAAAAAATAGAATGCACGATAAAAAGGTTTAAA
>JAGFNQ010002054.1:31336-213836 GCA_024364735.1 Boesenbergia rotunda | reverse complement strand
AAACTATATCTGTGATTGAAACGCTGTGGAGAGGTTTCTCCACCGAGAAGGAGGGTGCGTTATATCCGGTGAAAACCGGGGCTTGATCTGCTGACGATCAAGGGATCGCCCACCTTAAGGGCACGCCAAGGAGTAGGGGCAAGTTATCCCCGAACCTTGTAAACCCTCTTGTAAGCGATCTTGGCAGTTGTCTCTGTTTGCTTTCATTTCTATTTTCATTTACTGCACTGCTTCATTCTTCTTTGTTTCTTCCGCTGTGCTACTGATAAGTTGAGTGCAGGAAATTTGATAAGTGCCAAAGATAAAAGTGATTGGCTATATTCACCCCCACCCCCTCTCTAGCCATCTCGTTTCCAACAAGTGGTATCAGAGCTCGGGGCTCTGTTTACGGCTTAACATCCAAGAGTTATCAACAAGATGGCTTTGAGGGAAGGCTTCTCCACCACCCGACCTCCATTCTTCGATGGCGCTGATTTCCAATATTGGAGATCGAAGATGGAATATTACTTGAAGATGGACATCCATACTTGGTTCGCGGTGAAGGAGGGATTCACCCCTCCTAAGGATGATGAAGGCAAAGAACTTTTATCGTGGAGGTGGACTGCAGAACAAACTCGGAAGAGTGAAGCCGACGCGAAGGCGGTTGTCACTCTACAATGTAGCATGAACAAAGATCAACTCATCAAAGTTGGTCCTTTCACAAGTGCAAAGGACTTGTGGAACAAACTCATTGAGCTTCATGAGGGCACCCGGGATTCTAGAATCGCAAAGAGGGACTTGTTCCTCAATCAACTTCAAAATCTCTCCATGAAGGAGAATGAGTCGGTAAGTGAGTTTCATAGCTAGTTCAAGGAAGTCCTCAATGGACTTCATTCAATTGATGAAAAGGTCGAGAACCGCGACCTTGTGAGGTATGTCTTGAAATCATTTCCAAGGAATGCTTTGTGGTCATCCATGGTGGATGCCTACAAAGTATCCAAGGATTTATCTATTGTAAAGTTAGATGATTTTTTTTGTGAGATGGAATTGCATGAAATGGCTAACAAAGGCCCCAAGGAGAAGGGGATTGCCTTAGTTGCAGGGGACCGAACCAACAAGAAGAAGAAGAAGAAGGAAGTCTCTTCATCTTCATCTTCTTCTGAATCCGAGTCCTATTCCGAGGAAGATGGCAGCGGCTCTTCTTCATCCGAAATGGCAAACTTCGTGCGAAGGATGATGAGAAGAGATCGACGCTTCAAGAATAGAGGTAACTCTAGTGAATCCAAACTTGATAAGACTAATGCATCTTGCTTTGAGTGTGGTAGAAAAAGGCATTTCAAGAATGAATGTCCGAAATTGAAGATGAAGGAGGAGAAATCCAAAAGAAAAGAAGAGAGATCCAAGAAGAAGAAGAAGGCCTTGAAGGCCACTTGGGATGAGTCATCCTCAAGCTCATCCGATGAAGAGGAGGAGAAGAGCACAAGGTAAGTGGCACTCATGGCTCTTGGAGAGGAGAGCAGTGATGAATCTTCAAGCTCATCAAACGCGGCTTCATCATCTTCGGATGATGAAGAGGTAACTTCTCTCGAGCTTGAAAAGTGTTATAGAGCAATTGCGTGTTTAACTAGTATGCTTAAGAAATCAAAGAATAAGGTTAAAGCATTGCAATTAGAAATTGATCAATTGAAGGCATCTAGGGATGATAACATTGATGATTTACATGTTGAACTGCTAGAAGATGCATGAAATTAAATCATTGAAACTTGAAATTGAAAATTTGAAGTCCTCTAAGGTTGAGGAAATCAATGATTTGCATGATTAATTGCTAGTAGAGGAAAACCAATCATTGAAGAGTGAAGTTGAGAAGCTCAAGAATATTCTTGGGAAATTCTCAACTAGCTCTATGACCCTAGACATGATCCTAAATGCCCAAATGACAGTTTACAATAGGGTCGGTATTGGTTACCGACCCAAAGAACCCTCATTTGTGTCTCTCATGTCTAGGACTGATATGAGACAATCTAGGACACCTAAAATCCAAAAGAAAATGGTCAAGGCATGGGTGCCTAAGTCATGTTTAGTTGATGCTTTAGGTCCCAAGGTTTGGGTACCTAAAACTTCTATTTTTCGAATTGTGTAGGTTATGATTGAGGGGGAGCATCTATCAACTTGGTTCGTTGATAGTGGATGCTCCAAACACATGACCGGGGATAGATCATTGTTTACCACACTTCACAAGAAAAGTAGAGGTAATGTATCATTTGGTAACAATGGTAGTCATAAGGTCATAGGAATAGGAGACATTCAAATATCCGAATGTCTTAGAATTTCAAATGTCCTCCTAGTCAAGGGGATGAAATTTAATCTCCTAAGTGTGAGCCAATTGTGTGACACGGGTTACACAATTGACTTCCAACCAAGTCAATGTCTAGTTAGACAACATGACACCTTGGACACGGTACTAGTAGGAGCAAGAGTAGACAATATTTATCAAGTTTCATTTAAAAGTGCTACTAATGCTTTTGCTAAGTGTCTCATGTCAAAAGAAGAAGAATCCACCCTTTGGCACCGGAGGTTAGCACATGTCAACATGAAGAACATCCGGAAGTTGGCCAACAAGGGACTAGTCCGTGGCTTACCAAGCATCAAGTATGTGAAAGACAAACTTTGTGATGCATGTCAAATGGGTAAGCAAACAAAATCTGCACATAAAGGTAAAAGCGCTGTAAGTACTTCCAATGCATTAGATTTACTTCATATGGATCTATTTGATTGTAGTACCATCATATCATTGAATGGAAGTAGATATTGCTTTGTTATCATTGATGATTTTACTAGGTATACATGGACTTACTTTTTAAAATATAAGGAGCAAACCTTAGATATCTTCATTTCTTTTTGTAGAAGAGTTGAAAATGAAAAATCATCAACCATTAAAATAATTAGAAGTGATCATGGAGGTGAATTTCAAAACCAAAGGTTTTTAGAATTTTGTCAAAATAAAGGTTATAAGCATGAGTTCTCTACTCCTAGAACACCACAACAAAATGGTGTTGTAGAGAGGAAGAACCGTGTACTTCAAGAGGTTGCATGAAGCATGCTTAATGAGTACTCACTTCCGAGTTACTTGTGGGCTGAAGCTGTAAATACAGCTTTCTATGTGCAAAACCGGGTCCTCATTCATAGGTTTCTAGGAAAGACTCCCCATGAACTTTGGTTTGGGAAACCACCTACAGTTAAACACCTTAGGGTGTTTGGTTACAAGGTGTTCATTCTAAACACCAAGGACCACCTTGGGAAGTTCACGGCAAAGGCTGATGAAGGGATACTAGTCGGGTACTCCCTCGTTAGCAAAGTCTACCGAGTCTACAACAAGAAATCTAGATTAGTTGAAGAGTCGTCTGATGTGGTCTTTGAAGAAGTTCCAAAATCAAGTGACCAATCAGAAAATGTAGAAGGAGTTCAACTCGAACTTAGGAGACTAAGTTTGAATGAAATTCCGAGTGTTGTTGATGGTGATGAGTCTGATGACGGTGAACCTAGACAACCCATTGATCAGCCGGATCCTGAGGCTGAACTTGTGTCTAGTGAACCAGTTCAAGAAGCACCACCAACCCCTAGGAAAACTAGATTAGCCTCTAGTCATCCCCAAGACCAAATTATTGGAGACATCCATCAGGGGGTTAGAACTAGATCATTCTTCCAGAATGAGGCTAATGAAGTTGCACTAATTTCAGAAATTGAACCTAGAAAAATTGATGAAGCATTAAATGATCCCAATTGGATCATTGCAATGCAAGATGAGCTAGGTCAATTTGAGAGGAGTCAAGATTTGGACTTAGTCCCTAGACCCAAGAAGACCACCATCATTGGAACCAAATGGGTCTTCAAAAACAAATTGAACCATAAGGGAGAAATCATTAGAAACAAGGCACGCTTGGTAGCCAAGGGCTATAGTCAAGTTGAAGGCCTTGATTATGATGAGACCTTTGCTCCCGTGGCATGATTAGAGTCCATCCGATTGATGCTTGCATTTGCAGCTCATCGTGGTTTCAAATTATATCAAATGGACGTCAAATCGGCCTTCCTGAATGGTTTGATTAGAGAAGAGGTCTACGTCGAACAACCTCCAAGGTTTGAGAGTACCGAATTCCTAAACCACGTGTTCAAGCTCAAAAAGGCACTTTATGGCCTTAAACAAGCACCTCGAGCTTGGTATGAGCGGTTGTCGACATTCCTAATTGAGAAGGGCTTCATTAGAGGCCAAATAGACCCTACGCTATTTCTACGAAGAGATGGTGACAATATTTTTGTAGCCCAAGTATATGTCGATGACATAATTTGTGGCTCAAATAATAAGGGCTATTTAAATGAGTTCATTGGACACGTGGAGAGTGAATTTGAGATGAGTCTAGTGGGAGAGTTGACTTTCTTCCTTGGACTTGAAATCAAGCAAACTCGTGATGGGATCCATGTGCACCAATCGAAATACACACAAGAAATGCTTCGAAAATTTAATATGAGTGATTCAAAAGAGGTAACCACTCCTATGGCTACAAACACCAGATTAGACAATGATGAAAGTGGTAAACCTGTTGATTTGACTCAATATCGAAGCATGATAGGTAGCTTGCTATACCTCACGGCTAGTCAACCTGATATTCTTTTCGCTGTGGGTATGTGCGCTAGGTATCAAGTTTGTGCCAAAGAATCTCACTTAATCGCTGTTAAGCGAATTTTGAGATATCTCAAAGGCACAATTGGAGTCGGTCTATGATACCCCCGTACCGAATCATTTGATTTAATTGGCTACACGGATTCCGACTACGCTGGATGTAAGTTGGACCAGAAAAGCACAAGTGGGGGTTGCCAATTCTTAGGTTCGTCCTTAGTAAGTTGGTCAAGTCGGAAGCAACATTGTGTTGCTCTCTCCTCGACCGAGGCAGAATATATCGCCATGGGAGAGAGTGTATCACAATTGTTGTGGATGATTCACACTCTAGAGGACTATGGATTGAGTTACAAGGGTGTGCAAGTGTTATGTGACAACATTAGCACAATTAACTTAACCAAGAATCCAATCCATCATTCTAGGACCAAACATATTGAGGTGCGTCACCACTTCATTAGGGATCATGTAGCTAGGGGAGATATTGTACTCTCTCATGTAGAGTCAAAATCAAACCTAGCTGACATTTTCACTAAACCACTCCCTGAAAATGAGTTTAGTTTCCTAAGACGGGAGTTGGGAATGTGTCGCGCTTCATGATTTTCAAATGGCTTTCAAACCCTTCATGATTATTTCGAAATTGTTGGGGAACAATTGGGTAACTTTGAGAACATCTCACACAAACTATAAGGTTTACCAAAACGTTTTTGCTTGCTAGAAATGGGGTGAGATGTTAGGATCAACTCAATTTCTCAAAATGTCAATGCATCCCTTGAGAAGTTAAGTTGACGAGATAATAATCACTATGGTGACCAAGTATGGGGAAAACCATTGCATAACATATGTGTATATGACTCTATGATCATACTTGGACATTCCAATCAAGGAAACTTGATTGGAACATTGGATTTGATACAAACTTAGTTGAAATTGCTTGAATGATTGTTGATTGAGTTTGACTCCATTTAGATGGATCAAAGTGATTGTTGAACCTATAAGGACTTTTGATCCTTGTTAAGGGATCAATTTTAGTCATGAGATCATATCCAAGTTTGATAAACATCATCAGATCTCGTTGGAAAGTTTCAGAAATTCTAAAACTGAACATTTCAATTCGTATCAGGGAGTATCAGGAACCCTGATCGGTCACCGGACCGATCAGGCATAGGGCTGATCGGTCACCGGACCGATCAGGCATAGGGCTGATCGGTCTCCGGACTGATCTGGCTCCTTCCTTTGGTGATCGGTCCACAGACCGATCAGCGTGGCAAGCAGTGACTTTCCGAAATTTTGACCAAGTTTACTGAGCCAGCCTGGGTCGGTCCCCGGACCGATCTGGCACCCTGCTGGGACCGGTCCACAGACCGATCAGGGGGCTCACATTAAGCCTCCCGAACCTACTGATCTCTCCCTGATCGATCAACCGATCGATCAGGAGCTTGCCTGATCGGTCACCCGACCGATCAGACTCGGTTCAGTCCGATCAGGCTATAGCCTGATCGGTCTGGGCGCTATCAGATCGAACGGTGATCCGTTCAGACGCATTAAATTCTGGTTGGTGGACCGATCCACCAACCAATTAACTTCGTGAAAACTTACCATTGCCGAACCCTAGCGCCGAAAAACCTCCCTCTTGCGCAACCCTGTGCGAGAGCTTTTCCCAGTGCCCTCGTCTCCCTTTCGTGAGTGTCCGGAGCTAAGAGAGTTTTCTCCAAGCTCTGTCTTCTTCCTACGTCCTGCGACCGTTCTCTCGCTGAAGGGGCTTACGATCTCTCTCTTGCGCCGGTTTTTCTCCTGCTTGCTCTTCAGACCTTCAAGAACCTCCCTAATGGCACCTATATAAGTTTTTGGCTTCGTTTTTCTTTTCAAACAGTTCATAAACTATGTTTTGAAGCTAACCAAGTATGGTCTGTTGTTCTTGGTGTGGTGCCGTGATTTCTTGATTTGGTCGTGACCCATCTGTGTCCTATCTTGCTCGTGATCAATTCTATCTTCTGATTAAATTGTGTTCTTTTGATCATTGTCATTCTCGGATTGGGTCTTACCTTTGATGATCAATCTTTGAATTTATGATTCAACCTATGTCCATCCTAATCAATCGATTCAAACCGTGTGTGATCACTTCCCTTGTTAAATCATGTTTGTATGATCAATTCTTGAATGCAATCTATAGAAAGTCTTCTAAGGGTAAGGATCCTATGGAGGATAATTCTAAGGGCAAAGGCCCTTCATCTTCTACACCTCCTCCGAGGCCACCACCTCCCCCGCATACTAAATTTCAGAACATTCACTATGCCCTAAACTTTCATTGGCACAATTTCAAACTAATGTCATGTCGGTCCGTAGACCAAACTTTTGTTTATGAACATTGTCCTACGGTGCGAGGAATCATTGAGTACTATGAGCTTCGAAACATCCTTTTCTTAGAGAGGTCAATCAATGTTGATTTGGTCTCTGAATTCTACAATAATCTGGCCAATCGGGAGGGCACGGGGTGGCAGACCCGTGTCGCCAGTGTCAATCTTGATTTTACATTATCAGCCTTCACTGTGTTTCTGGGTTGTCGTCGCTCCGATAATGACTTTTCGCTCTATCTTTTTCACATGTGTTCATATGGTTATCCAAAAACCAATTACATCTTTGTTGATTTGGGATACCCCTAGGGTTGAGGGGGAGTATGGTTGAACTTAACAGCCCTTCTGGCCCCTTTTCGATGTTCGACAAAGGGGGAGAGTATGGATTGGTTAAGTTTAGGATGATCATGTTGTAGGGGGAGGATCTGGATTCCCCTATTATTCTAAAGTTATCTGGATTCCCCTATGATTCTAAAGTTGAGCAATTGATTGAGAATCCCTAAACTTAAAATTGGATTGTCAAACAACAAAAAAAGGGAGATTGTTGATGCAGTCTGGCCCTGATTGTTGTTTTGGTGTTGACATCGATTTTAGTTTAGGTTGATTATGATTATGATGATTATGATTAAGTCATGATCGAGGATTAGGCATGATATGGAAAATCCTAGCTTGGAGGGCTAGGTGTTAGAAAAGTCCTAATTCGGAAGGGTTGGGTGAAAAGTCCTATCTTGGAGGGCTAGGTGAAAAGTCCTAACCTGGAGGGTTAGGTGCAAATTCCCATCCTGGAGAATTAGGTGAAAAAGTCCTCGCTTGGAGGGTCAGGTGCCTAGCTTGGAGGGCTAGGTTGGATGATGTTCTAACTCGGAAGGGTTGGGTGAAAAGTCCTATCTTGGAGGGCTAGGTGAAAAGTCCTAGCTTGGAGGGCTAGGTTAAAAGTCCTAACTTGGAAGGTTAGGTGCAAATTCCCAACTTGGAGAGTTAGATGGAAAAATCCTTAGCTTGGAGGGCTAAGGTAGATGAAACACTAGCTTGGAGGGCTAGGGTTGAGTCCCTGGATCGGTCTGGTGACCGATCAGGGACATTGGCACGCTGCTCCTTCGTGGATCGGTCTGGTGACCGATCCAACGATGTCTGATCGGACTGGTGACCGATCAGGGAGCACACAGTGAAGTTGGGAACCTACTGTGTGGCTTCTGATCGGTCCGGTGACCGATCAGGGAGCAGGCTGCTTCCTAGCTGCCTTGCTCCTGATCGGTCTAGTGACCGATCAGGGAGCGGGAAGTGAGTGAGTTCCCTTTCTGATCAAGTCCTGAACGGTCCGGTGACCGATCAGGGACTTAGGAGCTGATTAAAAAATCACTGTTCATCTGTCCTGATCGGTCTGGGTGACCGATCAGGCTTGACTCTGATCGGTCTGGTGACCGATCAGGCTTCACTCTGATCGGTCCGGTGACCGATCAGGCTGTGTTGCCGTAAGAGCTGGGAATCCCAGCACAGTAGTAGATTGGTCTGGTGACCGATCCATAAGTCCTGGATCGGTCCGGTGACCGATCACTTTAATTCAAATTGCACTGTCAGACGCGGTCAGAGCGTCTGATCGTATCCGATTCGCTGCTGTTTGCCTCTGATATTTGATTTACTGTATGATTTAATGCTCTAACAGTCTGATTAAGCTACAGGTGACAGGGGAGGATTCAAACACTCAAGGAGAGGTCAATGGAGGTTTTCCTTGGAGCAGGTTTGTCCGATTCTCCGTTTCAGGTTGCAACGGCCGAGCTGCAGACTGGAGTCAAGACTGGGGCTTGGCTGAGGGGATCTCAGGAAGACCAGAGAGGGCTCAGTGGTAGCTGGCGTTGGCAGTGAAGTAGCAGGAGGCTACGGAGGATGTTGTCACCTGGTGCTGTGTAGAGAATTAAAAGGGCGGAAGTTGGCTTCGGGGAAGCAGAGTTCGTGAACTTGTGTTCTTGCCGCGCCTTGTGTTCTCCACAACTTGCTTGCTGTGTTCTTTATGTTTTCATCAATTTGAGCAAGCGATCGAGAAGCAATCATCCATTACTTGAGCGCTTGAAGGAGAGAACAAGGAGCTTGGAGTCCGACAGTGAGAAGACACGAAGAAGGGTTCTTGCGTGAGATCGCCACTGGGTGGAGCTCAGGGAAGCTTGCTGTGTTCTTGTCCTTGCTAAGTGTTTGAGTAAGATCCTTCTTGTTGTTTCTTTGTGCTTAAACTATATCTGTGATTGAAACACTGTGGAGAGGTTTCTCCACCGAGAAGGAGGTTGCGTTATATCCGGTGAAAACCGGGGCTTGATCTGCCGACGATCAAGGGATCGCCCACCTTAAGGGCACGCCAAGGAGTAGGGGCAAGTTATCCCCGAACCTTTTAAACCCTCTTGTTAGCGATCTTGGCAGTTGTCTCTGTTTGCTGTCATTTCTATTTTCATTTACTGCACTGCTTCATTCTTCTTTGTTTCTTCCGCTGTGCTACTGATAAGTTGAGTGCAGGAAATTTGATAAGTGCCAAAGATAAATGTGATTGGCTATATTCACCCCGCCCCCCTCTCTAGCCATCTCGTTTCCAACATAAGTCACTTCGTTTCTTTTTGTCCAAGTCACTTCCCCTTTTCTTTGTGAGTCTCGGGACCCATTCATAGGTCCGAGATCCAAATCTATGAATTGAAAGGTCCGAATGATCAACTCCGCAATCAGTTGTTAGAATCAATAGGTGTTCAAATCGTTCATTTGAATAAATTGAAACCCTTCTTATTGGATGATCATGATACTTCCAAAAGACCGAAATCCTTGATCAATGGAGGAACAAGATTACCATTTTGCTTCAAAAAGATACCAAAGTGGGTGATTGACTCATTCCATACTAGAAATAATCGCAGGAAATCCTTTGATAACACGGATTCCTATTTATCAATGATATTCCATGATCGAGACAATTGGCTGAATCCCGTGAAACCATTTCATAGAAGTTCATTGATATCTTCTTTTTATAAAGCAAATCCACTTCGATTCTTGAATGATCCAAATCGCTTCTGGTTCTATTGTAACAAAAGATTCCCTTTTTATGTGGAAAAGACCCGTATCAATAATTATGATCCTACATATGGACAATTCCTCACTATCTTGTTCATTCGCAACAAAATATTTTCTTCGTGCGTCGGTAAAAAAAAACATATTTTTGGGGAGAGAGAGACTATTTTGCCAATCGAGTCACAGGTATCTGACATATTTATACCTAACGATTTTACACAGTGGTGACGAAAGGTATAACTTGTACAAATTTTTCCATTTTCCAATTCGATCCGAGCCATTCGTTCGTAGAGCTATTTACTCGATCGCAGACATTTCTACAACACCTCTAATAGAGGAACAAATAGTTAATTATGAAAGAACTTATTGTCAGCCTCTTTCAGATATGAATCTATCTGATTCAGAAGGGAAGAACTTGCATGAGTATCTCAGTTTCAATTCAAACATGGATTTGATTCACACTCCATGTTCTAAGAAGGATTTCCCATCTGGAAAGAGGAAAAAAAATAGTCTTTCTCTAAAGAAATGCGTTGAGAAAGGGCAGATGTATAGAACCTTCAGCATGCTTAAGTTATAAATTGTTAGTTCAGTACATAGCAAAAATATATAAGAATTTTTTTTAAAATTCTCCCACTTGGATTTAGCATCTAGAAAACAATTATCAGTAATAAGTTAGTCAGTTAGTTAGTAGTAGCGATCCGCCTTAAAGCCATAGTACCAGAAGGCGGGTTGTTACAAAGGCGCCCTCATTGAACAGGGTGCCCCAATGACCCAGGCGCCCTGGATGGAGGGTAGCTGCCTGGGTTGGGATGGCCAACACAGGCACCCTCCATGACCTTGGCGCCCTGGACCTCCCAGGCGCCTGGGTAGAGGTTCTTATCAGCATCACGAAGTTCGCGATTATGGATGGATTTTTGACCGTATAGAGGCGCCCCAAAGGCTCTAGGGTGCCCAAGATGAAGCTATAAAAGGGGCTTCGACCCCTCAACTCAGAACAACACTCACAACATCATTCTAAGCATTCTGAGAAAAGAAAAAGCGTTGAAGTAGAAGCTCTGCGACCAAGGAGGCTCCAGGAGAAAGTGCGGCACACTTTAGACTTCCAGATTGGCCGGGTCGACTTTTGTTTGGTTCGATTTTATTTTACAAGTTCGTATTTTTAATTACATCTTTTTGCTTGTAAATTTGCACTGTAAGACGAGGTTTTCCGCCTTCGGAAAGTCCGGAAAGGAGACCATTAGTGGACGGGCGCTACCCATGATTAGGCCTTGGACGTACTGACCCTGGGGGGTTGGGAACCAAGTAAAAACTCGTGTGTCTTCTGTTGTGTTTTTTGTTCTTTATTTTTCCGCTGTGCTACTAACTCTCTGACTAGAACGAACGAATGACGAGTTTCTTGAAAAAAATTTAAGTCGATATTCACCCCCCCCCTCTATTGACGGCACCGATCCTACAGCTTGGACTCCCTCTAGGTGGATGGAGCATGATCAATCGTCTATTCATGAAAATCTTCTCCGGATCACTAAGAAATGAGGTCGTCCGGACCTCACTCTGGTCTCCTGGAAGTTCTCGACATGGTCAATCAAAACTTATTTCCATCTGGTCACACAGACACCTTTCGATCACCTAGAACACCTAGTAACATCCTATAATACAAAGTTAGTGCACACAAAATAATAATACAATTTCTATGTTTCGAACAACATTAGTTGCTCGAAACACCTCTAGGACATTTACCTTTGTCAAGTGTTTAACTTCCTGCTAAACCATTGGGACTTTCACTGCCTATTATTTGGTTATTTGACCCACTAGGACTTTTTACTACTTGATACCTTTTTAAGTCTTCATTGTCATTGCCTAATGTTTGGTCATCTAACCTACTAAGACTTTCTACTAACTAGCACTCTCATCAGATTAAAATACTAGTGCAAGGGGTACTAAATAATCAAACTTGTATTTTAATGTTGCTAAAGGTTTATAATTAATCCCTTGTGATCTAGTAGTTCTGTTAAGTGCATAGGACTTTACAGGAAATCTTTAGTAGGTTAGGTGAACCAGATACTAGGCAATGAAAGTCTTAGCTAATCTAGAAGACTAGATACTAAGTAGAGAAAATCCAAATGGATCAACAAACTGGACATCTGGCAAGAAGTCTAGATGGGTTGGAGGGGTCAAATATCTTGCAGGAAGGACTTGATGAGTTAGAGGAATAGACATCGAGTCAAAGGAAGACCTACTGGGTCAAAGGATCAGACGCTAAGTAGAGAAAGCTCAAATAGGTTAGCTAGACAAGACGTTTGGAAAAAATGGTAAGTAAAGGTAAGTCCTAGAGAAGAAAGATCCTTTTAAAAAGAAAGACAGTGAAGTCTATCTTCATTGAGGGGAAAAACCTAGGTGCTAATCCGACTAAGAATCCAACTGAGAATTCAAAATCAGAATCAAACAGTTACTACTTCAATGTCTTGATTAGATCATGCATCTATTATGGCTAACTCTGTTTTGTAAGATTTGGATGACCAAAAGGTGAGTTCGGTCGATCGAGCAGTTTGACGATCAAATAGTAAGGCTTGGTTGGTGTCATGCCCCGATGAGTCATATGTCCGACAAAATTAAATCAAGCAGCATCTCCCTTGTACCGTGGATAATATGGAACCTTAATATATATATCATGGCCTCCATGACCTCCATAAATATATAGAACATAAAGAATAGAAAATATGCATCATATCTAACAACATGCAAAATCCAAACACCAGTATGCCCTATAGGCAGTCCAACACATAAAAGCATGAAACCACATATCACGTACAAGTCCACAAAGCATATATAAAATGAAAGTACATCCAAACTGTAATGAAAAGAAAATGCGTAGAGAAACAAAACCACTATGAAGTAAGAGGGACTAGCTACTAGGCATTCCTGGCGGCGTCATCCTAAAAAAGAAAAAAAAAATAAGCAAATGATTGTGAGTTTAGGGGGACTCTATGGGTATATATATAGATAGATATGGATGGTTGTAAAAAGGTTATACAAAAGCAATACAGAATTAAACAGATACAGTCTCATAGGAAAATCAGAATACATAATCGAAAAACTGCATGCAAGTACATACCGATGTCAAACTCACCTACGAGGTATGAAGGTCATAAACTCCTGAACTTGAAAGATCACCAGACCATATGCAAACAAAATACCTCTTGTATGTGCATATTATCCAAATGCAGCAATCATAGCTCAAATAAGTGCAACAAATACAAACAAATGCAATCTATACAATCATGCATATGATGCAATCACATAGTCACCCCTGATGCTAGTCAGCCATAGTCACCGGTCATGGGCGAGGTTGAGTGGGTAGGGTTGTGACAACTATACGCACTGTGTTGTCTGCTCTTGAGTGACTGAGTAGATGGATGCTAACGAAGGACATCCTCCTACCCCAAGTCATATTGGGGAGCACCACTCTCATCTTCTTGTATCACTGAAAAGAGGAGGGTTCCCTGTCTTCTATCACTGAAAGCACCCAAGTCAAACCTGTGTTTTGATAATGGCAACAGGGTTCAAAAGTTAAGTCTTACTTGTTTTCTAACAAGTCACTTAAGTGTGCAGGAAAAGTCCTAGCGAAGGGCTGCTAAGCACCTGGCGAAGGGCTGTCAGGATAAAAAGCCCTAGCGAAGGACTGCTAGGCACTTGGCGAAGGAATGCCAAGATACAAAGACCTAGCGAAGGACTGCTAGGTGCCAGGCGAAGGATAGCTTGGGATTGAAGCCCTAGCGAAGGAATGCTAGGCACCGGGCGAAGGACAGCTCGGCATCCAAGACCTGGCAAAGGACCCTCAGGCAAAAGTCCAACCAGAGGAACAGTTGGCATCAGGTACATTCTCCCGAGAGGAGTAGGTGAGGACGCGTTCCCTGTCGAGGGAATAGTAGGCGTCGGTTCGACCTAGGGCTCCATTTTGGAGACCCAAAGTCAGAACCAAGACAGCTAAGGCTGTATAAACTAACCACTTAATGTTTTGTTGTGTTTTGGACTAACCCTGGATGCAGGACCGAAGGAACGAGTGTCTGCAGCTCAGAGAGCCTCAAAGGAGTGAGACAACAGCTGACCAGGGCGCCCGGAGTGTCCCGGGCGCCCCCAAGGTGATCACAAAACACACAAACAAGAAGCGCGCTTCGACAGTACATCCTGTGGGCGCCCCCGTGCTCCTGGGCGCCCCCGCTGCTCCCGGGCGCCCCCAGCGTCCCGGGCGCCCCCAGTGCCAGCTACCGAAGCACACCCTCGCGAAGCCAAGAAGATGGAGTTTTGACCCGGTCAATGCGGGCGCCCCGAGCGCTCCGGGCGCCCCGGTCAAAACTGATCCCGAAGGTAAAGGGATCAGATGTTGACCGAGCATTGTGCGGATCAACTGCCACGTGGGGGGCGCCCCCGACGTCCCGGGCGCCCCCAGGCCCTATATAAAGGGCCCTCGACCCCAAGCTTCAGAACAACTTCCAATCAACGCTTCTACGCTCTTCTGCTCTCGCGCTTCGCCCCGGAATCCTTCCAACTCGAGCCAACGACGTCCTGCTGCTCTGAAAAAGTCGATCTACCTCGGACATCGGTAAAAGAGCTATTTAAGTTTACTGTACTGAATTCTGTAATAATCTTTTGTAAACTATTTGCGCCTAATATAGAATTGCCCAAAGTAAACGGTCAACGACCGTGGGCCTTGGAGTAGGAGTCGACCCAGGCTCCGAACCAAGTAAAATCGACCGTGTCTCTGTGTGATTTTGTTTTTATCAAATTCCACTGCGTACTTGCTCTAAGTGTTTCCGAAAAACGATTTCTGATATTCACCCCCCCCTCTATCGGTTTTCTCGATCCAACACATATGACATACAAATACTCATATGTACATGTGTATACGTGTGTACTCTATAGAATAAGAGTATCAAACATTAAAACTGTATTGAAAATAAACTTTGAGTATCTCAAAGGTTAAGCAGCAAGTATCAATCAGGATAAACAAAGGCAGATATAAGTTAAATCCTACTACTATCCATAAAATAAATCATGCATAGAAAGTTGATAATATCTATAGAGATAAAGTTAAAGGTAACGCCTTAAATGGAGATGTTCATATCAGAAAGAAATACCTGTTAGGACTAAAAAAAATTTAGATATCTCCACAATGGTATGATATTGTCTACTTTGGGCCTAAACCTTCATTGTTTTGCTCTTGAGCTCTCCCCAAAAGGGCTCATACCAATAAAGATATTTTTCGTTTATAAGCTTATGATCTTTCCCATGTATTTTTAATGTGAGACTATGTTTACAATCTTGCAACCCTACCATAGGCCTCCCTCAAGCGAAAAGTCTTTCCGTTTGATGTCCGATCCTCAACCTACCAAGACTTTCTGCCCCTCAGTCCACCTGACCTACTAGGACTTCACTGCCTATCTGCAACTAGAACTTCTCTGTCTGGTGTCTGGTCCTCTTGATCAAGACACGAGAGCTCACACTTCCTTTATTCAAAGCTTAACCCACATGGTTAGATCTGGATCATGGCTCTAGCTCGTGCTTCTTCAAGTGGTTAGTCCAGTGAAGAGCATATTGGCTCTGATATTAATTGTTAGGATTAATAGGAATTTAGATATCTTCACAATAATATGATATTATCCATTTTGGGTTTAAGCCCTCATGGTTTTGCTTTTGGGCTCTCTCCAAAAGGCCTCATATCAATTAAGATATTTTTCTCTTATAAGCCTATGATATTTTCCATGTGTTTTTAATGTGGGACTATATTTATAACCTTGCAACACCAACAATCCCGTCCAATAATATCCGCAAACAGATAAATCAATGTTCTGTAATAAAGTACATAGTATTTAGCTACAATAACATGTGATACATAGCTAAATAAACTACCTTAATTAATTAGGATCATCCTAATTATCATATTTCATTTAATTATCCATAATTAAATGATTAACTTCTAATTATCAAATAGTATTAGGTTAAATTAAACAAACTCATCAAAATTAGGTTTCATCTCCACCTAAGCCAAGCATGGTTGTAGTCACACCCAAACAGGGCACAACACCACCAAAACTATTCAAACACAACACCCAATCAAAAACTCCCAACAACTACTTTCAGCAGCAGGTAAAGGATCAAAGGATCCCACACAGACAACTCCAAAAGACTTCTCCTAACCACTGATCTAAACCAATCTAATAATCCTCCTTTTCAAAAATCAATCCAAATAATCACTCTTACCTTTTGCAATGCACCGACACAGTTGCTTCCACAGGTCAAGATAAGCAAGGATAGAGGCTACACAAACCTTTATCGTGCTCATCAAAGATTACACCTAATTATCAACCTTACCTACTCTATCGCGCCGACAAAGTCACTCCTTCCCAGATCCGGTAGAAGAAATCTCCAAACCTCAGCTCCATTTTGGAATAGAATAGTGTCGCAAGAAAGAACACTGCCCCAAGGATGGATCGCTAGCGATGGCTCCCCACTAGTTGCTCGGACCACCAACCATTTAGGGCGCAATCGCACCGACTTTGATTTGCGGCTCACACAGAGATCCTCGCCCAAAAGGCTTTGGAAGGCCTCGCCGTGGTACAATGAAGTAATCATGAGGGGAAGAGGAGAGGAAGCTTCCTAGAGATCGGGAAGGAAACCTGCTGGGTGGAGGAGATGAAGAAGAGGCATCACATGGTCGTTTGTGGCAGTGGTTTGCGATTTCTCAATCGTCTAAAGTGGCGAAAATCAGCGATGAATAGGAGATTGCTTTAAGTTAAAGCAATTTTGCAAAAATGCCCTCAACATTTGGCTATCCAAATCGTTACCGTAAAATTTTGATTTTTAATCATTTTAACCCTCCAAAAATTCTGTATTTAACAGTTGGCATGAAGTTGATGTGGCATAGGGATGTGACATGGCAATTGGAGTGTCCATTGTACTAACGTGACATCTAATATGGACAAGAATAAGTCTCAAGATACTGATGTGGTAGAGGATACTGTTGGCGTTACAAGCATTGAAACCTTTGGCGTTTCTGTGCTTGGGCGTTACTGGCCTCCATTGATGGGGTATTGAATACCTCCATCAATGGAGGAAACGCCTGATTCTTCCTGTATAAAGAGGCGTCCAAATTACAATCCAAAAAGGGAGACGAAGGAGTGGAATCGGAGCTTCGAATCTGAGGGATTTGGTTTGTGGCTAGTTGGGATCGGTCTGGTGGCGTTCTCTCGACAGCGAGCAAAAGAAGAAAAGGAAGAAGAAGATCAAATCGCTGTAAGTCTAAAATGGTTTTCTTTCAAGTAGATCTCATGCTCAGAGACCAACAATGGTATCAGAGCTGTTGTTAGAGCATGAAAATAATTTTTTTTTATCTGTGTAATGAAATTCCCTGGATGAAATCGCTTGAAATCGCCACTGAGCTCTCAGCGTTTTCATCCCCTGGCCGACGATCGCATCACGCGCGGAAGGCGCTCCGTCGCCGTCGGCTGGATGCGTCGATGGAGGCAGCCATGGCGTTGGTGATGGTGAAAAAAAATCGACTGAGGGAAGAAGAAGAGGCGGCTGAGGGAAGAAGAAGAAGTTGTGCGTTAAGATTAGGTTTTGGAAAGTTGATTTGATTAAAAAAAAATCCGAAACCTATTCTACAGCTACAAAAAGCAGCTGCCAAGCTGCTGCCCAAGGGAGGATCGAACCACCGACCTCCCTGCGGATCCCCACCTGAACCTATTCCAACAGTTTGAACTTGGATCATAAGAATTGCTAAAATACTTCGTATCGACAAATCGATATATCAATATTGATTAGACCTGAAATTGCTAAAATACTTCGTATCAACAAATCGATATATCAATATTGATTAGATCTGAAATCTATTATTGAATTGCTCATTGAATGATCATTCTCAATATTATGCCTTGAAGAGGACTCGAACCTCCACGCTCTTTAGTGTGAGATTTTGAGTCTCACGTGTCTACCATTTCACCATCAAAGCATCTTAAAAATGAATTGTAATCCATAAATATGATATCTATCTAATGTAATATATATATGACAAAGGTGGAGTGTTGAAGTATTTCTATCGATTGATCATGTCATATAGGCTCGGGTGGGTTAGACATCAATTGCTTCGAACACACACACACATAGAGAGAGAGAGAGAGAGAGAGAGAGAGCTTTGTTCTACTGCGGACAAAATGTTGTGCGCTTGTGTACGAATGGACTCGAGGCGCCTCAAATTACATTGGAGGCACCTCGAGTCATGTTTTATTTTAAAAAAGTAAATTAATTATTTTTTTATTATTAAAAATTATTATTTCCTCGAATAAATCATAAATATATATAATATACCTCGTGAACATCTAAATATTTTATTTTGAACACTATAACCTAAGAAGGAACCTTGAATACTTGAGGAAAAATCTTATTAACTTAAACACACTATAACTCAACCCCTAAATTTTAAAATCTGAAATCCTAAATACATATATTATACCCCGTGAATATCTAAAATTTTCAATCTGAAACACTATAATCCAAAAGAGAAGACTGAACCCTAGAAGAAAAAACTTATTGGCTTAAACCCACTTTACACATAAGTTTGTGTAAAGTGCTGCTACAATCCACTTCCATTGCTCTAATGGTATACAATGTTGGTGCAGGAAGCACCAGATCGAACCTTGTTTTGATATTGGCAAAGGATTCAAAGTTAAGGGTTGTTTGGTATTTAACAATGCTGCTTGAGAGTGCAGGAAACAAAGTCCTAGCGAAGGGCTGCTAGGCACCTGAAGATGGGCTGTCAGGAAACCAAGTCCTGGCGAAGGGTTGCTGGGCGAAAACCAAGTCCTGGCGAAGGGCTGCTAGGCGAAAACCAAGTCCTGGCGAAGGGCTGCTAGGCGAAAACCAAGTCCTGGCGAAGGGCTGCTAGGTGAAAACCAAGACCTGGCGAAGGGCTGCTGGGCAAAAGTCCAACTGGAGGATCCGGTTGGCACCAGGTAAATTCTCCCGAGAGGAGTAGGTGAGGACGCGTTCCCCTTGAGGGAACATTAGGCGTCGGTTCGACCTAGGGCTCCATTTTGGAGACCAAAGTCAGAACCAAGACAGCTAAGGCTATATAAAATTATTGTTTTGTTGTGTTTTGGACTAACCCTTGATGCAGGACCAAAGGGACGTGTGTCTGCAACTCAGAGAGCCTCAAAGGAGTGAGGCAACAGCTGAGTAAGGCGCCCTAAGTGTCCAGGGCGCCCTCAAGGTGAACCAGAACCAAGCGAAGCAAAATAGGCTTCAGCTGCTTACTGGGCAAGGCGCCCTCAGCAGCGAAGGCGCCTTCAGCAGCCAAGGCGCCTCCAGCTCTCTCCGCGAAGCTTCAACTCAATCCAGCCGAGAAGACCGGGTCAACCAAGGCGCCCTTAGCGACCAGGGCGCCCCAGAGGTCAAACCTCATCCCTATTCCGGTGCGATAACTCTTGACCGAGCGAAGCACGGATCGGGTGACACGTGGCAGGGCGCCCTCGACGACCAGGGCGCCCCTAGGTGCTATAAATAGCACCCCTCGACACCGAGCTTCAACACCGCTTTCATTCAACGCTTCCAAACGCTCTGACGACTACGCTCTGCTCCAGGAACTTCCCAACTCAAGTCCGTAGCGTCATCGACCTCCCGCTGCACCGAAACTCGATCTACAACCGGGAGTTGGTAAAACAGAGTGTAACTCTCTATTTACAGTCATTTTTGTAATCTTACTCTGTAACCGTTTTGCGCATTATAGAATTGCCCAAAGTAAACGGTCAACGACCGTGGGCCTTGGAGTAGGAGTCGACCCAGGCTCCGAACCAAGTAAACTACTGGTGTTTGCGTTGTTTGATTTTATTCCGCTGCGTAACTGCTCTTTCTTTTAAATCCGAACATTTTCCGATATTCACCCCCCCTCTATCGGTCTTTCTCGATCCAACATACAATTGATTTTAAACTGCATCTATTGCACAGTTTTAGCTTCGATTTGCATAGACTACTGTTGTAAACCGCTCTTATTGATCTAACTATTAGAAGTAATTTTGAAAATGTTGATATTGGATAGTATTGGTTCTGTGTTAAACACTACTACTAACATTTTCTATTGCTCTAATTCATATGAGCAGTTTTTAAACCGACACCTTTGTCGGCACATCCCATAGGTAATCAAAATCGTTTACTAGACCCCGACGTTGTTGGACTTATTAAGAATAATTATATAATAAAGAAAACTATTAATTAGTTATTCAATATTAACTAATATATGAAATTATTTATTGATAAATAGTTATAAATTAATTAATAAATGAATAAATATCTCTATTACTCTTCTCTTAATTAAAAATAATAACAATATAATAAAAGAAACTATTGGTTAGTTATTAAATAATTAACTAGCACATAAAAATATTAATAATTATAGTCTAGTTGGTTAGAATATTTGGTTGTAATTTAGGAGATCTAGGTTCCATTCTTAGTATTAATAAATTTCTTTTAATATCTTTACATTTATAAAAAAACTCATTACAATACTTAAAAGAAAAAAAAATAAAAATAAAAACTATTACGCCTCGAGGGGGTGTTCGACCGTTAAAAATCGGACAATACCTCCCCTGTATAGCGAACAATACCTCCCCTGTATAGTGAACAATATGAAGCCTCAATACATTGGCCCTCTTGGTCCATAAGCAATAAAAAAATGAAAATGAAAAAAAAAACATTCCAACGAAATAAAGTAGCATCCCAACAAAATAAAGTAGCGTACCACCGGTATGACTTACAACATCAAACAAACAATAAGAATACAAGGTATCATCATGCACTAAAATCCGTGTGAGTCGCCTTGACACGAAAGTAACGGGACATGTACTGGTACGACTTACACCATCCAACAAACCACGAGCTCTCCTTGCACACAACTACAAACCAACACATCATTGCATAAGTCATCACGATAATAAAAAAATACAATCACGAATATGAAAAAAACAAGAATACAAGGTACCATCATGTACTAAAATTCGTACGAGTCATCTTGATACGAAAGTAATCTGTTAGGTACCCCAGGCGATCATCATCCTAAAAGAAAAAACAAAGTTAATGGTTGTGAGATCAGAATGAGAGTCAAGCTGACACAGTCTTAAGTGTAGTAGTAGAAAATGCAAAATTGGAATACTGAATAAATGATACATACCAGTATCCTAACCCTCCTATTATCAATATGATATGCAGAAGTCTAGAAATCCATGCACCATATCCTAATCCTAATATAGGTATAAGGTGTCCTATCACTACTCTTATACACACAATAACATATGTGTGCAATAAAGAGCTAGCAAGGATATCCAATATTGAAATTGTATAGAAATAAATATGATCATCCCAAAGATCAGCAACAAGTATCAAGCGTAGATATACCAAAAGCAGATATAAAGCATAAAACCTACTGCTATCCATAACAAACTATGTATAGAACTGTGACAATATCAAAATAGATACGTTAAAAAGTACCCGCCTCTGGCGTAGTACTCTTTAACCAACGAAAACTCCCCGTCCAAATAATCCGCAGTGAAACAGATCAATATCCTGTATCAAGGTACATAATCCTGAGTTATTTACACAAATAGTAATTAGCTACTATCCGTATAAGGTAAACCCTAATTATTATAATCATTTAAATACACTTAATCAAATGATTAGCACTAGTTATTGAGATTGGGTTTGAGTTTAGATTTTAGTCTAAGTTTAACGCAAAACTCCAATTCGCCAACCCTAGATCCAAACACCAACAAATCAAGTCACCCAACTCTCCTAAGCTTGACTCACGGCCAAGGAAGGAAAACAAATCAAAATTCAACACCTTCACATGATCCTCACATGGTCAAAGGTTAGCTCCAATGGATACTCCATGGCAATAGATAAGAATTCCAACAGAACAAGGTAAACAATGTTGGGGCAATCTATGGTCCGTCTCTATTAGACACACTAATCCGTCACAAATTTCTAATAAATATTTTGATGATGAAAATGTTAAATATAAAAATAATTCCACGTTGAACAGACATGCCAAATTTAGAGACAGGGAACCTCTATAATTAAATCTGCTCAACTTGTTTGCCTCCATGAACGAAGGGAGAAACAACACTTGTTAATTCTGAGCAAAAGCCTCGTCTGTTTACAATGGTAAACATAAATATACCGCCAAAAATGGACATCAGTAGAATCCCTAAAACCTACCTCTGTTTTTTTGTTTATCTGTTAAAAAAATCTCCATTCTTTAGATGAACAATGTCAAATTTTTCCTATAAGTTTGAGAGGAAACCATAACTTTGAGATAGAGAAAAAGAAACGAACTTTCATCATATTCTCGTGATCTATCATTCCCAAATTGCTTTTTTTCCGATTAAAAGAAAAACAAACAATCCAGTTTGATACGATTTACTTCAGCATTCCTCTGTTCTCCATGGTTTCCCCTCTTAAGCTTCTGTTTCTCCTCTTCTCCACGGCCATGGCCACCGACACTCATCCCGGCCACAAGGACCACGCCATTCGCCAGGCCTGCACCGCCACCCGCTTCCCGGACCTCTGCGTGTCTGCCTTGTCCCCCGCGGCGCCTTCGATCTCACCAAATCCTAAGCCCTCCGAGCTTCTCCTCGCCTCCATCTCCCAAGCGGCGGCCGGCGTTAACTCCGCCCAAACCAGAGCACAGGCCATCCTCGACTCCTCAACTAACGTCAACCGCTCCACCGCCGCCCGCAACTGCGTCGATATCCTCCGCCTATCCGGCTACCGCCTACAAGCGGCCTCGGATTTGTACGCCGCCGGTAAAATCGCCGATATGCACGCCTACACCGCCGCCGCGCAGATCTACCAGTACGGGTGCATGTCCGGCCTCAACAAGGTCAACGACACCCGACAAGTGGTCGAAGCGGCGGCCTTCCTCGCCGGCGTGGTCAATATGACGAGTTACGCCGCCGCCATGGTGGCCGCGCTTCGGCGTTACGGCAGTGACATGTCGCGATGGGGCCCGCCGCAGACCGAGCGCGACGGGTACTGGCCGCAACCCCCCGAGGGGAGCGCAGGAGTGCGGAAGAAGTTCCCGCCCCGGTCTGCGCCTGCCAACGCTACGGTGTGTAAGGGCGGCGGCTGCGGCGGGTATGCGACGGTTCAGGCGGCGGTGGACGCGGCGCCGGAGAAGTCGGCGGCGCCGTTCGTGATTCATATAAAGGAAGGGGTGTACAAGGAGGCGGTGAGGGTACCGTTCGCCAAGACGAACTTGGTGTTCGTGGGCGACGGGATGGGCAAAACGGTCATCACAGGCGATCTCAGTGCCGACATGGTCGGTCTCTCCACTTACAACACCGCCACCGTCGGTGAGTTCGGATCTCATTTTATTGTACGGAGAGTGGGTTGCTCCCGTCCCTAATTTTAAAATATTTTTATTATTTTTTAAAAAATAAAATCGTTCAAAATTATGTATATAAATATATAAATCCCTTTTTTATTTTTATCAAAATTATTATTATTTATTTCAGTTTGTCATTTTCTTCAAAAAGAAAAATAAAATACCGGCATGCATGTCGTGTTGACGCATGGACAGGTGTCAACGGCGACGGTTTCATGGCGCGGGACATGACGATGGCAAACACCGCCGGTCCTGACGCCCACCAGGCGGTGGCGTTCCGCTCCGACAGCGACCGATGCGTTCTGGAGTCGGTGGAGTTCATCGGCCACCAGGACACGCTGTACGCGCATTCTCTCCGCCAGTTCTACAACGCCTGCCGCATCGCCGGCACCGTCGACTTCATCTTCGGCAACTCGGCCGCCGTGTTCCGAAACTGCGAGATCATGGTGCTCCCACGGCAGCTACATCCTGAACAGGGGGACGTCAATACCGTGACAGCCCACGGCCGAACCGACCCGCCCATCCCACGGGGTTCGTTCTGGAGCGGTGCACAGTCAAGGGCAGCAAGGAGTACCTAGCGCTGTACCGGTCCAATCCGGCGGCGCACAGGACGTACCTGGGGAGGCCGTGGAAGGAGTACTCGAGGACGGTGTTGATCCAGTGCGCCTTGTCGGAGATCGTACGACCCGAGGGGTGGCTGCCGTGGAGCGGCGATTTGGGGCTGCAGACTCTGTTCTACGGGGAGATCCAGAGCACGGGACCGGGGGCGAACGCGACGGCGAGGGTAACATGGAGCAAACACATTTCCAAGAAGCATTTGGGGATTTACACGGTAGAAAACTTCTTGCAGGCTGATCAGTGGTGATGGAGTCGATGGTTAATTACATATCCAGGATTAGCTGATTGCAAGAAAGAAATCCTTATGAGGAATTAATCTATTGAAATGGAAAGAATTAATTTAGGTTTTCCACGTCTCCCATGTAACAAGAATGTTATACCTATCGACATCTCTGTGAGATCAAACAACGAAACATGGCGTACTAACTTACAATCAAATTGAACACCTTTGCATTTATTATATATATCGAGCAAAGGACGACGATGGATGGATGCCGATTACAACTCGGTTTCGCTGCTTTAGGATTTGCATTAGTAGTCTGCCCCCAACTAACCAGCATGCTTCGCCAGTTGCAGAAATCCTCCGTGCAGATATGCAATCTGGGATCGGTAATGTTCCTCCTCCAGTGCCCGTCCGGGTACTCTTCCTTCTCCGCCTGCCGCCGGTTGTACTCCAAGAACGCCTTGTTCCTCGTCTGCAGCAGGCAAAACTTCTGTAGCTCCTCCGGCAACGCGTCGTGCACCCTCCACCAAGTAGCGTGCGCCGCGTCGCTGGCGAAACCCCAGAACATCTGGTTGTCCCAGTTGCAGTCGTAGTCCCTGAAGCAGAGCCACGGCTTCAAACCCAGGTAGTGCACCGCGTGGACCACCGGCGGGTCTGCGGCGAATAACCTCTCCCTTCTCGCCTTCCTCTGCTCCGTGTCGCCCTCCCAGAAGTGCTTCAGGAAGTTGGCGTGGCTCGGCACCCGATGCCACCACGTGAAGACCTCGTTCAGGTACCCTTGGTCGCCGCCGTTGTACGACGTGATCTCCTCTATGTTGTCCATCAGCCACTGGAATGTGCACTCCGACGGCTCCACCACCATCACGCCGGAGTTGAACATGTGCCGTTGTTCCCGATCGCGCTCACCTCCGGCAGCGCGAAGAGGAAGTCCATGTTTCGAAGGATGAGGATGTCGGCGTCGAGGAAGACCACCTTGTCGTACTCGCTCAGCTGCCACAGCCGGAATTTGCTGTAGTTCCACTCGTTGTACGCGTCGCGCTTCGCCTTGGGGTTGCGGATCCTCTCAATGGTTCTGACCTTCCACCCTGCGGATTCCAACCCGGCCCGGTCGCTCCCGCTTATGGCCCGTCCACCAGGATGACGAGGTCTCTTGCGGATCCCGACGAGCGGATGCTTTTGGCCACCGCGATAGCTCCGCAAACGTACTGGTCCGCGGAGTGGAGGATGGTGGCGTACGCCTCCCTACGTCGTCCCACCTCGGTGTACACCCGCGTTTTTGACTCGAATGGGATCGACAGCTTGCACGACCCGATCGGAAGCCGAAGCTTCTCCTCCAACGCTTCCGGTTCAGGCTCGTACAGCCAGAGATTTCCCTCGCGTCTTTTGAGATTCTTGCAAGGGAAGAGATTGGGAATCGGAAGGCACTCTGTGAGAATAAGTACATGGACCGGAGACTTCCCGGCGGCCAGCTTCGCCGCTGAGAGTTGCAGGTGCAGCCTCGCCACGTCCCTGGACCAGCTCTGGGACCGGTCGCAGGGCAGCTTGACGACCACGAGATCGAACCTCGACCCCTCCTTCGCTTGGGGCTCTGGGAGAGATGGACAAGAAGGCACTTTATGTTCCTCTTCCTCGTCGATCCATTCTGGATACAGCAGATTCCAGGTGATGCTCGTGTCCGCGTAGTCCAGGTGCAGCAACGAGACCTCTGTCTCAGGCTGTCTCTGCTGCCAAAATCTAGCCTCTGTCACGTTGAAATTGAGCAATCCAACTTTGAGATTTCCATCGCTCCGTTCTAAATCTTCCAGTATGGTTGACAAATGATTCCATCCGATATCTAAGTGTGATATGTACCGAGGGTCGGATGCCGTTGCTTGCCACATCTCCCCTGCTTCCACAAACCGCGACCTGTCATCCGAAGTTCATCGCGATTTAGAATTTGATTGATGCAAAATAAAAACTTTTAGAAAGAATGCAAAAGTTGAACCTGGAACCGGAGCGCGGCGGTTGGACTTTACGGACGACGGGGGAGAAAGCAACGGTTACAACCGTGCAACAAGTGAGGATGATCAGTGCAGCTTTCAAAATCTCGACTTTGCAGGGTGAATAGTTCTCCGGACTTGGAATCTTGCACTTGGGACTCCACTTGGTCAGCTTTCTTCTGTCGGTGTCATCCCTGGTGTGCAAGGAGATATCAGAAATCAAATTACTAAAGAATCCCTGCCACATAGACGATAAAATTTCTATGGGAATCACTATAAAAGAAATACAAAATCGAAAATGTCAGATTGAAGAAATTCATCGTCGACCGGTTTCTATATTTCAAGATGGTGGATTCCAAGAGCATGACGTCTCAAGTCCAAGACATGCAACTGATACTGCATGATCTAGATGTCAAAGACATGAAACTAAACGAGTCATTTAAAGTAGCCGCAGCAATCGAGAAACTCCCTCCGTCATGGAAGGATACCTCAAGCACAAGCAAAAGAAGATGAAACTAGAAGACTTGATCATGAGGCTACGAATAGAGGAGGATAATCGAAAGCTATCTGACTCCAGAGGAATGAAGCGGGTTGTCGATGAGATGTCCAACCTGGTTGAGCCGAACACCAAGAAGTAGAAGCAATACAAAAAGAAGGCTCAAGGCAAGAAATTCAAGGGCTCATGCTACAACTGAGGAAAGCCAAAATACATGTTCAAAGATTGTAGACGCCTGAAGAAACCAACCAAGAGTCAAAAGAATACTGCGAACCAGGTCGCAACTTCTGATGACAACCTTCCCGATTTTTCGAAATTGGATCTCACTGCGATCGTGTTTGAAGCCAACACGGTTGTGGACACCCCGAGCAGTAGTGGATCGATACTGGAGCAATACGTCACATCTGTTATGATAAAACGATGTTCTCCTAGTATACTCCGGCAAGTGAAAGAAACCTCTCTATGGGCAATTCCACTACATCGCCGATTTTCGGACTTGGAAAAGTTGTCCTGAAGATGACGTCTGGAAGGAGTTAAAACACATTAATGTGCTCCACGTTCCCGACATCAGAAAGAACCTAGTTTCTAGATCGACACTTATCAAGGCCGATTTTAGACTAGTGTTCAGTCAAACAATTTTGTACTTACAAAAAATGGTATCTTCGTAGGTAAGGGACATTTAGAACAGAATCTGTTCAAAAAGGTTGTAATGACTATAAACTGTGAATTTGATGGTAATAAAATAAAAGCTTCCAGTTACATTGTTGGGTGTTTTAATTTATGGCATGATCGACTTGAACATGTTAATAATAATACTCTAAAACGTCTCGTCAAATTAAATTTATTACCAAACGTCAATGTTGACAAAACGCACAAATGTAAAGTGTGTGTGGAAGCAAAGATGACGAGACTACCTTTTCATTCGGTCAAAAGGTCAACGATTCCTCTAGAATTGATACATAGTGATCTATGTGACTTAAAGTTCGTGCAAACTAGAGGAGGTAAAAAATATTTTATTACTTTTATAGATGATTGCACGAGATTCTATTATGTCTTTCTTTTAAGAAGTAAAGATGAAGCCTTAGAGATCTTCAGAACATATAAAACATAAGTTGAGAATCAATTGACAAATAAATTAAAATAATTTGTAGCGATAGAGGTGGAGAATATGGTACACCGTTTGATGAGTTTTGTTTAGAATCTGGCATTATCCATCAGACAACGACATTATGCTCGCCTCAATCAAATGGTGTTGTCGTATGTAAAAATCGAGCACTAAAGGAAATGATGAATATCTTGTTGATAATTTCAAGCTTACCCCAGAACTTGTGGGGGAAAGCTATATTATCGATAAATCACATTTCAATAAAATTCCTTACAAGAAAAATGATAAAACGTCGTATGAATTATGAAAAGGCCACGAGTCATCGTACACATACTTGAAAGTGTGGGGGTGCTTAGCAAAGGTTGAAGTATCCAAACCAAAGCATGTAAAGATCAGACCTAAAACATTCGATACGATATTTGTCGGATATGCCCATAACAGTAGTGCATATCGTTTCATAGTTCACAAGTCAGAGATTCCTGATATTCATGTGAGAACAACCATAGAATCTCGGAATGCAATATCCTTTGAAAATGTATTTCTAAATAATAAGGGAAATGTTCAAAGTGATTGTAACGGAAGTTCTAATGAATAAGACGTTTCTAAACTTAGTTGTCGTAAAATGACTATTGACGATCAAAACTCAGAGCCACATCGGAGCAAATGAGCTAGAGTTGAGAAATTATTCGGGCCGGACTTCATGACTTTTATGTCGGAAATAAACCCAAGAACAGTAAGCAAAGCTCTCTCTAGTCCTGATGCCCCATTATGGAAAGAGGTTGTTAATAATGAAATCTAGTCTATCATAAATAATCATACTTGGGAATTAGTGGACTTCCTTCTGGTACTAAACCATTAGGTTGTAAGTAGATACTAAAATACAAGTATAAAGCTGATGGATCAATTGACAAGTATAAGGTCAGACTTGTAGCCAAAGGGTTCAAGCAAAAGGAAGACCTTGACTACTTCGATACCTGCTCACCTATGACAAGAATTACGTCCATACGAGTGTTGATAGTCATCGCAGTATTGTATAACCTTGAAATATATCAAATGGATGTTAAGACTGCATTCTTAAATGGTGAGTTAGAAGAAAAAATCTATATGGAGCAACCCGAGAGGTTCGTAACTCCAGGAAAAGAGGAAAAGGTGTGTTGACTTATTAAGTCATTATACGGACTTAAACAAGCGCCTAAACAATGGCACAAAAAATTTGACAAAATAATGTTGTCAAATGAATTCAAAATAAATGAATTTGACAAATACATTTATGTCAAAATCACACCTGAAAGTCATGTAATCGTCTGTCTATATGTAGACGGCATGCTTATAATGGACAGTAATCATGAGATAATCATGAGAACAAAGAAAATGTTGACCAACAATTTTAATATGAAAGATATGGGTCGAGCAGATATTATATTGGGAATTAAAATTCTCAGGACATCTGATGGGATAGTTCTGACACAATCTCACTATATAGAATTAGTATTGAAAAAGTTCAATGCGTACGATTTCTCTACAGTGAAAACACCTATAGATCTAAGTCAACACTTAGAAAAAAATCATAGTGAGCCCATATCACAATTAGAAGATTCTCGGATAATAGGCAGCTTGATGTATCTCACAAATTACACACGTCCAGATATTGCATGTATGGTCAACAAGCTGAGTCATTTTACAAGTAATCCAAACGATACCCATTGGAAAGCACTAATGTGAGTTCTTAGATATTTGAAATATACTATGAACTACAGATTACATTATGAAAGATATCCCGCTGTCTTAGTGGAATAATGTGATGCTAATTGGATATCAGATACAAAGGATTTCAAATCTACTAGCGGATATGTATTCACGATAGATGGAGGAGCAATATATTAGAAGTCCACTAAGCCAACGTGCATTGCTCGGTCAACTATGGAATCCGAGTTTATAGCACTAGACAAAGCAGCTGAAGAAACTGAATGACTATGGAACTTCTTAGAAGATATTCTGAGCTAGACGAAACCTGTGTCTGTTGTACTTATACACTGTGATAGTCAATCGGCGATTGGAAGGACACAGAATAGTATTTATAATAGTAAGTCACGACATATACGTCATAGACACAATATCATTAGGCAATTGATCTCAAATGGAGTGATTGCAATCGAGTATGTTAAGTCCAAAGATAATTTAATAGATCCTCTTACGAAGGGGCTAAGTTGAGATCAAGTATACTGCTCACCGACAGGAATGAGATTAAAAATCTATAACTAAAACGACTGTAGCGATAACCCAACCTTATTGACTGGAGATCCCAAGATCCTGGTTCAATGAGACAATGAAGTTACAGAAGTTGTGTTACAACACACGAGATATATTATCTCTATCCCAATCCTAGGATGAGCATATGTTGTCCTACCACATGTAGTGAGATTAAGCTTATGTTTTAATGATTTCTATACCTTTATAAGATGGAGTATGGTAGAATACTCTTGACAGAAGTGTCCCTTATGTGAGTGTGAAGGCAGGTCGCTTCAATGAAACACTCATGAATCTAAAATGGTGTCCATGGCTAAAATGGAACCAACTATGAGAACCAAAAGTAGGTCCCTATGTGGGTGTTATTGTCTTAGTATACACAAACAGCTGAGCAGTTCAAGACATCACGTTCACTGTGTAGTCTAGTATACTCGATAGCATTCCACTATAGAAGATTCAAAACCACGAGCTACCTCTCGCGATGCATTGATATATCGATTGGACTCTTGTAAAGTGTCAGCATGCATACATGCATTAATTTTCATTCATGTGAGGATTGTTAAATATTTGGGTCTTAAAAGACCAAATACGATTTTGTAAGAAAAAATCAAGGTGTCATCAATTGATGAAAGTCAGAATTAACTTAAAAAATGAAATCTACATTTCGCGTAGATGAATCTAGACTATTAATTTACTCAAAATCGATTACGGGTGAATGAGAAATTAATTATTTAAAGTCAACCCAAAATTAACATAGAAGAAACTAGATAGGGAATAGTCCTACATCTGAAAATTCCAAAGGTGTTTGCATCCTTATATGTGTTTCTGTGTTAATGAAGTTAAAAAAACACAGGTATTCTTTTCTCACAAACGAGCAGGTGCTCGCACCTGCGAGCCCGCCACACGCGCATGCGCGCAATAGGGCTTTGTTGACACACTTTACATTTCGCAAGTGACGCGATCTGGAGAGAGATGCTATGTCTCATGTGACGTGTCATGTGATGTGACAGTGCATATGTCAAATTCAGGTGGGCAGAGAGAGATAGTTGGACTGATGACTGGGCAAACGAATGACAACCATTTTATCGAAGAGAGGTGCTGGATCACAAGTGAAGTGATCTGGAGCATTGATCGCGAAGAGTCACTATCTAACCGTTGGTGATGAAACTTGATCTGAAGCGTCAGATTGAATCTGACAGCTGAGATCAAAGAAAGATCTGAAGGGTTACAACCATCCAGATCTGACGGCTGAGATCAAAGGACCATCTGAAAAGTTACAACCCTCTAGATTGAACGACCCAGATCAATCCTAAATCAAATGTCACAGCCACTCACCAAAGAGTACCTCACCTCTTCTCTTGTATAAATAGAATCCACTAGATGTTAAAATCATTCATTCAATCATCTAGAGTTCAAAAAGCATACATCTTATCTTCTGTATCCAGAGTCCAAAAAGCCTACGAAAAGGTTTGCTGGTCTGAAATTTAAAGTGCTCCTATTTTGAGACATCGTCGTTGTATCTTGAGAAACGAATTGCTACTATTCATGAGTACCTGTAGCGAAGCAATATCATTTTACAGAGATAGTGTCGAACACTAGTCTCGATGATATTATATCAGTTTGCATCCTTCCCGACAACAACCCAGATACTTCATAGGCTCTCCCCGCCCTGCCCCACTAAATGACTCCCTCGCCATGGATCGATCCATTCCGCCACAAGTCAACCCTGACTCTAATGTTACTTGAGAATTACTAATTCCAAAAAAAAACAAATAGATGACTTTCTCGCAAAACAGAAAGAAGAAAAGAGTGTTTTCCTCTCTTTTTTCTCTCTTTTCTTAAGGAGGAAGAAAATAAGTAGACACAACAATTTTCTGCGTTAGAATTCTCAACTAAAGTCTTAACGTGGATAAAGTAACCTTCATATTTATCATTTGCGACATGAAAACGGTTAGGATCATATCGCAACAATAACAAAGAACCTTAGACAATAGAAGATGTAGAATTACCATGGTTTGACGGTGTTTATACTCCACAAAAATGGCCAAAAAAGCTCTATTAGAATTTTTCTCTTTCCTTTTAGAGTTACAAAGGTCTTATTATATAGCTCAAGCCCCACATGATATTTTAGAACCAAAATACCATTTATTAAATGAAATTCCAAAAATCCCGACACTTCCGACATCTTCCCAACGCCACCCGAACCAAACACGGCCTAGTCGTACCCCCTGGGCATAATCGTGCCCGCGCTAGCGATGGCTCACAAACAGGGCATGACTAGGTAGTGCTCCTTGGGCACGATTGTGCCTCAACTGTGCCCTAGGCTAAGTCTCCCAAATAAGGCACAATCAGGTCATTTCATAGGTTGCATCTCCCAAATAGGGCACAATCAGATCATTTCCCCTGGGCACGCCTGCGCCCCAACTTCCTCACTCTATATGAGTCATCTCCAATAATCTTCACCTCGGTGAATGTCCACTCCTTCGGAGAAGCATAAGCATCTGGGAAGTCCTCCATTTGAAATGCCGAGTTTGGGCTACAATGCTCTAGCAATTAGAGAAGCAGATCAATTTCAAACAATGTTTAAACTTCTTTGTGGTAACTAACTAAAATGTGGACCTTCTTAAGTATAATCTTCCCAGAAGAAATCAAGTTCTTGATCTTGTGAAGTCTCACATCAATGTGCTTGGTCCTGACATGAACACCTGATTCTTCGCCAAATAAATAGCACTCTAGCTATCACAATATAACCAGACTCCACCTTATTGAACACTCAGTTCTCTAAATAATCCCATAAGCCACAACGCTTCCTTGACTTCTTTAGCTATTGTCATGTACTCTAACTGAGAAGTGGATAATGCAACTATAGATTGTATAATGGATTTCCATCAAATAGGTCCTCCTGTCATAGTGAACACATAACTGTAGTAGACATTCTGTCATCCATATCTCTTGTATAATCTGCATCCACATATCCTATAATTAAAGTATCACTATGTTGTCTACTAAACTCAATGTCATAATATGTAGTACGTCTCAAGTATTTGAAAATTCACTTGACTGCATCCTAATGTTGTCGACCAGATTTAAAAGAAACTTACTCACCATACTAATAGGTTGCATCAAATCCGGTCTCGTGCAAACTATGACATACATCAAACAATCAACTACACTAGCATAGGGAACCTTTGATATGTCTAGGATTTCTTCATCCGTCCTTGGACAATGTGTAAGAGATAATTTAAAATGATGCGCTAGAGGTGTACTTATAAACTTTGCATTCTCCATATTAAATATATTGGGCACCTTCTCAACATAACTCTGCTAAGATAGTCATAATCACCTAGGGACCCAATCTCTATGTATCTCCATTCCAAGAATCTTTTTGGCCCCACCTAAATCCTTCATATCAAATTCATTGCTAAGTAGGTTCTTTAATTTGATTCTATGACCTCCTTCATACTCTTCACAACAATCAGTATGACATCCACATATAGTAACAAGAAGATAAGTGTGTCGTCATCAAGAAACCTCACGCAAATGCAATAATCATACTTACATCTTGTATATCCATTTTGAACCATGTAGAAGTCAAAACACTTATACCATTGTCTTGGAGATATCATTAGTCCATAGAGTAACTTTTTCAACTTACAAACTAAGTGCTCTTTCCGGGTTAACTAAAACCTGGTGGTTGTGACATATTAATCTGCTCCTCCAAATCACCATGAAGAAGTATCGTCTTCACATCTATCTGCTCTACTTGCAAATCATGATATGCTACTAATGCCAACATCGTCTTGATAGATGCATGTCTAACCACCGGAAAAAAAATATCTTATTATAATCGATCCCTTTCCTTTGTAAGCAACCCTTCACTACTAGCTGAGCTTTGAACTTCTCTGCCTCCTTTTTTGAAAATACTTCATTCTTCTTGTATATCCACTTATATCCTATAGCCCTCTTCTCTTCAGGAAGTTCTATTAGATCTTAAGTTTGGTTCTCAAGCAATGACTTTAGCTCCTTTGCTATAGCACTCATCCACTTATCCTTCTCTGAGTTGTGTATCTTCTCTTTAAAAGTAGTAGGATCTCTGCTACTAGTGATAATTGCATAAGATACCAAGTCCTCAAAATCATACCTTATAGGCGGTTTAATTGAACGTCTAGTCCTGTCTTCGACTATAGTTTGATGCTTCATGTGCTTTGAGCTATCAACATCAGAACCATGAGTTTCTAGCTCCAACTGCATAACATTCTTGTTGCTATTATTTTCTGGTGTTTATTTCTCTTTCTCGTGAGTACGTTATAACATAACTATATCATCAAATACTACATCTCTGTTGATCACAATCTTATTTGCCTTTAGATCCCAAGCTTAAAGCTTTTTAGCTCTTTCTGATAACCTAGAAAGATACACTATCTAGATTTCGCATCCAGTTTTGATCTATTTTTACTAGAAATGTGCATGTAAATGATAGTGTTAGTCCTAGAGCCAATTATGAGATGATTATCTAGGGAACATTTTGTATCATATTTTATTTAATAAAGGTAAAGTTTGATTATTATATTTATTTCATGATTGTGCACAATACATAAGTATAATAATATCCTTGGATAGTAGTTCTGATCTACATTATATCAATTAGTTGAATTAATAGTGAGATGATATAGAGAACACTACCCTTAACTATTCCTAGTCATATATTAATATTCAAGGACAATATTAATGCATTGAGACTAGCATGTAGGTCAACTGATGACTTGATCTCACAAATCATAGATATGGGATATCATGTTTACACATGGATGCACATTAGAGAATGTGTACTGAATTTACCCGCCATGAGAAAATTTCATGGATCATTATATGAATGTCATAAACTTTCTCATGTAACTATTAGTATGAATAGTCCTTAGACCTGAAGTCACTATGGTTTCTTACATAAGGAGTTGTGTACTTTAGTATCGTCAAATGTCACCCGTAACAAGGTGGACTATAAAGACGATCACTAGGTTATACAACAAATTATGCAGAGGGATGTAAGTGATAAAGATGAGATCTATCCCTCTCATATGACGGGAGTGATATCTGTGGGCTCCTTGATCAAGTAGGACTGCTAAATGCATGACTATGCTCAAATGAGTCCATATAAGATATTGAGCTCATTTGCTTGAGTGAGTCTACTTGAGGATCAAGAAACATAAAGATTGATATCGAGGATGATACGGTCTATGCCTCATTGATCAATCTAGATATTGAAGATAGAAAGGCAAAGTCATACGAGATAATAGTCACGAAAGTTGTCAGATCTAGACTTTCTCGTCACTTGGGTAGCAATGATGCATTACTAGATGTCGCTCATTGCTAGATGTGTCTTAAGCGGTTTAGACACCTTGCCAACGTTACGAGAACTTATTGGGTCACACACAAAGGACATGATACTTCAGAGAGTGATTGATTGATTTTAGTTTGATTAAAATGTGATCCAAATTAGATTAATTGAGTTTGACTAAAATGAATCCAATTGGATTATGAAATTAGGTCTAATCCGAGTTAAACTCATTAAGATTAGACTCAACCAATTAGATGGGAAAATAATTCATTAAGATGTTAAATGAATTATTAGAGGAAGATGAAGAGTTTCTCTTCATTGGATGAAGAGAAGTTGAAAAGTCAAAAATGAGAAACATGTGTTTAATTGTGTTTATTGGCTTTAATGTGACTTTAATATGATGGGAAGCTCAAGGGACAAAATCCGTTCGTATTCATGAGATGAATATAAGTCATTTTCGAAAATGGCATGAGAGCAAGTGTCATTTACTTCCCTTCTTTCTCTTCCTCTCCATCTTGGCCAAAATTCCATCTTGGTGGTTTTGATTTTGTGCTTTGTGAACCATCCCAAAGTTGCTAGCATAACTAAGGTGGTTCTTCTCCAAAGCCAAGATCGTGTCCATGTGGATACTTCTAGAGGCACAGACACTTGAACATGCAAGAGATCTGACGAACCAAGGACGAGCGGGATAAGCAAAGGGTGCCACCAAAGGTATAAACTTAGTTAGATAGATCGAACTTCGTACGAGTTTTTCTTTCATATGGATCGCTTGATGGGATCTCAAATTTCTACTATAATTTTAAGTGTTTTTCGCATAGAGATCCCTACAGTAAGTTAGACATCCAAACACTCTCAGATTAGAGTAATCAACAGGATTTCTAGTCCATACCTTCTTTGCTACTTTGCCATCTAATACTGTCCTCGGTGATTGATTGATCAAGAAACATGCCATGTTTACTGTCTCTGCCCAAAAGTTCTTCGCAAGCCCTACTTTCAACCTGAGTGTTAAATACAGAAAATTTGGGGACCTGATTTTCGGCTCGAGAAAAATTCAAGGGAGCTCCGGGAGGGTTTCTCTGAACAAAATTATGGGTACAAGACTAATGGATGAAGTTTGATGGGCATCAAACTTGGTGAAGGTTAATTGCCTAAAAGCCTAGAAATTAAGGGTGGAAAGTGAATAAATGGGAATCTAGGGGCTAATGTGCAAAAGGACATCCATTTAATCCCCTCCTCCTCTTCTCGTCATGATCGCTGATTCCCCTTTCACTTCTCCGATCCCATCTTCTTCCTCTCATCCTTCTTCCTCTGCCTCACACGAGACCTCGGGTCTCCTTCTCTTCATAGGCGACGGGATCCAGACTCAAGCGATCGGAGCTTGAGTTGAACTCCCCCTACGATTCTTGAGTTGCACCGGCGACAGGGTACTCTAGGCGCAACGATTCTCGTAATGACACCATCTTTGGCTATGAGATCTTGCCGGTGATCACTGTATATACCTTCCCTCTCCTTTGGTTTAGTGGATTCGTGTTGTTGTGTGGTCTATCCTCTGGACTTTGGTACGAATTCTTCCCTATCATAGTTTTCTTGCACACTTTAGTGATCTAGGGCTTGAGGGAATTGCTAGCTTAGATCTAGAGCTGTGAGTGGTCGATGTTCCCTACTAGTCTATTTCCGAGGATCCGAGCAGAGATTTGATGGCCGCACATCATACAGGTAAGGATGAATGATTCTTTCATTTGATTTTAGGACTGGAGTGGATTTTATATGGGATCAATTATGATGATTGTTTTCTGGATGGGTTTATCTTGATTTTGTTTACTTCCTTTGATTCTACTTTCCTTTCGTGAGTTTGATGGTAAGGTGTTATGTTTCTGGGTTAAAATAGCTATAGTATGGGTCTTGTTATGCTACTGCTGTGAGGTTCACTATGTATAGTGTGGGTGATCTTGAGCTTGCCGTGAGCAATTTTGTGTTGGAAGTGGATTTTTGGTTTTGAATGCATGAGTTGAGCATGCTGAGTTGGTATTGGGTTCGTGAGGATGAGTTGTGATGTTGGAGTGTCTTTTATTCGATTGAGTACGTGGCTGATTTGTTGTTTTGGTTTTTGCACTGAGGTCAATTAGTTAGTATGTGGTATTTGGGAGATCATTTGTTGAATCTGTAGGTTATGCTACTATTGGCTGGCGTGAGGCTTTGTAGTGGTGATTTTGGCCTGGATTATATGCCACATGTTGTTTCAGGTTAGTGTGTGTGTCTGAGCAAGATTAGGGGAAACTCTATTTTGGATTGTTTTCGAGTTATAGAGGATGTGTCGTATGATACTTTATGGTTTGATTATATTATTAATCTATTGATTAGTGGGACCTATGTTGGGGATTTAGTTTGTGTTCTTGATACGAGGATAATGGGAAATTTGTGGTGTTAGCTTAACCTAGATTAACTTGGCAGTAACCTTGATTCAAATTGCACATTGAATCTTGGAATAGTTTAATCATGGTTTAGGTTCGGGTTCTGCTCCGTGAGGATTTCCCCTTCTTACTTTTATTATGGTAGGAGTGTTAAGTAGAGTAAGGATTAAACCTAGTATTGATGGTTGGGTTAATCCGCATACGACTCAGTATTTAGTCTGGTTAGTATCATTTGTTATGATAGTTTAAATCATGTCCTTTGATACAGGGCACTGATTTGTTGTTTGGACATTTGGACGAGGGCTCCTCTTCATACACGGGCATCATCATTGGAGGTAGGTACCTTCGATTTATTTATTTTAGATATTGTCACAGTTTATATGTATGGTTTGTTATGATAGCAGTAGGCGTATACTACTTATCTGTTCTTGTATATCTCCGCTAGATACTTGTAACTTGATTCTGAAATGATTCCTGTTTACTTCCGTATAGTTTCTACACGACATGGATTGATCACTAGTAATACCTTGCATGTATACTGGTAGTTTATTTCTAGATCATGATTTACGACTCAGACCTGTGCATGTCATATATTCTATGGAGGTCTTTTAGGAGGATGTTACATACATTTAGCATCATGTCCACTCGGTCATTCTGGAACAGTGATGGTAGAGTGTGTATAGTTGTCATAGCCCTACACTTGGATGAGTACTTCCATCAGCATCTTCACTTATGACCTGTGATGATGGTTGACTGGTGACAAGGGTGACCATGTCATTGCATCATGTTCATAATGCATGGATTGTATTTATTTGTATTTGCTGCATTTGTTTGGCATGCGCATACAGGTTGTGTTATGTATTCAGCCCGGTGACCTTGTTTTACCCGAGGAGGAGTATTGGGGATTATTGACCTATATATTACCAAGATAGTCGAACACTAGTATGCCTTTCCTTTATAGTACCTCAGTATTGCATCTTCTACTTATTACACTTGATATTGTATTAGCTGGATTCTTACTGCTAGTATAGCTTACTATGTATATCAAATATAGGTATTCGCTGAGTTCTTTGGACCCACCCCGTTAGCCTTGTTTTTCTTTCAGGATGATCGTCTGGAGTGCTCGACAGTCTGTCCTAGTTCTTCCGTGTCTAGGCGACTTGCGTAGTTTTACTTTTATTAGATATTGGTAGATGTTGGTACCTTTCTTTTGTTTTTCATTTTTTTTCCATTTGTATTTTTGTTTTGTCGTGACGCCTTGCACAGCTATGTGGATTGTACTTTTGTATGTCATGGAGGCCTACGTCTATGTGTCTTTGTGGTAAGTCGTACCAGTACGTTGCTTGTCTTGATGTGATGACGTTTTCATTTCATTCTCGTACACTTGTTCCGGCACTATCGACTGTGGTATAGGTGGCTGAGAAAGCTGTTGTGTTAAGGATTTGAGTTGTCCGTAGTTTCGAGAGAGAAGCTGTTCAGTCTGTATCGGACGAGCGACGTCTCAGGGCGTGACTATTTTTACTAGAAACGTGTATATAAGTTGGGCATCCAAACACTCTCAGATTAGAGTAATCAACAGGATTTCTCGTCCATACCTTTTTGCTACTTTGCCATCTAATGCTGCCCTCGATGATCGATTGAACAAGAAGCATGCCATGTTTACTGCCTTTGCCCAAAAGTACTTCGCAAGCCCTACTTTCAGACATTAAGCTCTCTCGATTATTGTTCTATTCATCCTCTCTGCTATCCCATTTTGTTGTGGTATCCTACAAACAATAAAGTGTCTCTTGATTCCATACTACTCACAAAAAAATTCTAAAACTTTGAATCTGAGTACTCAGTATCATTATCCGATTTAAGGCATTTGATATTTCTTCTAGTTTGATTCTCTACTTCAGTGTTCTACATCTTAAACTTTGAGAATGTTTTTGACTTGTGATTCATGAAGTACACCCAAACTTTTCGCGAGTAATTGTCGATGAAACTCACAAAATATACATGTCCTCTATGTGATGCTACACTGGTCAGTCCCCAGAGATCCATATGAATATAGTCCAGAATTCCCTCTATCTTGTGTGTGATTGTCTTGAACTGCACTCTGCTTTGTTTTCCAAGAACATAGTACTTGTAGAACTCAAGCTTGCACTTCTTCACACCTTTTAATAAATGTCTTTTATGAGGGTCTAGCATTCCACGCTTGCTCATGTGACCCAGTTGTATATGCCACAAGACTATCTTATCTAATTCATATTCTGCAGTGGCAGCTCCACCTGCAACTATAATCCCCAACAACAATTTGTAGATGTTTCATACTAGTTTCTGTCCTTTAATCATCGTAAGAGCACCTTTACTGACCTTCATTATTTCGCTCGTAGACTTGTAACAACAACCACTACTATCTAGTGTGCCCAATGAAAATAAATTCTTCCACAAATCTGGTACATATCTAATATCATCCAACAATTATACCATCAAACATCTTGATTCTAATATTTTAATTCTAATGACCCAGTAGGATACATTGTTACCCATCAAAATCAAACTAGAATTCACCGATCTATATGTGTCAAACAAATCCTTGTTAGGCATCATGTGATAAGAATATGTTGAATCCAAAATCCAAGAATCTGTCAACTGCTCTAAACTTGTCAAAACTAAAAGCATATCACCATCGCCGCTCTCTAGTTTTCTTCTTTTACTATGTTTGTAGTGTTCGATAAACCATATTCACTCTCTACATTGACTTTCTTATTCTCTGGGTAATCTCTCTTAATGTGACCTTTTACCCCACACTTACAGCATATGATCACTTTCTTCTTACTCAATTTAGATTGGGTTTTATTATCGTTGTCTGACCCGTATCGAGTCTTGCTCCTACCATGTTCCTGATTACCTCTCGCCACATGTCCTTCACATTGCGAATTCTCATCGCTAGCTTTCTTTAATTCTCATCGCTCGCCACTTGTGACCTCCTCTAGCTTGAGGTTTTTATTTTCCCATATAAGAGTTGTAACCAAATTCTCATACGTAGAAGATGACAGTAGAAAATTCAATAGCATCAATGTCTTGTTTTTATCTTCGATCTTTATATCAACCCGTTTTAGATCACTTATAATTTGATTGAAAACATTAATGTGTTGGCTCAAATCTGTACCCTCTGTCATCTTAAGCCCAAATAATTTTTGCTTAAGATAGAGTTTGTTCGTCAACAGCTTAGACATGTAGTGGCTTTCCAGTTTCTGCCAAACGGTCATCGATGATTCTTTGTCCATAACATAATATATCACGTCATCTATTAGGCAAAGCATGATCATCGCCACCGCCTTCGCTAGTAATTCCTCCCAATCTGGCCTTTCCATCGATTCCAGTTCTTTTCACTTAGCGCCTTCACTATGCCTTGTTGCATCAGTAGATCTTTAACCCTCCTCCGCCACATCTGAAATTTCCAATTCCGTCAAATTTTACCGTGCCCAATTTCATAGAAGAGATACCAGACATGATTTCTTGGCTTTGATACAACTTGTTAGGATCATGCCGCAACAATAAAGAAGAATCGCAGAGAAGAAATAGAAGAGGAAGAAGAAGAATTGAGAGAGAACAAGAAAGAATAAAAGACGTAAAATTATCGTGGTTCAACGATGTGCCTACTCCACAAAAATGGCCAAGAAATTCTATTAAATTTTTTTTCTTTCCTTTTAGGATTACAAGGGCCCTATTTACACAATCCAACTCCTACATGGTACTCCTACATGATATTTTGGATCCAAAATACCATGTATGACATGAAATTCAAAAATTTTGATGCTTCCCACATCTTCCCGATGCCACCCAAACCAAACTCGGCCTAGTCGTGCTTGCACCAACGATGACTTCTGAATGAGGAATGATTGTGCCTTAGCTGTGCCCTAAGTTGCATCTCCCGAATGGGGCACAGTCGTGCGTTGGCCATGCTGGCCATGCCCCGACTTACTCGTTCTATATAAGTCATCTCTAACACAAACAAAGAAGAAGAAGAAAAATGATGAATCAGGTAGCACCGAACTTAGACGACCGATCCAGCCCTATAGAATTTTTCTACCAGCTGCTAGGGTGGGAAGTGATTGCGGCGAGGTGGTCCAAAAGCCCAATATCCCATGGTTGTTCGTTTCATTTAGAGGAAAAATTCTTATAAATACGTCATAGTTGGGAATCAAAGTGTGGATATCTAGGTAATAATTTGATACCCTTCCATTGCTTCATAGCCCAGGGCAAACAAAGAAGAAGATGTTAAATATTGAAAATTAGAGGGGCTTAAACACATATAAACCTTAACCTAAGGGCTTTTATCGGATTAGCCAAATTTAAGGAACTACATTGAAAATTGGCTTTAACACTAAAAATACCTACCTCCTCTCCTCGCCGACCCCCTCATTGCACGATGGAAGAACCGCAAACCAGTAGGCGATTTCTTTTTCTCCTTTCACAGCCAACGTCGCAGCTCCTCTCTGTTGAGGCAATCTATGGTCCGGAGTGACCATGTGTTTTGATGTTTGGGCAAAGGGTTTAAGTTAGGTTTTTCTTTGTGTTCTAATATGTGTATGTGAGAGTGCAGGATGTGCAGGTTACACATATTGACTTAGCTGGACGGCTTCGGTACTGTGAAGGGTGGCATGGAGACAAGCTAGAGGCTTATGTGCATCCGAGGGACCTTGGTATAGCAGGGATGATGAGCTGAGGGGCACGGACTTTGAGGCATGTGTGAAGGATGGCATGGAGACAAGCTGGAGGCTTGTGTGCATCCGAGGGATGGGAGCCGAAGACGAAGAAGGCGCGAAGGCAACAATCAAGGCTGCTGGTGAAGAGTCAGCTAAGTCATGAAGAGACAAGAGCTGAGGGAGGAGGACTCCAAGGGCAAGCCCGGAAGTGGACTTCAAAGGGCACATGTGAAGGGTGACATAGAGACAAGCCAAGAGAAGGCTTATGTGCACATCCGAGGGACGATAGCCGGTGGAAGAAGACTTCAAGGGGCAAGCCAAAGGAGTGTACCTGAAGGCACACGTGGAGGAGGGTCTTCGGTGAGTAGGAGTGTGTTTGTAAGTTGGGCAGTCGACTGGGAATATAACAGTCGACTGCCAGCAAGCACAGAAACTCACAAAAGGTTTTTGACCCGAGACCAGTCGACTGCCCTGGGAGCAGTCGACTGGTAAGCTCAAAAACTAGCCGTTGAGAGAGTAGTTGGCTGGCTAGTTGAGTGGGACCAGTCGACTAGTAAATGACCAGTCGACTGGTGGTGAGGGTTTCAGTGTTGAGTTCTATTTAAGAGAACTCGGGTTGAACTGAGAACTCTTGACGAAATGAGCTTGGTTAGAGCTCATTAGTAGTCTTAGTGCTTAGATAGTGTACTCAAAGGTGTGGCGAGATTTCTCCACCTAGAAGGAGCTACACGAGCTAGCCGGAGGGCATTCGGGGAGTGATCCGCCGAAGGATCGAGGGATCGTCCACCTCACGGACTGTCATGGAGTAGGAGCTTCATCTCCGAACCACGTAAATAGGTTTGTTAGCGTTGTTTGTTTATATTGTTATTGTATTTCCGCTTGCGCACCAACAACGTAGGAAGAACGAACCAAGAAATTGTTATTCACCCCCCTCTAGCAAGGCGTAGCGATCTAACAAGTGGTATTAGAGCGAAGGACCGCTCTTGTCGGACTAATCGCCGAGAGGGCACAAGCTAGAAAAGATGGAAATTGAAGATAAGTTGGGGGATGACATCCATGTCCCACCTCTCTATGATTCCAAGGATTTCAACTATTGGAGGATGCAGATAGAGACATGGTTCGGAATGGAGTGGGACCTTAGCATTGCGATTGAAGAACCATTTGAAATTCCTAGAGATAAGCATGGGAAGAAGCTCCGACCAAGATATTGGAATCAAGAGCAACAAAATCAATCAAAGGCAAATGAAAAGGTAATTGTAATTTTACTTAATATTTTGCCTAACAATGTAATTAGTGGTGTAGGAAAATATCAAAATGCACATGAGCTATGGAACAAGTTGATAGCATTTCATGAAAATTCTACACAAGCTCAAATAGTGGAAGAGCCCGAGAAAGTGAGCCCAATAGCCCAAGAGGAGGAAGAAGAGAGTGAGAGATCATCAACTTCATCGAGAGAAGAAGAGGAAGCATCAACTTCAAGAATTGAGGGGGAGGAGAGACCCTCATCCATACAAGAACAAGAACAAGCTTCTACCTCCACTAAAGCAAGAACCAAAGACCACATAATATATTTTGGATGCAATGAAAAGGGTCACTACAAGGACAAGTGTCCAAATGGTAGGAAAAAGAAGGTAAAACCTAAACCTATCTCAATTTATTTAAATTCTAACATGGGTTGTAGGAATGAGGAAGCTCAAATGAAAAGAAAGAAGATTCGATGCTTCACATGTGGTGAGCTAGGACACTACCACACAAAGTGCCCAAGGAGTAAAGAGTTCAAGAAAATGGAGCACTTGAGAAGATGGGAGAAAGAAGAAAGGGAGAAGAAAAGAAGCTCACATCAAGGGGGAGCTCCAAGGGTAAGGGAGGTAATTCCTAATCTTAAGGTAAAATGTAATTCAAATTTAAGTTCCTCCATACGTAAAAATAGTGTCAATTATTCATCCATGTATACTAGAAATAATGAAAAATTCTTACTTGTGCATAATTTCGGATTTAAATATAATGATAAGAATAGGGTTAACAAGGTAGATCAAAACCCTAGAAAATCATGCATCATGAAAAATTCAAGACCTCTAGACCTAAGGATCAAGGCAAAAATCCTAAGAAGGGAAGACATATGCCTAGGAAGATGGATAGGTCTAGGAATGTTCAAGGTGGACATGTGGATACTAGGTTTGAGAACCTAGAAAGAGAAAATCAAGCTTTAATGAAAAAGCTTGATAGGTTAAAGAAAACCCTAGAGAGATTCACTATTAGATCTAAGGGTTTAGATATGGTGTTGGGTGGTCTAAAACCCAACAATGGTAGATCGGGTTTAGGATACCGATCTAAGGTCTCCAATGCCAATGAAAAGAAGTATGCTAGGGTAGCATATGATTATGACAAGAAGGAGAAGTCCAAGAATGGCAAGGTAATGTCATCAAAAGAGAAAAAGAATGACTTAACCAAGGATAAGGTGTCTAAGGTTAAGAAGGTCAAGTTTGTAGGCTAAGAGTCACCGGGGGAACATCGGTGTGGTCTAGTATTTGTTGAGTCACCTAGGGAGGTGGCTAGGGCTAAGAGCTCAAGGGGGAGCTCTAGGAGCCTTTGGGATATATGGTGAATGGATCTTGGGAGGGTTGCTCCTAGAGGTCTAGATGGACCATAGGATGTGCCAAAAGAATTGGAGACGGACTTGAGTCTCAATTCTTGGGTTTTGGCATATGGATTACGTGTTTTGTGCATGGAAATATGACATTTGGGTCATAATGCATAAAAATTGGTTTTTGATGTGTAAATGTTATATAAATCAATGCTAGGAATGCATTGTAGGTTGGTATGGGTAGAGACATCAAGGGGAAACCAAAACTAGGACTTTTGGGCAAGGTTTGAGTGAACCTTTTTGCTAGTTTTGGGTTTTGTGTCAAACTTAGAAATGGTGATAGATACATTTTTGGGTATATTTTTCCAAAGTAGGTATGGGTACCACAAACCTCTCTACAAAATTTGGGAACTTTTGAAGATTTATGGAATTTCTGGCGCATTTCTGAATTTGGCCAGAAAAGTTAAAATTCTAATTTTCAGAGTATCAGTCGACTGCCCTGAGGGGCAGTCGACTGATCTAGGCTGGATTTGGTATCCAGCAGCTGATTGGTATCCAAATGATGTAAAACAAGTGTATGAGGGCTAGTACACTGTGTTTAGGATCATTAGGGATTAAAATATCCAATAATTGGGATATTGTTGGAGTCTTTTTGATGTTAGACAAAGGGGGAGAAGTGTTGGGTTTAATTTGGGAAATCAAACACGTCTTTGCAAGAAACCCTAGGTTTAGGGGGAGCTTAGAAAAAAGGGGGAGCATGGTTGCTCCATTCTTGGCGTAAAGGGAACCTTGGAGAGGTTCTTAAAAAGCCTTTGTAAGTTCAATGTAGGGGGAGCTTTGGAGAAGCTTTAAAAAGCTCGTTTTGGTGAAAATTTTAAGTCTTGGGAAGATTAGGTGTGGGATGCCTTGGGATAGGATACATGTTTGCATTGCATATGCATTGGCGGTGTAAGTCCAAGGTGGAGCCTTGGCAACGTAAGTCCAAATGATTGTTTAGCATTATTGTTGCTATTTATTACTGTTTGTTTTCCCTAACTTAAACGTATTGTCAAACATCAAAAAGGAGGAGATTGTTGAGGCAATCTATGGTCCGGAGTGACCATGTGTTTTGATGTTTGGGCAAAGGGTTTAAGTTAGGTTTTTCCTTGTATTCTAATATGTGTATGTGAGTGTGCAGGATGTGCAGGTTACACATATTGACTTAGCTGGACGGCTTCGGTACGGTGAAGGGTGGCATGGAGACAAGCTGGAGGCTTGTGTGCACCCGAGGGACCTTGGTATAGCAGGGATGATGAGCTGAGGGGCACGGACTTCGAGGCATGCGTGAAGGATGACATGGAGACAAGCTGGAGGCTTGTGTGCATCCAAGGGACGGGAGCCGAAGACGAAGAGGGCGCGAAGGCAACAGTCAAGGCTGCTGGTGAAGAGTCAGCTAAGTCATGAAGGGACAAGAGCCGAGGGAGGAGGACTCCAAGGGCAAGCTGGGAAGTGGACTTCAAAGGGCACACGTGAAGGGTGGCATGGAGGCAAGCCAAGGGAAGGCTTGTATGCGCATCCGAGGGACAATAGCCGGTGGAAGAAGACTTCAAGGGGCAAGCCAAGGGAGTGTACCTGAAGGTACACGTAGAGGAGGGTCTTCGGAGTGAGTAGGAGTGTGTTTGTAAGCTGGGCAGTCGACTGAGGATATAACAGTCAACTGCCAGCAAGCACAGAAACTCACAGAAGGTTTCTGACCCGAGATCAGTCGACTGCCCTGGGAGCAGTCGATTGGTAAGCTCAAAAACTAGCCGTTGAGAGACCCGTTGGCTGGCTAGTTGAGTGGGACCAGTCGACTGGTAAATGACCAATCGACTAGTGGCAAGGGTTTCAATGTTGAGTTCTATTTAAGAGAACTCGTGTTGAGCTGAGAACTCTTGACGAAATGAGCTTGGTTAGAGCTCATTAGTAGTCTTAGTGCTACTCAAAGGGGCTACACGAGCTAGTCGGAGGGCATCCGGGTAGTGATCCGCCGAAGGATCGAGGGATCGTCCACCTCACGGACTATCGTGGAGTAGGAGCTTCATCTCCGAACCACGTAAATAGGTTTGTTAGCGTTGTTTGTTTATATTGTTATTGTATTTCCGCTTGCGCACTAACAACGTAGGAAGAACGAACCAAGAAATTGCTATTCACCCCCCCTCTAGCAAGGCGTAACGATCTAACACTCTCTTCTCAATTCTTCTCTTCCCCACGCGATCAAGCCGGCACCGCAGCCTTCTCCTTGCGATCCTTCTTCCCCGCGCGTTTGAGATGATCTCCCTTTGAACGTGCTCTGCCTCTTCCTGAGAACATCTCTTAGTAGACCGATCAACCCTACTAGTTCTAGACTCATCATCTCAATGCTCTTCCTCCTCGGGTGGCGAGTCAAGCAAGATCTACTGGGATTGGGTTCTTTGTTTATGAGTGCGCACGTGCAATTTCTAATCCTGCTCAATGTACATGGTTCCAGGGGTTTGCAGCGAGTTGATTTTGTTAGATCGGTAGGGGTGGACTTAGAGGAGAGCCAGTGGTGCTATGGAGTCTCCAGGAACTGAAGTTCTTCTGGCTGAATCAAGTAAGGGTTGGTCGCTTCAAGTATGGATTTCTATTGTGATCTTGTTTTAGGTTGGGATGTATTATTTTTGCTTACATCAATATGGGTGGTATCGTGGGATCGAATTTGGGAGGTTGCAGATCAGTTTTGAATTAGTACAAGCAATATTTGTGTTGTTTTATTTTGGTCAGTTGTTTTTGCCCTGTTTTGCTGCTTACCATGATCTTGGGTATGGGATGTTTTGTGGTAAGTTTTAAATTTGATTTGTATATGGAATGAACCTATTTTGTGTCGTGGGTTTGTTTCTTGGTATTTCTGTTGCTTAGCTCTGTGGAGGTTTGCTGGGATTTTGGTTTTCATGTAGAGTTATTCTTTTGGTCTCTCCATGTCATAAGCAGCTCATGGGCATGACTTTGTTTTTGGGGAGTTCACTGATTGCTATGTCAATTATGCTGTGTGATCGAACTTGGGTTGCAAAGGATGAGTTAGTGTATAATATGGAGGTTTGATTAGTAGATAGGAGCAAGAGTGTGTTGCTTCAACTCAAGGATTGAAATTGAGTTTAGTTATTAACCACATATGGGCTTTGGGATTTAACCTAGCGACCTAATCTTATTAATGGGTTTAGAAGGAACCAATCGTTGTTTAATATTTAATTAAACGGATGTGGTAATTAGGATTAATCCTAATATAGCTTGTATTTAGTTTAGCTAAATATTATTTTTACGATAGCTAAACTTTGTCCTTGATATAGGACTTTGACTTTTGGACTCGCACAGTTGATCGTGGGAGATTCTTTTGGATACGTTCTACATATAAGGTGGGTACTTCTCCTTTGTATCTTGTAGATTATTGATCTTAAATGCATGATTGTTTGTTTCTGTGTAAGACTGCTTTACCTTATTCTTTGTTTTTGATATCATCCTTTAATACCTTCTTTGCTTAATCTTCGAGCTAATCAAATTTTATGTCCATACAGTCTCACCGTTGATTTTATATTCGGTAAAGTACCGCTTGTACGCGAGTACTTAGAAATAATCATTAAACACAACTAGGATTTGGTTGACATTAGAGATATCCTACCTAGTAATTAGTTACATATTTGATGATTTTGGTATTTATTTATTGTATGGTTGCATCGTTGGTATTTGGTTGATTATGCATTTAGTATCATGTACCATATCTGCATAGTTGCATGCTGACGAGTATTGGCTTCCATATAGTTAAGCCGTCGTAGGTCATTTAGTTGCTATGCCCACTCAACCACTCATCGTGGTAGTTGCTAGAGTGTGAGCAACTATCCTGTTATGTCATACTCGACCACTCATGGATAGTGGATGTTGGAGTTGTAGGCAAGCAATTGATACTCTCACCGTTATTTTCGAGGGATACAAAAGTTGTTGGTGGCTTCCCCTTTTTCTTGAGGTTTTGGAGTAGTTGACTTCCCAGCATCCTGTTCACTCAACCACTTATACTAGTGGTAATCATTGGAGTGCGTACAGTTGTCATAGCCCTACCCACTCAGTCACACAGATGTGATGTGATGGCGGCTTAACTGGTGTTAGGGGTGACACATGTCATTGCATCATATGCATTTATTGTATTATGTATTTTCTTGTGTTTGTTACATTTATATGAGCTATGATTGCTGCATTTGGTTGACATGCATGTATGCTTTGATATTTTGCTATCATTATATTTCACACATGCCTAAATACTATTATGTTTCTTAGAGACTGTGTATTGTTGATTCTTTTTGCTTGTTATACCTTTTATTATGCTATGTATTTATCTGCTCTTATACTCATAGAGTCCGTCCGGACTCACCACTCCCACCATCTAATTTTATTTCAGGTAGCAAATAGATGTATTACCTGGAGCCAGGAGATGATCCAGTTGTTAGTCACAGGATGTCGAGTCGTTTTAGAGTTTTTCAATATTTATTTTATTTCCACAGTATTTTATTTTTGCACTTTCATTATTTTCGCATTTATTTTATTAGACTGATATTTATTTTTCTCGGTAGACTTATGTATAGTTTAACGTGTTGGTCTTTGGATTTAAACTTGAGTTTTAATCTGGATATGGACTCTCTGTTATTTTTATCTTTTATAATGATATTATCTGCGTGATTGTGAGTTTATTTTACTATTGTGATACAAGTTATGTGAAGCCGAGCTATATGTTGTGGAGAGTTATGTATAAATATCCTAACTTATTTGCTGTATAGGGAAGATATTGTCCGATTTTCGAGCAAGTGTGGACCTCGAAGCGTAACAAAAAAAAATATATATAGAGAAGTAGTCCGGGGTAATAAATGAAAAGATCAAAATGGTGGTTCGTTTGATCAACAACTTGTACTGTGTTAATAAATAAGAACACATTTACCACTTGGAGTACTTGCCACTGCTCATGAAGAAAGAAACCATTCGGATGGAGGAATGGGGGAGAAGTCCAGAATAAAGGCACTTGGATTCCCATAGGCCTTCAGGGCCATTTCGATTTGTTTTGTTCCCCTTTTTGATCTCTCCCGAGAGTTTTATACTTGCATGGGTGATTATTTCCTGCTTCTCAATGCCTCAAATCTAATCTAACCACGAATCTTACGATACTACTATATATTAACTATTTTGGATGATATATAATCACTAATAACTGGAACAAGCATGCCGACAATGGACAAAAATAAAGAAGAAAAAAAGAGGGAAAAACAGGATCAATTCTGAAAAAAACTTACTCCATGGCCGTCGAGCGTTGCCGGGCTTCGGTGGTAGAAGGAACGGCGAGTAGTCCTTTCATTATATCAAGTTGAGATGCGAGAAAACTTCATCTGGTGAATTAATATATCATCAGTGAGATTACGAAAGGCACAGACACCGATAGAAATAAATAAATTAGTAAGCAGCTCTACGACGTGGGAGAGACATGGAAAGCATTTTTCAGGCTTCAAAACTCTGCTGCCATGGAGCCCGAGTTCATGGAAGAAGTAATCAAACAATTCCAAATCAAATCACGAAAAAGATGAGGGGAATGAATAATTAAGCAAGAGATCATTGGTTTGAGAGAGAAAAGAGAGAAAGAAATCATTAAACAAGAGAAGAAAGAGGCTCACCAATGCTCAAAGAGTGGTGTTGTGAAGAAGATGAAGAGATAGAAGCTGAGTGGGGCAGGATGTGATGAAGAATGCAACATTGTTTGTTGTGGTTTTGGGTCTCCTTTATATTCTTGTCGAGTTATTTTGGGCCCCTGGGGAAACATTTACCCTGATACCGACTCCAAAGTCCTTGACCAAAGATTTGGGGGTTGGATTCGCTCACTCACTCACTCACTTTGACACCAAAAAAAAAAACAGAAAAAAAATGAATTAATATTAAAAGATATTAAGGAAAGTGTGAAATTGTAAATATGAGAGAATTAATAATAAGCCAAGTAATTAAGGTTTGATTATGAAAGATTACTTTTTTGAGGAAAATTAATAACAAGAAGCATTCAAAGTGAAACTATTGGCATACTATTTATTTTTCTTTTTCATTTTTTTGTGTTTCCTCTTTGCTTTTGTTATCTCCAGTGCTTGAATGAAGAAGACAAGCAAACAAATGTATGTTATGCTAAACGTGGTTTAAAAATTATGTTTCTCGTATGCTTGTGAGTTGGAAGTTGCAGATATTATATATACATGACTCATCTCTCTCTCCTCGGGAATGGAATAGATTCTATCCCTTGAATTGATTGCATGTCAACTTGTTTTGGCCATGCGTAAGCCAATGGAATATATTCGCTGCATGTGTTTTTTCTGCTAATGTTCTGTTCTTCCACTGATCAACGCCTGGCCAGCAGATATCTTTTGTTATTCAGTTTCAGAAATTTCAGATGGAATAATTCTGATTCCTGAAACATAAACTAGAGCAGATGCCACAGGAGTTGGGTATCCTCATCCTCATCCCTCAGCCACCATTAAGGCAGAGTACTGATGATATAATTAATTATGTCAAGAGTTTGGTGATCCATCATAAATCTTGGCTAAGGAACTTTATTATTACATAGATATAGACAGTTTCAAGTTCAATAGTAATTTGTTGGAATAAGTAAGTGGTTTAATTTTCTTTTGCTTCTGCTGAAAAAACATCTCGCTGTCTTTTTAATTTAGGCACTCCCTTTTCAATCTTTTACAGAAAAGAAGAGGCATCAGTATCTCCTGCTTTTGCCGTTAGAACAACTTAAATCAGTAAAACAGATTTTCCCTTTTTTTCTAAAGAACAGAGAAGTAGTTCAAGATCAGATCAAATGCGATATCTGTCTACGTTCCTGATAAGATTGCTCTAGCATACAGCCAACTTTCGGTGTTATTTTCTGCCAAAGAAGTTTAAAATTTGTATATGGTTAATTGTCTTCATTTTTCAATGGAAATTATCAAATCCCCAATCCTCAAATCAATTAGTTGAAATGATTAATCACATATGAAGCTGAAAACATCAATCACTGATCGGTGTACACCGATGATTGGCCGTGGAGATATTTAATTGTTAGTTTGCTAATCGTCGTTTATGTAACGAAATTAATTAATAGTCGCTGGATGATGGATGACATGGGACTTAACTCATTGATAAATGATAAGGACCCAACATCCCCCTCAATCCACTCTGGGATGTTGGACTTCTAGATCGTCTATCGCGAGTACTTTTCGATTTATTCTGGTGATCGGTGGAAAACTTACGTAGGATCGGACCGATCACCTTAGATTCGTCTACTACCTGGTCCAACATTTTCTCTCTCATTTTATATATATATAACAAAACTCCGCCTGTGACGACCTAGTCATGGCCGGTCCCAAGCCCGGATAAAGGAGGAGGGTTGCGTTAGGTTGCCAGCCAGCGTAAAAAACTATGGCAAATACTCAATGAATGGATCCATTAAAGTATTGTGCTAATGCTAGGATGTTCCCCGGAAGGAACGCGTTGCAGGGTCCGACTGTAACGTCTCGGCAAGGACCGCTACATCTCCAGAACCCGGGTGTAGTGCTAAATATGCAAGGGTTCGCGTTGCAGGGTCCGACTGTAACGTCTCGGCAAGGACCGCTACATCTCCATGAGAACTTGGGTGTAGTGTTAAATAGGCAAGAGTTCTCACACCATAGGTGGACTAAGAATAAACATTATAAGAAAAGTAATAGTCTCAGATTTGGAACATGGAATATAGGAACTCTCACTGGTAAAACAATGGAGGTAGTAGATACAATGATTAGGAGAAAAATTAGTATTTTGTGTGTGCAAGAGACAAAATGGGTAGGTGAGAAGGCAAAAATGATAGAGAACTCGGGTTTTAAGTTATGGTATACAGGAAAGAGTAAAACAAGAAATGGAGTGGGTATTTTTGTAGATAGTTCTTTAAAAGATGAAGTTGTTGGTGTAGTTAGAAAGGGGGATAGAATTATAGCTCTCAAGATAGTAGTGGCGAAAGAAGTTGTGAACGTAATTAGCATATATGCACCGCAAGTAGGATTAGATGAAGAAACTAAATCAAGATTTTGGAGCGATTTAGATGAGGTATTACAAAACATTCCGCCAAATGAAATGATTTTAATAGGAGGCGATCTAAATGGACATGTCGGAGCGAAAAATGAAGAATATGAGAGGGTACATGGGGGTTATGGGTTTGGAACAAGAAATGAAGAAGGAAAAACTATATTGGATTTTGCGATAGCATATGACCTTATACTAGCTAATACATTTTTTAAGAAAAAAGAAGAACACTTGATCACATTCAAAAGTGGGAATAATAAATCACAAATTGATTATTTTATGGTTAGGAAGAGAGATAGGAAGATTTGTAAAGATTGTAAGGTTATCCCTGGAGAAAGCTTAACTACCCAACATAGATTAGTAGTGTTAGATATACGCCTTAGTTATAATATTAATAGAGGAAAAATATACACGACTCCTAGAATTAAGTGGTGGAAGTTAAAGGATGGGAAGCAAAACATATTGAAGGAGAAGGTAGGAATACAAGCATTAGATGAAATATATAGCGACTCTAATACGACATGGGATAAGATGGTATCAAAGTTGAAAATAGTAGCTAAGGATGTACTCGGTGAGTCAAAGGGGCATGCACCACCAAGGAAGGAATCTTGGTGGTGGAATGAGAAAGTACAAGAGAAAGTGAAAGAAAAACGAATAGCTTATAAGGAATTATATATTTGTAAGAACGAGGAAAACTTAAAAAAATATACAATAGCCAAGAAAGAGGCTAAGAAAGCAGTGAATGAAGTAAAAAATAAAACTTTTGAACGATTATATCAAAATTTAGATACAAAAGAAGGGGAAAGAGACATTTATAAAATAGCTAAAGCAAGAGAAAGGAAAACAAGAGACCTTAGTCAAATAAGATGTATTAAAGATGAATGCGATAGAGTACTAGTAAATGATAGCGAAATAAAAGAGCGGTGGAAGATTTACTTTCATCAACTTTTTAATGAAAGTTTAGGGGACCAACTTGACTTAGGCAATTTAAGTATTTCAAATGAGTATAGAAATTTTAATTTTCATCGGAGAATTCAAACTTCAGAAGTAGAACAAGCTTTGAAAGGGATGCAAAATGGAAAGGCCGTGGGACCGGATGATATCCCAATCGAGGTATGGAAATGTTTAGGGAAAAAAGGTATTGAATGGCTTACAAAATTATTTAATTTAATATTGAAAACAAAAAAAATGCCTAATCAATGGAGGGCAAGTAGTCTGGTTCCCTTATATAAGAACAAAGGAGACATACAAAATTGTGCAAACTATAGGGGTATTAAATTAATGAGTCATACCATGAAACTTTGGGAAAGAGTAATAGAAAAAAGATTGAGGAAGGAGACCACGGTAACCGAAAATCAATTTGGGTTCATGCCTGGAAGGTCGACAATAGAAGCTATACATCTTCTTAGGCAATTAATTGAAAAATATCGGGAGCAAAAGAAAGATCTACACATGGTATTTATTGATTTAGAAAAAGCTTATGATAGGGTACCAAGAGAAATTATATGGAGAATTCTAGAAAAGAGAGGCGTTAGCGTAACATATATTGACCTAATTAAAGATATGTATGAAAATGTAACGACTAGAGTGAAGACTTCAGGTGGATTGACTGAAGCATTTCCAATAAGGATAGGGTTACATCAAGGATCAGCTTTAAGTCCCTATCTTTTTACACTAATCATGGATGAACTCACTAGGCACATTCAAGATACAGTGCCATGGTGCATGTTGTTTGCAGATGATATTGTTTTGATAGATGAGACACGTGAAGGAGTAAATGCTAAACTAGAATCTTGGCGGGAAACTCTAGAAATGAAAGGTTTTAGGCTTAGTAGAGTAAAGACTGAATATATGGAATTTAAGTTTAGCAATGCTAGACGTAGTGAAACAATTGTTAAGATAGGAGATGATGAGTTGTCTAAAATCGAGAACTTTAAGTATTTAGGATCGTTCTTGCAAAGTGATGGAGGAATTGAGAGAGATGTCTTACATAGAATACAAGCAGGATGGTTGAAATGGAGATTAGCATCGGGTGTCTTATGTGATCGTAAAGTACCTCTAAAACTTAAAGGGAAGTTCTACAAAACGGCAGTTAGACCTGCTATGTTATATGGTGCTGAATGTTGGGCTATGACTCGGGCACATGAGCAAAAGATGAAAGTTGCAGAGATGAGGATGTTAAGGTGGATGTGTGGACATACGAGGATGGATAGAATAAGGAATGAGAGTATTAGAGAGAAAGTCGGAGTTGCATCTATTGAAGAAAAACTTCGGGAGACACGTTTGAGATGGTACGGACATGTACTTAGAAGACCAATAAATGCCCCTGTTAGACGATGTGAAACTATGATAAATACGCACATTAAAAGAGGGAGAGGAAGACCAAAAAAGACTTGGTTGGCAACAATAAAACAAGATAAATTTTATTTAAATCTAGATGATGATATAGTAGGGGATAGAACTCAATGGCGTAAAAGGATCCATATAGCCGACCCCACCTAGTGGGATAAGGCTTTGTTGTTGTTGTTGTTGTTGTTGTTGATTATCTAAGTGTTGACAAGTAAGACCAAAAAATTGGGGAAGAAGTACCTATCATGTTTTGATTGAACTTAGATTCGAATCCGCCGTGAACAACGATGGATATGAATCAAGAGGAAGATCGATACAAGTGTTGATAAGTAAGATCGAAAAAATAGGAGATATCATGTTTCGGTTGAACTTGTATTCGAATCTACCTCGTACAATGATGGATATGAATTAAAAGGAAGATGGTCCATGGAACAAACTACTGTTAATTCAAGTGTGCTCATATTCTCTCCTCACTAATTATATGCTTAGCCGACACAACATGTGGTGTCGCTCAGTTACATCACTATCCACAACTTTTAATTTTTCTTTTCAAAAGCATAGTAAACTAACTCGATTCTCACCAAACATTCCCTGGCAATTTTCATATTCGTAGAAGGTTTTGTATAAACCTCCAAACTTGCTCATGGCCAGAAGGCCTTGCTGCTGGTAGATCTGGAATTGAGGGGCCATTGCAAATAAGTTCATTGAGGTTAATATTGCACCACTGGCAAGCATTATAAAAGTTCCAACATCGAACTCTTTATTAAAAGCACCGACGGGCAATCATGAACTCATAAATGAAACGTCAATAATCTAACAAACATAATTCACAGATAAAAATAACTATTTTTACTTATCTATTCTGATCAGTCACATTCTGATTATTTAGAGGTATCCAAAATAAGTAACAGATGTTGAGGGGAACACAACGCTTGGTGCTAAGTAGAGTTAAAAGTGCCAGTGAAGGCACGGTTGCACCTACCAAAGGGGTAGTCATGATCAACATGAAGCATTAAATGTTACACGGAATTCCAGTAGCCACATACCATATAATGCACTATTAATTTGGAGATAGAAAATGTACTCGAGCAAGCAGATACTCTTTGCCAGCCACCCACACTCCGGTTTGTGACCATTGGATATCTTCCCAGTCCAAGTTATCATACAATATCTGCACAAAAAAACATTAAATAAATTGCAAATTCATCGACAATTGATCGTTCATCAAACAAGCTATAATAATGATGGGAATGGAGTATTATGTTTCTACAGGGAGCAGAGACTTCCCAGTGTAAAAAAGTTATCTTTGAGTTACTAGTAGTACCTCTAGCTGTTCCATGGGTAAGGGGATTCCTGATGACCTCATTAGCTTCTCAGGTAAGGGTGTTTTGCAGCACGACCACCTAAAAACATCGATGACAGTCTCACGTTCTGTTGAATTTCTATCTCCGTTTGAAGCGTGCAAGCCGTGGTTTTGTGGTTTTTCATGATCCAAATCGGCTGCTTGAGAAGATGGAACGGGCTTCTCTCCATTAAAACAGAGTTCATATCTGCTAAAAAAAGGTCAAGGTAAATATGATAAAGACATTAAAATGGAAAGAGAACTTATACAATATAGGAGCGGATATGTTCCTTAAAGTATCTGCATTTATGAACAATTACAAGTCAATTCTATAATTTCTGCTGGAACTTATTTCTCTGCTTCAAGTCTATTAATATCCAATAATATTGCAAATAATAAACTTTCAGAATTATCTATTAGACTACAAGAGCCTCATCCGGACAAACTGTCACCATCAAAACCAATAGACTCCACCACCTTTATATTCCATAAAATGAAAAACACAAAAACAACCACAACCACATAGTTCAACACAAATTTCTTCATCTCATCTAGAAACCAAGTTTTCCAGGAAAAAGAAATCAATCAATTCCTGAATATGAGATATTTTCCATCTAGTCAGCAATGATCGTAACCAACAAAAACAAAAGGCTGTGCTAATCCCCAAATAGCAACAATAATCCTAACCAGTAAAGAACAAGGGAATAGAGAACAAGATTATCTGACATCAAGATGTGCATGAAAATTTTTGAGCACATCTTGTAAAAGAAATCTATTGCCATTTGATAAGATAAAAAAATAATATAAACAATGCCAAAAATAAGCACACCTATTGAAATGTGTCTCCAAATATAGAACTTCTCCTTTCTTTAGACGTGCTGAAGTATAAAGAGGCTTCTTGAGTCCCTTATCAGCAACAATATTAATTGTGTATTTCAGCCTAAGGAACATAGAACAAAATTCATTCCAGGGGATATAATAGGGTAAAGGCTGCATCATGTGCTCACAGAAATTAGAATAGTAGGTTAACACCATCATGCATGTGGATATGTTTCTAAGCTGATTATGCAAACTGAAGATTATGAAGCTCATGAGGAAACATGAAGTTTACACAACTGCTTAAGAATGAGTAATCATGTCTGTCATCTCAAATTTCCGACGACCACAAAAGAGTGGAAACACAAAACATAAGTTTATACATAAGTTCAATTTATATATGAACAATCTAGGTAATAAGAATACTTGACTATCTATTCACTGACATAAATCTTATACAAAAATGCAAGTCATATGAATCAGGTTCTCCTTGAAAGATCACAATCACAAAACCCTGCTCCTAAATTGGGGCGACCATGAGGATTTAAGTCCTCACCGTTGGCTCTGACACCTTGAAAGACAAGAAACAGGATGAAAAACCCTCACTGCTTGTTCATGTGAAATCCTTTATTACATAATATCTATCATTAGGTTAAACAGTGGTGTAAAGCAGTAAACTTCAGAGTTACCAAACAAATTTCAAGATATCTCAAATTTTCTAACGGACATATTCTAAAATTTCCAAGATAACCCTAGATAAGCAATGTTTGCGCGGGGGTTTGGAATAGGAAAATTGATTCTCATTTAAAGTTTGTAAGTAGCAGCATAATTCCTATTCTCAGAATATCCATGTAATATAGTATGTGCTTATCATGTATTTATTTAATGTACATTTATATCAATATTTTATTGTTTTGATGCATTGAAATAGGAAAATTGATTCTCATTTAAATTTTGCAGTTTGTAAGTAGCAGCATAATTCCTATTCTCAGAATATCCATGTAATATAGTATGTGCTTATCATGTATTTATTTAATGTACATTTCAATATTTTATTGCTTTGATGCATTGAAATAGGAAAATTGATTCTCATTTAAATTTTGCAGTTTGTAAGTAGCAGCATAATTTCTATTCTCAGAATATCCATGTAATATAGTATGTGCTTATCATGTATTTATTTAATGTGCATTTATATCAATATTTTATTGTTTTGATGCATTGAGAGCATTGAGAAATATGATTCGATTGATTTTCATATTACTTTCGATATAGCCTTCATGATGATATTGATGGTGATACAGAGAAATATCTAAATAAGTAATATCACCTAAATTCAGAAGTAAATTCAATGAACACGTTACCTACATTTCAAAAATGCACACAAATTATATACCAGAAATATGGAAAGATACAAACATTTCTTTGGTATATAACATGACAAGTGAAACAATAACTACCATGGCTCATTGCAAAGATTGTATTGAATGGTAACTTCTCGAACAAATCTTTGATGACGTAAAGCATTCTGCAAAAGGAAATAATAGAAAAATATCCGTCAAGATCAAGAAAGGAGTGATCCATCAAGCCTCCATACACACCAAAAGGCAAAAGGTGGAAACCAAAATATCATGATTCAATTTCTACCATACGAAGTTTATTGCTAGACGCTTCAGGAAGTACAGTCTAACTGTGAAGGTTTTGCAGCCATTAAAGAAAATATTTCATGCAAAATACACAGATAGTCGACAGCCTAGCCCCTTTAAGAAGAGTTGGATAATCAAACTCAATCATTGACTGAGACGCCTCCCATGCAGAGAGGTGCCCTCGTAAGCCATGCACGCATGGTGTGCAGGCTATTACTGCGTTATATATATATATATATATATATATATATATATATATATATATATATAGCGTCTTTAAGAAGAGCTGGATAATCAAACTCAATCATTGACTGAGGCGCCTCCCATGCAGAGAGGTGCCCTCGTAAGCCATGCACGCATGGTGTGCAGGCTATTTCTGCGCTATATATATATATATATATATATATATATAGCGTCTTTAAGAAGAGCTGGATAATCAAACTCAATCATTGACTGAGGCGCCTCCCATGCAGAGAGGTGCCCTCGTAAGCCATGCACGCATGGTGTGCAGGCTACTACTACGCTATATATATATATATAGCGTCTTTAAGAAGAGCTGGATAATCAAACTCAATCATTGACTGAGGCGCCTCCCATGCAGAGAGGTGCCCTCGTAAGCCATGCACGCATGGTGTGCAAGCTATTACTGTGCTATATATATATATATATATATATATATATATATATATATATATATATATATATATATATATATATATAGCGCCTTTAAGAAGAGCTGGATAATCAAACTCAATCATTGACTGAAGCGCCTCCCATGCACCATGCAGAGAATTGCCCTCGTAAGCCATGCACGCATGGTGTGCAGGCTATTACTGAGCTATATATATATAGTGCCTTTAAGAAGAGCTGGATAATCAAACTCAATCATTGACTGAGGCGCCTCCCATGCAGAGAGGTGCCCTCGTAAGCCATGCACGCATGGTGTGCAGGCTATTACTGCGCTATATATATATATATATATAATTGTTTAGGGTCTAAATGCTAAAATCATAGGCATGATTTTAAAAAGTATTATATACCCTAGAAAAGCACAAAGGGGTATGATCAAGACAAGGAATTAAGATCATTATCATCTGAGAACTCCTAGATCTATATGACAGGAATTCAAATTTGGATGTGAGATATAATATTAATGTTAAATAATTGGGTTAAAATAGAATATTAAAGTTGTATGAATGAGCCATCATTTGGGATAGATGAGGTTATGATTTAGGTTGTTATCTATGTCCAAGGTTAGAGTTTTTGTTAACATGACCGTCCGGTAGAAAGATAGTTAAGGTGACTTTTATAAATGTTATTTTAGGTAGAAGGTTTGATTAGGGCAGAATCGCAGACCCTGCTAGAAGAAGCAATGTGAAAACAGGGTCGTATAGTATTGTCTTATGCCTTCAGATGCTAAGGTGAAGAGTTAAAGGAGACCTTCAGGCTTTGAGCAAAGGAATTGTCACACCCAAGCGGTAATCGATTTTGGTTCGATTGGAAGCTCATAATACTTTGGTATGTGAACTAGCTCTTCTTCCCTATGAGTCTTATGGAACAAGTATAAGCCCCAACTTGAGAACGTCTGGGAAGGAAGAAATGCCATGGATCTTGCTAGAAGTGGATCTATAACAACATGATTTCCATATTGTCACATCCAACCTATCAGATGCTGGCTCGAACAACTAGAAAGTGGCTCATTCAGTCCTACGAGCTTGAATCCAACCACAAGTATAGCAGCTTGGCGGTGGCACTACTTTCATATAACCAATAAGTTATTAGGTGTTCTTTTAATGGTTTCAGTACCAATGGGATTACTGACAGTACCTTTTTTTTGAGAATGTTAATAAATTCCAAAATCCATTTCCTCGTCTAGTAGCTACAACAGTTTTTTTTATCAGTACCGTCGTTTCCATTTTTTTTTTGTTTTTGTTTTTGAAGAGAAAGATATAACTTATTATATGTCACCTCTCAATTCAATGGATTGAATCAAATTAATTAAGAAAAAAGGAAATGAAATGAAATAAATTGAACTAATTATAGACTATTCATAGTATTTAATTAATTATTAATTATAGGATATTTATTTTATAATATTATAATAATTAGTTTTTACCTTGGGTATAAGGGGATTAACCAAACTAACTCAGTTTTTTTTATAGAAATATAATTGATGGAATTAACAATGGGCTTGTTGCAAGTTTATTTATAGGGGAAGGAGTCACATTCTACCAATCAACCAACACAAATTGTAAAATTTTATATCAATTCTTCTAGTAAATTTCTGTGGCATACTTATATCAGTAGCTGAGAACTTTTTTAAAAATATATATATAATGATGTGGATTGCTCTGATCATAGATAATGTTACATATAATTAATACTTTTAAATATGAAAGTGGTAGACCACATACCACCTGCATATGATTTTTAGAACTTTGACAGTAGTTACCCATCAAACAGCAATGCAATGCTACCTTAACTGAAATTTTCAGAGTGCATATTAAATCATGTGAAGAGACAATTGTACTACCGAAGCTGCAGCTCTTGTTGTCATTGTCCGCTCAACTGATATTGGAGCTATAGTTGGCTCCACTGCTGATGTATAAGTAAGGCGAGGTTCCAAATCAATTGTCCCACCACATTTCTGTCAAAAGATAGCCACATTCTAAAATGAGAAACAGTCAGATGATATATGCTAAATCACAAATTCATTGCAATGCAAGCAAGAAAACATTAGTCATAAATGACTTTAGACATGAATCCGCTAAAGCATAAACTGAAAACACAATTGATAGTGACGAAATTTCACATGAAAATTAAGCAATCGGAATCAAGGAAAAATACATACCTTGACAATACAGCAACGCTCAACTCGAAAACTACAATCAATTCCTGCCCCCCAAGCACGTGAACGGACATTGTTTCGTAAAGTTGAAGTATAACCTGTAATAAGGTGAAAACAACATAATTGCATAACAAAAAAAGAAATATTGCATAACACAAAAAGAAATATTACATAAATGTAATTTCCAATGTTAAAACATATTGTAATAGTATAGAGACAAGTAAAAAGTTCATAAAGAAAGGTTGATTTTAGCAAAAAAATATATAGCGAAAATAAGGCCCAAACAACTCATCATTGCCACTACAAAGAAAGCAGCAAAACTTCTAGACCTGGTGTCGTGGTTTAAAATCTCGATCCGTGTTAAGGTTTTGATCCCAGACCGGAATGATACAGTTTCGATATGGTTTCGAATATAAAATATTAATTAAAAATAAATCTAAATATTTTAAAATAAAAAATAAAAAATAATTATATATATATATATAATGAGATAATTCTATTAGGCTTTAATTAAGCCTATCTAAATTATCCCTATCACAGCAAGGAGTTGATTAAACTTATTAACCTAAATTTTTAATAAAACTCTAAACCCCTCCTGTTCTGCCGTGTTCCCCGACGCTCTTGGGATCCACGCGATTCGCTCAGAGGCGTCACCGGGCTCGCGCGACGCGTTTGTAGGCATCGCTTGGCTCGCGCAAAGCATCTGGAAGGGTCGTTGGGCTATCGCGACACGTCCAGAGGTGTCACCGGGCTCGCGGGACGTGTCCGGAGGCGCCATCTGATTCGCGCAGCTTGTTAGGAGGTGTCACCAAGCTCATGCATTCAGACGCGCCACCAAGCTCGCACGACCTATCCGGAGGCATCGTTGGGCTTGCACGATGCATCCGGAGGCGGCTCGCGCGACATGCCTGGACGCATCGCCAAACTTGCGTAAAGCGTTCAGAAGTATCACCGGGCTCGCACGACCCATTCGAAATTGTCGTCGAGCTAGCGTGACCCGTCCGGAGGCGTCTCTGGGGTTGTGACCCATCCAAACGCGTTGTCAAGCTTCCGGAAGTGTCGCCGGGCTTGCACGACACATCTGCGAGGCCTCGGGGGGCACTGGTAGGTGTCAATCTGCAGGCGGAACAAAAAGTTTCATTTGTATCGAGCGAAACGGCTCAAAATTTTACTCCATGTATTCAGACTTCCTAACTGAAATCTGAATGCAGGGTAATTATTTTCCACCAATTAAATTAGCCGCCACTGCCACCGCCACCACCACACACACAACAACAACAACAAAACTACCGGAGGTAATCCAACTCATACAAGAATCCAGAGCATAAAAGTGACCCAAATATTAGGCTCCTAAGCATGCTAATATCCCTACATACTTACATTCTTGTGATGGTAGAACTCGAACTGTTGTGCATAACTCTTGAATGCCAAGTGGTGGACGAGATGATGTGGAGATATAACCGGTGTGCATGAGAACTGGACAATATACAGCTTTAAAAATTGCCTCCAAGAAGACACAGAATTCAAAATATGAATATTATACAATGGAGCAGTAAATATACCAGCTACTAGATCTGAATCATTTGAGTATATATCTGTTCCCCAAAGCTGAGCACCTTTCACCTGCAAAAAACTACTTGTATTACATTCATTGGCTGTACTAATTGTTCATACTTAATGATTTGATTCTTCAACTACATTGAATTTTTTGTTCCAGTTTGAATTTGAGGTCATATTCAAAGAATATATTACATACGATATATGTTACTAGATTCTTTCGATTAAGTGATAACAAAATTACAAGATGATTTAAGACAATTAGTTTCTTTATTAGTTAGTACAAACATAAAAACACCACCGACTAAATTTGCATCCATGCTTCTGTAATAATTGTTTTAGGAAGGCAGAGATTCAGTAAAGAAACGAAAAGGTACCCCCTCTTCATTATTCTGGTTAATGGATTTATCTTATAATGGGAGCTCAATTTCAGAATTCAGAAAAAGACAATATTCATAAACACGCCTAGAAGTAAAAACATTATTAATTAATTTAAACATTACTAGTAATATAGCCTTGCCAAGAGAACATTGGAGGAATAAGGTTCATGTAGCTGAATTCATGTAGTTGAATAGTTGACAAAATGTGAGTTTATGATATGAAGCCTAAAAACAAATTGCTTTATTACTTGTCGATTTGTGGAAGTTATATATTCTGCAGGTATTCGAATTTCCAGAGTCGGGCCATCTTGCAAGATCTTCTCATTTTGTACATCCTGAGATGCTTTAAATTCCTTCCAAGATTTCATAAGTTCCTGCATACACTCGCCAGCTTTATAGACTATTGCAGATGCCTCAGATTTTCCTGCAGTGAGAGAAGCGCAGATGAGCAAGACTAACAAGCAAGTCTAATCACCAAAAGCCACAAAAGTTTTGTTCTAGAGGAGAAGTCCAAGTAAATTCTCAGACAAAATGCTATGACATATTTTTTATCTATGCATATTACACCAACTAGAGCATCAAAATACTAATGAATCCAAGTATGAAAAGGAACTATTTAGAAGAATAAAAGCAGTGGAAGGAGGATAGAACTGAGAGGCATGTCTTCTTGAAAAGGTGAGTAAAACACGAGTCAACTGCTCTGACACCCAAGTGTCAAACAACTTTATCAGATTTCAATTAATGGAAGCACAAATTTTAAACACAAATCAAAGAAGAAATGACCTATTGATGTATTATTAAATTCCATTCTTGCTAGTGGCAAATACAAAACCTTGCACAAGCAAGGTGCTAAGTCAGGTATTTCAGAAGATATCACAAGTTGTCCCTCCTTTATTGACTCTAGTTTCTTAGATATACAAGTGGCAGATCTCTGCCTAAAACAATAGTGCTTGGATGCTCTAAAGACAAATTGAACGTATATTAGTTTTTCACTGACCAGAATAAATTACTTTCCAACAGGTAGAAAGGCAAAACAAGAAATGATGTCAGAAGAGTCAAGGGAATAATGTAATGATGGGCTAAGAAATAGCTTGAACAAATGTGCACGCTAAAGCACCAACAGAGTTTTGCAACCACAGTAACGTAGTCAAAATAGATAGCCAATAGCATTACCAAAACAAAACAATAGGGTAGAAGTGGAGTAGTAATTGAACTAACAAAAAACCAGATCAAACAGAAACAAAGACATTTCTTTTGTCAATTTCAAGTTTAAACAATGATAATCATTTAATGAATATGTTATGGCATATATCAAATACTGAATCAAACAAATAGACCATAATTAAAAAGTGACTAAATGCACAAACTAATTTTAATATTCTCAAATAAATCTAAAAGAGAATTTCATGTAAAAATGTTGAGCTTTAAACCTTGGGAAAATTATTGAAACAACCTAATAAGAGCAAGGATATGAGCCCATTAAGTGAAATTCAGCATATATTTGAATCAAATTTTAAAGAAAAACAGGCAAGTCACATAAGTTTATGGAAACTTATATTCTCTACATATATGCCCCATCATGTGCCGCATTAATTTTCAGAAAGGGCCCCCGTAATATCCTCAATGAATATTTAATCATGTTGTATGATGAAAAAGTGGTACAAAAGCAATAAAATATAAACAAGAAAAATGAATGTCAAGCATAAAGTTGCAATGTTAACTAGTTCTAAAGCACCGAGTGAGTCTAGTGAAGCAAAACATCCCCCACTTGCACCAATTGGTAGCCAGATAATGAGTCACCAAAATCCATTAAAAGCAATGAACATAAAGAGTGAAACTGACCTTGAGACCTGCAAAATAAAAAACCAGAAAACATATATATTAGCAATTGCACAACAAAGATAAAGATTAACCAAAGGAAAATTGAATGCCGCTGACAAAAAAAAACTCCACAATTTTTTTCCTGCAATCTTCGATTAGAAAAAGTGGTACACTATGCCATAACAGGAAACAAGCAAAATGAAGAATTACAATCTCTTAAGAACAAATAATTCAGACACATAGGTGGAGCAAGTGAATGAAGTAAAAGTCCAATGATAATGACTAATTCATTCAACATTCCAAAAAAGGATAAACAACAACAAACCATTGGTCCCAACTATTTGGGATCAACCACAACCCCATGATAAAAGAAACCAGGGTTCAAAGAGGTTAATTGATACTATAAAAATATCATTACAAAAGGTTTCTGCCATGTAATTGCAAATACTCTAAGCATCAATGTGTAACGAAATATTACGAATGGTAGTGCAAGGTGAAGAGGGAGTAGAAAAAAGGGATTTTTATAAGTAAAATAAGTAGAATTAGATTATATTAGTGGACACCAAGAACAAAACAAAATTATGATAACTACTACAACAATAACAACCAAGCCTTATCCTACTAAGTGAATTAGCTATATGAATCCTTCTATGCCATCAGGTTATATCCCCTACTATATCATCATTTATATTTAAATAAATTTTATCTTGTTTATTGTTGGTAATCAAAAATTTTTTGTCTTCCTCATTTGATGTGGACATTTATTATAATTTCACATCATCTAACTGGAGCATTAATAATGATCTGACTAGAGACAAACAAATGCATAACTGCAATTCTTAAGGAAAAGGACAAGCACCCATCAAATAACTAATTAATTTAAAAAATTGGACTAAATCTCCACAAGAATCAAATCAGATCGTCTTCAAAAGAAAGAGGTTAAGTATAATGGCATGGACAAGTTTGCATTTTGAAAATCAATAAGCCATGTGGTGGTATAAGAAACTGGCATCATCAAGGAATTTTCTGTTAACCAAGAGGACTTGCAAAAATATTAAAATCAAACTACTAGACTACTTTCATAGCTATAAGCCAGGCATGTCAAATATATATATACAGATAGGATATTCTGCAATGGAGTTTACAGAAACACAGATGACATTCATGCATACCCCTCATTATCACGTGCTTTAGATCGAGGACGGCCTTCACGTTGAGGTGTTTGAGGAGTTCCTCTCGTTCGCAGCCTCCGACGCTGTTGAACATTACCAAAAGCTTCCTTCTCTTTATCTGTAGCCCCATCTCCATCTACGAAACTATCATCTAATTCCTTGTCATTATGCTTACCACGTTCCAGTCTCTCCCCAGGATCTCCATTCACTTCTCTTTTTTTCTCTTTCATGTCCTTCTCATGAATTTTCCAACTATCAATTTTTCCTCTCTTAGGTTCAGAGGTAGTGTTATCCTGCTCAAAGCCTCTAACAGAACCATCAATGAACTCCTTTTCAGATTGGACAGTATCCTTTTCATTTGCAGCTGATGTTTCTCTCTTCAAAGTATCCTTCATATTCCATTCTTTCTGCAAATCTTTCTTCTCCCTTTCCCATTTTTCTATGTCTTTCTCTTCTCGCAGCAGATCTTTGTGTTCATCACTAGCACCACCAAGCAGCATATTGTTCTGCAAATCATTTTTATCCTTGTCCTTTTCACCAAAATCTCTTTCCTTTGTTTTCCTGTCCTTATCTCTGAATTTTTCTTCAACCTTCTGGTCAATTTTGTTATCTCCAATTCTATCAAGTGTTTCAACAGAGCGATCCTCAGCTGCTAACAGATCCTTTGTAAGTTCATTAGCACTTTGTAAACCACTTCGGGATCCAGACCATGAATTCAAACCATCAGCAGTAGACCTTCTACTCCTGTGATGTTCTTTACTATCTTTCCAATTCAAATGAGCATTAGCTGCAGCATAATCCTTCTCAAACTTTGTATCATTCCTAGAATCACCTTTATCAGTTCTATGTTCTTTGTCTTCCCAACTTTCACTCTTCACATCTCTCTTCAAATCTAATCTGTTTTCAGATGTTATTGGATGGTCTAATGAACTGATAGATGCTGAAGGCAACCGATGCAGCAGAGATGATCTTTTATCAACTTCACGGGCTTCTAAGCGTTGAGCTTTTGCTACTCTTCCTTCATGTCCATGGTCAAGGGGGAGGTGAAATTCATTACCAACTGATTGGTTGGCCTTTCCTGATGGAGATGAATACATCACAAGTTCTTCATGTGGTCGTTTTAGAGGTGTAGAATGCCCACCTTCCTCATGCAATCTCTTTGGAACACCACTCATAATGCTTAACAGTACACAATGGGTACTTCTTCAATCTGACAAGATTGTTGATAATCATCCACCACCTACGGCAAAGAGAAGAGGAAACTCCCATTAGTGTAAAAGCCTAAGCAAATCCTGAACCATCCATATCATACTGGTTAGGAGCATTTAATCAGTTGCCAATGACTAAGGAAAGAAATACCAAAAATTTTCAAACTACAAAAACAGAAATCATTATCTCAAAAGAAATTCTAATAATCTAGCTAAAAGAATCATGATACCAAGTAAGATCTTAAATATGGAAATATTAGCTTATAGCATATGGATCCGCTTCCTGATCCTCTTTGACCTCTATAAATTTGACAGAAAAATACATATTTTTAGTTAGAGAAACGCTGTTAGGATAGTAAATTTCACCCTGTTAAAGAGTTAGATTGCATTAAAAGGGATTAGAAGGTTATGAACGCCAAAGGCAAGAATAAGATAATTTGAGTTGGATTGCAACAATAGTTGATAATTACGCGAGCAGGCTAGAAGATTGAAAACAGCCCTAACACAAGGCTATTCATGCGTAGCATCCGAAGTCTCTGGGGATAAATGAACTCGAACACTGGGCAAACGACTACGTCCGAATTCAAGGGTTTTAGCCTGGAAAGCAATCAACTTCCCACAAAGACGCCCATGAAAAATAACGAGGTGAATCCGGCACAAGAAGTGGAATACATCTGTAATTTGGTAAAGAAAACAACACATTACACAGTCGACGAGATACTTGCAATACCAGATCCATTACAATTCTTCAGCGAACAGACTCCAAATCAAATTTTTTTAAGGCAAATATGATATGCCACAGCGAAAATTTTGAACCAAAGAACCAAGCTACCAAGGCAACACCAAACCAAAATCCAACCTTGTTTGTTGCTTAATCCATCGAAAAAGCGACCGAGTAGAACAGACCAGAATAAAATAAATAAATAAATAAATAGAAGAGCCCTACCGATCTGTGGGCGGCCGGCGGAAGGAGGCGGTAAAGGGAAGAAGGAAAAGATTACGGATTCTCGTCCAGGTCCCGACACACGAACCATTTGTTAATCGGTCCAGTAGAGGGAGATAAGCCAGTATAGTTCTCTCGTATTCTGCCAGTTGGGCTTGGGCTTTGGCTTGGGCCCATTTCCTCATGAATAAGTAACTGGCCGCAGGTCCCTTCAACGCAACATTCAACGGGTCTGTTTACTCTAAAAAAAATATTAAGGGGTATTTGATAAACGAATTTAAAAGGTGGGAATGAGAATAAAATTTATATCATTGTCATTTATAATACTTGATATACGAGAATTAGAATTAAAATATGAATATAATACTCTAAATTTTATAATCCAACCCCATTAGATTATCACTAAATTCATAAATCTCTCAATAAAAATTTATTAATATTTTCAATATCGAATATATATATATAAGCTCCCCTAAATATAATTTATACTTTGAAAATTTTAATTTAGCAAGATTAGTCACATCGTCGTTTATTCAGAAATTTACAGCCATTCTCGTAACATATAATTTGAAATTCCGATATTACAATTCACATTTCAGGAAAGATAAATCCGACGTCTTACTCGTTTTTAAAAGTCAGTCCTATACATATAAAAATTTGATAAATTAGAAAGAGAGGTATGATAGATTTAAAAGCAGTACTATATATATATATATATATATATATATATATATATATATATATATATATATATATATATATATATATATATATATTTGTTAAATAAGGAAGAAATTTATGATAGATTGATTGATTGATAAATAAGGAAGAGTATATATATATTTATTTGTTAAATATGGAAGAGACTTATGATAGATTGAATGATTGATAAATAAAGAAGAGACGTACGATAGATTGAATGATAGATCATGAATTTCATAAATTAACCCAACAATAGATTAAACATATATATATATATATATATATATATATATATATATATATATTTATTTATTTATTTGTTAAATAAGGAAGAGATTTATGATAGATTGAATGATTGATAAATAAAGAAGAGTATATATATATTTATTTGTTAAATATGGAAGAGACTTATGATAGATTGAATGATTGATAAATAAGGAAGAGACGTACGATAGATTGAATGATAGATCATGAATTTCATAAATTAACCCTTAATTATTATATAAAAATATCGTAGACAAATTACGCCCTAAGCCTTGGAAGTCACAGTTCACATTTTAGACCTGTGATAATTGATGAATATAATTAATAAATCTCAAGTATAATGAAAAATATAGTGATTTCGTTCATCGAGTGTCTCTCAACAGGATCATAAGGTGGGTGATGGGGTTGAATAGTCCGGAGTGGGTATGAAGGATGAAGAAGCTACGTGACACAACACAATAAGTATGAGCTACTCTTCATCAGCCCTCGGAGTCCCCTCGGGACACTTACCCTGGAAAAGCAAAGCGAAAAAACCCTTTCCGGGATCATCTCGGGAAGTCGGGACCCGAGACCGCCTCGGAGAGGCAGAGCGCTCGCAGAAGACCCTTAGATCACCTCGGAGAAGCGGAGCTCAATCCATCTTCAACTTTGAATAACGGACCCGCTATTTGCGCCTCCGTGGATAAGGATCATCAATAATCACGGGAGGGTCAGGATCCGTAATTCACGGTCATTATCGTCCTCATCCTTACAACGGACTAGATTTAATAACGATGGTCGTTCAAAGGTGATCCTATAACTGAAGATGGGGGAACGTGGTGAAGAAGTTAAAGACACGTACAAACCACTACCGCAGGTATAAATAATACTCCAACCCCTCCGGTAAGGGGGGTTAAGCGTTCTCAACTCTTCGCACTTTCTTTCTTGTCTTACGCCTTTCTTCATCTTCATTGAGACACTGACTTGAGCGTCGAAGTGGGTTCCGCCGGACAACCTCCGGCGTATTCCCCTAACTCTCGTGTTGATCTCGCAGGGTGCGATGTTCCTCTCCTCCCTTCAACGTCCACGTGGGCTGAACTTCGGTGATGTGTCGTCAACGTCGATTCCTTCCGGAACAAATTTGGCGTCGTCTGTGAGAAACCAACAAAGCACCTGAAGGAGCACCGATGGCAGGACCAGAGGGACAACCCACTATCCTTACAAGAGGATCGTGATCTCCACGAGGCCTCACCAGAAGACCTCGCCAACCTGCGAGATGATGGAGGACCCAAGGAGGAACGGAGGGAGGTCGAGAGTGAGGATGTGCAAATTCACCCTCAACACGGGGGGGGGGGGGGGGGGGCACGCACATCGCCCTCGACCTCGCGTCGGAACTAAGAAGTCGTCTCATAGACTGTCTGCGAAGCCACAGAGACGTTTTCGCTTGGGCCGCCGAAGAGATCAAAGGGATCCACCGGCGTTGGCCATGCACCACCTACATGTTGCGTCGAGAGCCCGTCCTGTGAAGCAGAGACGGAGGCACTTTGCCCCGGACCAAGATAAGGTCATTCGAGACGAGGTTCAGAAGTTGCTAAAAGCTAGACACATCCGAGAAGTCTAATTCCCGGGCTGGTTGTCCAATGTGGTCCTCGTCCCTAAGCCGGGGGGCAAATGGTGGGTCTGTATCGACTTTTGTGACTTGAACAAAGCCTGCCCCAAAGACTGCTATCCCCTGCCTCGGATAGACAGGTTGGTGGACTCCACGGCCGGTTGTGAGTTCATCTCAATATTGGATGCGTATCAGGGCTACCACCAAGTTCCGCTCGCTCCCGAAGACCAGGAGAAAGTCAGTTTCGTGACGACCAATGGCATGTATTGTTACAACGTCATGTCTTTCAGTCTGCGCAATGCTAGCGTCACATACCAGCGGATGATGGACAAAGTCTTCAGGTACCAAATCGGGAGAAACATCGTGGTGTATGTGGACGACATCCTGGTAAAGACTGACAAGGGAGGGGACATGATAGCTGACCTTGAAGAAACGTTCGCCACCCTGAGGGCCAACAAGCTGAAATTAAACCCGGCTAAATGCTTGTTCGGGGTTAAAAGCGGCAGGTTCCTGGGGTACATGGTGACGGAGAGGGGAATCGAAGCCAACACGGAAAAGGTAAAAGCTATTCTGGATATGTCGCCCCCGCGCAATTTCAAGGAAGTACAACGACTGAATGGGAGAACCACGACGCTATCCAGATTCATCTCCAAATCAGCAAATAGGACCCTCCCATTCTTCAAAATCTTGAGGAAAGCCGCCAAGTTAGAGTGGGACGACCAGTGTGAGAGGGCTTTTGCAGATTTAAAGACTTATCTTGTCACCCTCCCCATTCTCTACAAGCCTGTGGAAGGGGAGACCTTGTTTGTCTATCTGTCCACGGCGGAGCAAGTGGTAGGCTCGGCGCTCGTTCGGGAATAAGACTGTGTGCAATATTCCATATATTTCTTCGGACACCTCCTAAAGGATGCCGAAATGTGATACACCGTAATGGAGAAGCTGGCCTATGTCTTGGTCTTGATGACCCGAAGGTTAAGGTCATATTTCTTAACACATCCCATTGTGGTCCTCACCAACAATCCGCTCGCCCGAGTCCTCACTACTCCTGAGGCTTCAGGCCGGCTAATCAAATGGACGACGGAATTAAGTGAGTATGGCATCGAGTATCAGCCTCGCGCCGCTATCAAGGCCTAAGCCCTCTCCGACTTCATGTTGAAAACTGTCTCGGGGACCGAGGCTGAAGGAATGTGGAAGGTCTATGTAGATGGGTCATCCAACAGCCAGCATAGTGGGATTGGAGTGAATGATTTCCCCTCGGGGGGACACATTACACTTGTCCATCCGGCTCCACTTCAAAGCTACCAACAATGAAACCGAGTATGAGGCGATCCTAGCAGGCCTACAAGCAGTCAGGCACATGAGGGCTTGTCAGGTCACAATATATTCAGACTCACAATTGGTGGTACAGCAGATAAAGGGTGATTTCGAAGTCAGGTGTGAGTGCTTGCAGAAATATGTAGCCCTATATGAACGACTGAAGGCCTCCTTCACGGAGGTCATCCTGCAAAAGATCTCCAGGTCGGACAACGTGCGGGCTGATGAGCTAGCCAAACTGGCCAGCTCCCTATCCACCTAGCAGCTGAATGGGCCTAGCATAGCAGAAGAGACAGTCGCACAAGTTGGAGAAGAGGCCGAGGACGATAGCCGGACCGACTGGAGGGATCCCTACATAGCGTTCCTGCGTAACGAGACCATCCCAAGCAGGGATCAAGAGAGCCATCTATTCCGCCGCCTGGCAGGTAGATTCACACTGGTCGGCGATCAACTGTATAGGAGGGCATTTGCAAGACCCCTCCTAAAGTGCATCGGGCCGGAAGAAGCTAACTACGTGATGAGGGAGGTGCATGAAGGTATCTGTGGAAGTCACAGCGGGGGAAAGTCCATGTCTCGGAAGATCCTCTTGGCAAGGTACTTCTGCCCTACCTTGCAGACCGACACTCTCAAGTTCGTGGCTGGATGCGAAGCTTGTCAAAGACATCACCATGTGACTCACCGCCCGACGGAGCCCCTGCGAGTTTCTACAGTATCCTGCCCTTTTGATCAATGGGGAATGGACATTGTGGGCTCGTTTCCCATTGGTCCCCAGCAAAAGAAATTTCTACTGGTCCCGGTTGACTACTTCTCTAAATGGGTAGAAATCGAACCTCTGGCGAACATCACAAAAATTGCTGTGATGAAAATCCTATGGAGGGGCATTGTCTGTCGATACGGCATCCCTCACAAGCTGGTGTCAGACAACGGAAGACAATTCTCCAGACGCAAGCTAAAGGAGTGGTGCGAAGGGTTAGGCATTCAGTAGGCCTTCACCTCAGTCGTAGAGCAATGGACAAGCCGAGGTCGTCAATCGAGAAATCCTGCAGGGACTCAAGATTAAGCTGGAGCACGTCGGGGGCAACTGGGTTGAAGAACTCCCCAGCATTCTGTGGTCCTACCGTACTACCCCGCGGGAAGGAACAGGTGAGAGCCCGTTTCGCCTAATCTACGGAGCTGAAGCTGTCATCCCAGTGGAAGTAGGGGAAGAGTCTACTCGACGATGATACTATCACAAGGAAGACAACGATCAGGAACGACTGATTGACCTTGACCTCATCACGGAGGTTCGGGACAAAGCCTCGGCTCGATTGGAAGCATACCGACGACGAATGCAGGAAGCCTATAATCGCCGAGTGATCGCTCGCAGCTTTGAAGTTGGTGATAAAATATGGAAAAGGATCAAACCGGTCGACGACCCGGGGAAGCTGGAGACGCAATGGGATGGGTCATACGTCATCATCAAAAAGCTCACTGGGAGTAGCTATTACCTAGAAGATAACAAAGGCAAGAGACTAGAAAGGCCTTGGCAAGCCAATCATCTGCGCCTTTACCATACCCGGTGAAGTATTGCGTTTACTCGCTGTATTCTTTGTTTCCACTGCTTGGCAGTTCAATAAGTCAAAAATGCAAATAATATGTGGAAAGCGTTGAATCCTTATCCCCGCAAAACTCTACTGCCTCTCGGTGAGTAGGCTTGGCCTCGGAGCTATACACGCCCGGTTAAGAGCTGCAAAACCCTGCTACCTCTCAGTGAGTAGGCTTGGCCTCGGAGTTATACACGTCCGGCCAAGAGCTGCAAAACCCTACTGTCTTTCGGTGAGTAGGCTTGGCCTCGAAGTTGTACATGCCCGGCCAAGAGCTGCAAAACCATACTGCCTCTCGGTGAGTAGGCTTGGCCTCGGAGCTGTACACGCCCCGCCAAGAGCTGTAAAACCCTACTGCCTCTCGGCAAGTAGGCTTGTCCCCGGTACTGTGCACGCCCAACCAAGAACTACCAAACCCTACTGCCTCTCGGTGAGTAGGATTGGCCTCGGAGCTGTACCCGCCCGGCCAATTGCTGCAAACCCCCTACTGTCTTGTGGCGAGTAGGCTTGGCATAGGTGCCACGCAGACCCGGCCAGAAGCTGAACAGTGGGGAGGGAGTAAGAAATCATTTAAAATATAAGTCCAACGATGTTGTCATTCAATACCGAAGTGATTACATGCATGACCTACAAGAAAAAGCTTAAAAGACGAAAATGTAATGGTCAAGGAGTGGCCAGGGAGCCCATGCCCGAGTTACGAAGGATTCTATAGGGTCTGCTCTTCAGGGGGAAGATCGTCCCAGCCCCGCTGAACAGTTATAGTGTGCAAGTCCGAGCCTGGTTTTAACAGTTGGTCCTTCTCCAACTGGTTGATAGCGCCATGGAACCCCTGTTTCAGACGCTTCAATGCCTGCACGACTACCACCTCGGCGTACTCCTCAGATTGCAGAAACATCCCCTTGAACTCCGCCTCAGCCCGGGATATTTGGGTCGTGTAGTCACTCTGTTGCTGGCGTACCGTGGCCTCGACCTCGTCCTTAGTAGCTTTCAGCAGCGCCACCTCCCGGGATAGGCAACCATGAGCCTCTTGCATCTCCTGGAGCTTCTGGGTAACAGCAGTAGCTTGAGCCTTGGCCTGGATAACCTGCTCCTGGAGGTCTGCGGCATGAAAGCATACCAACTCTAAGTCGTATTCTTTTATAGTCATCAGGCACTCCCGTTTCGTATCCCGGTCCTCCAAGATTTTCTTGGCAGATTCCAGGAGGTTGACTTGATCGAACAACTCCTTTGTTCGGGCCTGGAGTTGCTCCCGATCCTGGGATAGCTTCTGCAGTTCCTTTGTAAGGGTGTGATTCCTCTCGGATCCGAGGCATTCTCGAATTCTATACCTATGCAGGGTAGTCTCGAGCGCCATTAGAGTGGTAAGATAATGCTCTATCTTCTCTCGGAGAGCTCGGCTGACCTCCAACTGTAGGAGGCTGGCCTCGGGGGCACGGCCAACTTCCGCCTCTGCAGCCGCCACCTGCTGGAGGAGGTCTTCAGTGACCCCCCCCGGAAGATAACAATCGACTAGTGGTTACGCAGTTAGAGGCAACCTACGAGGCGAGACATAGACAGTTAGTGAAAGGCACTGGAAAAAATAGGAAGCGCGCTGAAATACGCACCGTCCATAAAGACTGATGTAACATGCCCAGGTACTGCGCAGATCCAGCTTCCCGACACAGTAGGAACGGGAAAAGGAAGAATTCCCTCAGCAGGGGGCCCTGACTGACTGGGAACGTCTCTTGGATCGGGGGCATCTTCTTCTGAACTTGAAGCCCTCGACGAACCCTCAGAAGCGATCCCCTCTATCCGGATGGATTGGGAACTGCTTAGCGCTTTCTTCTTCGCCATTGGGGCCTTCCGTTGGGAGCGGGGCAGGTCCTTAGGCACCCCCTTGCCACGAGGAGCAGCCAGAGGGTCGACTGGGGGAGCCGGGGCATCCACGATGGGAGCAGTGGCCTCAATGGCGAAGGAGGAAGCTCCTTCCTGAACTCTTGGAACCTGTGCAGCCGTATCCTCGGAGGCAGCAAAGCGCAACAACTCCTGAGATGGACCCTTCTTCGACCTCTTTAGGGGGCGATCCCCCCCCCCCCCCCCCCCCCCGATAGACGCTCCCGCCATCTCTTCTCGGGTGTGTAGGTCTTTGAAGGTGCAATAGATGGAGGGGTGCAGCTTCTCCCTCTGGGGCCTCGGTAGTAGGAGCAGTCGAGCCCCCTTTGAGGTCCGTTGGCAACTTTGACGCACCGATATCTCGGGGGGCCTCTGGGACGTCTCGGTCTGCGGTGGGCTCCTCCCTGTTGGATCTTGTACGGTTGCTAGAGGGGGTGAATAGCAATTCTTTGAGCTCGTTCTTCCTACACGGTTAGTTGCGCAAACAGAATATACAATAAAACAAAAACTAACAAGAAGAACAATGCTAACAAGAAGATTTACTTGGTATCCACCCCTAAGGGTGACAAATCCAAGAATCCGTCTGTGGATCACTCCCCGGATAACCTCTGGCTAGCCCTTGTTGCTCCTTGTGGGTGGAGAAACCTCGCCACAACACTTTGACAATACCTAGGCTCTAGAGACTACTAACAAGCCTTAATCAAGCTTGTTTCGTCAAACCTTTCAGCCAACACAAAGTCCCCTTAAATAGGACTAAGGCTGAAAACCCTCGCCACCAGTCGACTGCTCCCAGGGCAGTCGACTGCTCCCACTGAAAATCGACCATTGCAACCCCAACATTCGAATTTTCAGCCAACTCACCAACCACCTACCAGTCGACTGCTCCCAGAGCAGTCGACTGCTCCCAGAGCAGTCGACTGCTCCCAGGTCGACTACATTCTGTGAGTTTTATCAGTCGATTGCCCCAAGGCCAGTCGACTGATCCCACTGACATACCTAGGGGTTCCCTTCCCAAGTACACTTCTCTCAGCACTCGAACCCTAGGATTTCCCAAGTACAATCACACAGCACTCGTACCCTCACGACTCAACTGACTCCTCATCAGCATCCTCGACTATTGCCTTCGCGTCCTCTTCATCTTTAGCTCCCGTCCCTCGGATGCACGCAAGCCTCCAGCTTGCCTCCATTACATCCTTCACGCATGCCTCGAAGTCCGCACCCCTCATCTCATCGTCCCTACTCTCCAAGGTCCCTCGGGTGCACATAAGTCTCCAGCTTGTCTCCATGCCACCCTTCACTGTACCGAGGTCGTCCAGCTAAGTCCATATGTTTAACCTGCACACCCTGCACACTCAACATACACATATCAAATACACAAGAGTAAACCTAACTTAAACCCTTTGCCCAAACATCAAAACACATGGTCACTCCGGACCACAGATTGCCTCAACACTCCCCACCGTCGCAACCCGCAGTGGAGATTCCCGCAGGAGCAGAAGATGCTAAACCAGGGACCAGTGCTCGTTCGTTGGTCTAGTCCCACTTCAGAAGTTGATTCATCACTCGGGAGAACATGACGTCACCTACAAAATAAAGACAAAACTATTAGGATTGTGGTCGTCAAGCTAGAGGGGGATGAATAGTATTTTCTCGATTTCGTCTTCCTACGATGTTAGCTTGCGCAAACGAAAACAATGATAATCAAAATCAAACAAACGCTAACACGTTACCTTTACGTGGTTCGGAGATGACGCTCCTACTCCACGGCTGTCCGTAAGGTGGACGATCCCGATCCGTCGGTGGATGACTCCCCGGATGCCCTCCGGCTAGCTCGTGTAGCTCCTTGTGGGTGGAGAAACCTTGCCACAAACCAAACCTCACTTCTGAGCTCTTAGACTACTATTTGGCCTTTAACCAAAGTCAAATCGTCAAGCTTCTCAATCAAAACCAAGCCCCTTTAAATAGTACTTAAGGCTGAGAAACTCGTCATCTGTCGACTGGTCCATTACCAGTCGACTGATCCCACTCAAATTCGACCGTTACAGCTTAATGTTCGAATTTCAGCCATACCAGTCGACTGCTCCAGGGGCAGTTGACTGATCACCAGTCGACTGATGTTTTTGTGAGTTCGAGTTCCCTACTGGCAGTCGACTGATCCATTCCCAGTCGACTGCCCAGCTTACATATTCACTCTCCCTCACTCCGAAGACCCTCTTTCACGTATGCCTTCAAGTCCACTCCCTTGGCTCACCCTTTGAAGTCCTCTTCCACCGGCTATCGTCCCTCAGATGCGCACGCAAGCCCTCGGCTTGCCTCCATGCCATCCTTCACGTATGCCCTTTGAAGTCCACTTCCCCCCGCTTGCCCTTGGAGTCCTCTTCCCTCGGCTCTCGTCCCTTGGATGCGTACTCCATGTGTGACTCATCAAGTCCTGCAAACTCAATCACACATATCAAACCACAAAGGTAAACCTAACTTAAACTCTTTGCCCAAACATCAAAACACATGATCACTTCGAACCATAGATTGCCTCAACAATCTCCCCCTTTTTGATGTTTGATAATACGTTTAAGTTAGGGAAAACAAATAACAAATATGCATAGATCCTATCACAAGGCATCCCCACACCTAATCTCCCCAAGAGTTTAGGACTTTTACCAAAAACGGGCTTTTTAAAACCTCTCCAAGATTCCCCCTACATTGGATTTACAAAGGCTTTTTAAGAACCTCTCTAAGGTTCCCCTTACGCCACCAATTGAGCAACAATGCTCCCTCTTTACCTAAGCTCCCTCTTGACCTAGGATTTCTTGCAAATGCGTGTTTGGTTTCCCACTTAAACCCAACACTTCTCCCCCTTTGTCATACATCAAAAGGACTCCAATAATTTCCCTCTTATCAGATCCTTTAACCCCTAATGATCATAAACAAAGTGTACTAACCTCCCATAAGATTACACACTTATTTTTCATCATTTGGACACCTTTCGTTTGCTGAAACACCAATTTCAGCCTTTACCAGTCGATTGCCCCCTGGGTCAGTCGACTGGCACCCTGAAAAACTCAATTTCAGCATTTCTGACCCAAATTCATAAATGCACCAGAAATTCCACAAATCTCCAAAAATTCCTAAATTTTGTGGAGAGGTTTGTGGTACTCATATCTACTTGGAAAAAATACATTCACACATGTATCTATCACCAATCTCAAGATTGACACAAAACCCAAAACTAGCTAAATGGTTCAATTGAATCTTGACCTAAAGTCCTAGTTTTGATCTCCTCTTGATGTCTTTGCCCATACCAACCCACAATGCATCCCTAGCATTGATTTATATGACATTTACACATCAAAAACTAACTTTCATGCTATATGACCCCAATGTCATATTTTCATGCATGATACACAAATCCAATGTGCCAAAATCCAAGAATTGAGACACAAGTCCGTCTCCACCTCCTTTGGCACACTCTATGACCCATCTAGACTTCCGAGAGGAATCCTCTTGGGATCCATAGACCATGGGTCCCAACTTGACTTCTAGAGCTCCCCCTTGAGCTCTTAACCCTAGCCACCTCCCTAGGTGACTCAACAAACACTAGACCACACCGGTGTACCCCCGGTGACTCTTGACCAACAAACTTAACCTTCTTAACTTTGGACCCTTTGCCCTTAGTTAAAACTATTTTCCTCCCTTTTAATGGCATCCCCTTGCCATTCTTGGATTTTTCCTCCTTGCCATAATTATATGCTACCCTAGCATATTTCTTTTCATTGGCATTGGAGACCTTAGATCGGTATCCTAGACTCGATCTATCATTATTGGGTTTTAGACCACCCAACACCATACCTAAACCCTTAGATCTAATAGTGAATCTATCTAGGGTTTTTCCTAACCTATCAAACTTTTCCCTCAAGACTTGATTTTCCCTTTCTAGGTTCTCAAACCTAGAATCAATATGTCCTCCTTGGGCATTCCTAGACCTACCCATTCTAGGCATATGTCTTTTCTTCTTAGGATTAATGTCTTGGTCCTTAGGTCTAAAGGTCTTGGATTTATCATGATGCATGATTTCCTAGGATTTTGATCTACAATATTAACCCTACTCCTATCATGATATTTAAATCCAAAATTATGCATGGGTAAATAATTAACATTATTTCTAACAAGCATGGAGGAGTTTAAATTTGAATTATATTTAAACTTAAAGTTAGGAATTACCTCCCTTACCCTTGTAGCTCCCCCTTGATGTGACTTCTCTTCTTCTCCTTGTTCTCCCATTTCCTTAAATGCTCCAATTTCTTGAGTTCTCCTTTCCTTGAGCATTTAGCGTGGTAGTGCCCTAGCTCTCCACACGTGAAGCACCTTATATGCCTCTTATCCTTCTTTGCTCCATCCCTACAACTCATGTTACTTTTCAAATTACTTGAATTGAGTTTAGGGTTTACCTCCTTTTTCTTACCCAATAGACACTTGTCCTTCTAGTGCCCCTTTTGATTGCACCCAAAGCAAATTATGTGATCTTTTGCCTTTGCCTTGGTGAAGGTGGAAGCTTCTTCTTGCTCCGGTATTGAGGATGACCTTTCCTCCCCCTCGATCCTTGAAGTGGAGACATCTTCTCTTCCCTTGATGAAGTGGATGATCTTTCACTTTCTTGTGTCACTTCACTTGAGGAGACGGATGCCCCTTTTTCCCTTTTCTCCTCTTCTTTGGATGTTGAACTTCTTCCCTCATCTGATTGGTCATTCTCCTTTTTGGACCATTAAACTTATTTCTTTGAGCTCTTCCATTACTTGAGCTTGTATAGGATTTTCATGAAGTGCTACCATCTTGCTCCATAATTCATGCGCATTTTTATATTCACCTACACCACTAATTATGTCATTAGGTAAACCCTTAAGTAATATTGAAATTACCTTCTCATTTACTTTTAATTGTGCTTGTCGCTCCTTGGTCCAATATCTTGGTCGAAGCTTCTTCCCATGCTTATCTCTCGGAGCTTCAAATGGATATTTTAGTGCGATCATTACATCCCAATCCATATTAGACCATACCTCTATCCGCATCCTCCAATAATCAAAACTCTATCGATCGTAAGGAGGTGGAATGTTGATGTCGTCCCCTAAGCGTTCTTCACGCGCCATTTTCTCTAGCCTTTTGCTCTCTCGGCGGTTAGTCCGTAGACGAGCGAACCTCGCTCTGATACCACTTGTTAGGATCGTGACCGTCAAGCTAGAGGGGGGGTGAATATCTTTTTTTTTGATTTCGTCTTCCTACGATGTTAGCTTGCGCAAGCGGAAACAATGATAATCAAAATCAAACAAACGCTAACACGTTACCTTTACGTGGTTCGGAGATGACGCTCCTACTCCACGGCTGTCCGTAAGATGGATGATCCGATCCGTCGGTGGATGACTCCCCGGATGCCCTCCATCCAGCTCGTGTAGCTCCTTGTGGGTGGAGAAACCTCGCCACAAACCAAACCTCACTTCTGAGCTCTTAGACTACTATTTGGCCTTTAACCAAAGCCAAATTCGTCAAGCTTCTCAGCCAAAACCAAGACTCTTTAAATAGTGCTTAAGGCTGAGAAACTCGCCATTAGTCGACTGGTTCATTACTAGTCGATCGATCCCACTCAAATTTGACCGTTACAGCTTAACGTCCGAATTTCAGCTATACCAGTCGACTGCTCCAGGGGCAGTCGACTGATCACCAGTCGACTGATGTTTTTGTGAGTTCGAGTTCCCTACTGGCAGTCGACTGATCCATTCCCAGTCGACTGCCCAGCTTACATATTCACTCTCCCTCACTCCAAAGACCCTCCTTCACGTATGCCTTCAAGTCCACTCTCTTGGCTCACCCCTTGAAGTCCTGTTCCACCGGTTGTCGTCCCTCAGATGCGCACGCAAGCCCTCGGCTTACCTTCATGCCATCCTTCATGTTTGCCCTTTGAAGTCCACTTCCCCCCGCTTGCCCTTGGAGTCTTCTTCCCTCGGCTCTCGTCCCTCGGATGCGTACTCCATGTGTGACTCACGAAGTCCTGCAAACTCAATCACACATATCAAACCACAAAGGTAAACCTAACTTAAACTCTTTGCCCAAACATCCAAACACATGGTCACTCCGGATCATAGATTGCCCCAACAAAAATGGTATTAGTCAGTATTAACCAGGAAGCGTACCAAACAAAAAGTAACTTACGAAGATGGGAGCTAAGGCGGGTGACTCTCAGGCTTAGCTCAGCCTGATAAAGGAGCTCCCCACATGGCACCAGTTGGAGCCCGTGGAACTCCATCCCGGCCAGAATACCCCTAGCACTCTGATAGCCCTCGTCCTGTTAGAAATCGTCGAGATCGGGGACCGGGGGCAAACTGGTTGTCCAGTGGATAGGACTAAAGGGACGCTCGGGAAGCTGAATATAGAAGAACCGTTCCTTCCACCCCTTGTGGGAGGAAGGAAGACCCCCCAAGAACCTATGACCGGAACGAGCGATAAAACTAAATGCCCTCGGGACCCGACAGGAACAAAAAAGAAATGGAAGAATGGGGGGGGCAGGGGAATGTCGAAGAGTTTGAAGACTACAACAGCTCCGCCCATCTGGGCAAAGGCATTGGGGGTCATCTGTGTTGGTGCTTGGATGGCTATAGAGGGGAGGGGGTGAATGTAGCCAGACGCAGAAATTGCTTTCCCTTTGAAGTTTCTGCACTTGTGGGTTAGGCAGCGGAAGACAAATGCAGAAACAGAAACAAAACAGAAAACCAAAACAAACCGACGCTAACACCGCGATGTACAAGGTTCGGGGATAACTTGCCCCTACTCTTTGACGTGCCCGTGGGGTCGGCGATCCTTTGATCGTCGGCAGATCATGTCCCGGTGAACCCGGATATAACAGCGCCTCCTTCTCGGTGGAGAAACCTCTCCACAATCGGTCTCAAGAAGATACAAGTTAAGCTCACGAGACACTAGAAGGATCGCTCACAAGAATGAAGCAGAAAACACTCAAGCACAAAGCAACAGAGAGCACACAACCAGCCCAGCCAATCTCCTCAAGTTTTCTATTTGTTTTTTTCGCTCCTCCGATTCCAGCTTCGTCTTAAGCTCCTGCCAAGCTCCAACAGCATCCACTGAGCCACAGCCTGACCCCCTGACTCCCTGAGCACTCAGTCCACTAGAGACCTCTCCAGCTGAGTCTCCGTCAGTCGCCAGCCACGCGCCAGAAGCCGTTGAGACCTGAAACCAGTAAACAGACAAACCTGCACCAAGGAAAGTCCCCAATTGACCTCCTCCATTGTTTGAATCATCCCTGTAATGTCTGCACACTCCAACAGAAGATTAGCACAACATATCAAATGAAATCAGCAGTGTATCAGAGAAAGCACAGAGAAAACAGACGCGATCAGAGCATCTGACAGCGATTTCAAATTAAAGTTCAAGCACTGATCGGTCACCAGACCGATCAGTGATGATCCTGGTCAGTCACCAGACCAATCAGAGGTATCCCTGAACGATCAGGCTCCAGCTGATCGGTCCAAAGTGGGAATAGAGGAATCGCTAACTGACCCTGATCGGTCACCCGACCGATCACAGATCAGGGATCGGTCACCAGACCGATCCAGCAGTTTGCTTGCCATAACCCGCAGGAACTACACACCTGATTGGTCACCAGACCGATCAGGGCACGACCACCTGACCGATCAGGGTGTGCCCTGATCGGTTTGGTGACCGATCAGGTCACTCCCTGACTGATCATGAGCCATCCTGATCGGTCAAGGTGAGAAATGTTGCGACAATTTGATCGGTCAAGCGTCCGATCCAAGTTTCTCACAAAGACCTACTGATCTCTCTTTGATCGTTCACCAGAACGATCAGAAGCTCAACAAAAACCTTTCTGTTCTCTCCCTGATCGGTCACCAGACCGATCAGACATCCTTGGTTCGGTCACCTGACCGATCCACAACAGGAGTTCGTGTCAACTCCCTGATCGGTCACCAAACCGATCCAACTCCCACAAATTCGACTCTAAGTCCAGAGAACAGCCTCCCTAGCCTTTTCTGACTCATGCTCAGTCCCCCGGACTAAGACTCCGTGCCCAGCTTCACTCACCGGGACTTCATTCATCCTAGCTTCACTCACTAGGACCTGACTTCACTCACCAGGATTTCGGTCACCTGTCTTCACTCACTAGGACCCGGCTTCACTCACCGGGATTTCAATCAACTTGGCTTCACTCACCAGGACCCGGCTTCACTCACCGGGATTTCAATCAACCTGACTTCACTCACCAGGACCTGGCTTCACTCACCGAGATTTCAACCTGGCTTCACTCACCAGGATTTCGATCACCCGGCTTCAATCACCGGGACCCTGCTTCACTCACCGGGATTTCAACCTGGCTTCACTCACCAGGATTTCGATCACCCGGCTTCACTCACCAGGACCCGACTTCACTCACCGGGATTTCAACCTGGCTTCACTCACCAGGATTTCAACCACTCCATACCCAGTCCCCGACCAAGACTTAATCCAAATTCACTCAACCAAACTTAAATCGTTGTCAACACCAAACCAACAATCGGAATAATCGGGCCAGACTGCATCAACAATCTTCCCCTTTTTGTTGTTTGACAACCCGATTTAAGTTTAGGTATTAATGATCAATCAAAGTCAATTCAATTTTCGTAAGGGAATCAAAATCCTCCCCCTACAATGGCAAACCCTAAACTTAATCAACCATTCTCTCCCCCTTTGTCAAACATCGAAAAGGGTATGATTATTAAGTTTGACATACCTCCCCCTTAAACGAGGGTCTCTCCCTAAACCCAAAATGACCAAAGGATAATTTTTTGAATTGCATATGAAAACATATACAGAAGTATATCATGGTCAAACACGTATATGTTTCATATGTCAATGGGGAACGCAGCTGTATCAGACAAATAGTCCTGATTGGCCTTCATGACCAATTAGGTTCGTTAATTATGCGATACAGAAAAATTTCTGATTTATCTATGGATGATCAGTTTTCAGAAAAATTTCTGTAGCTTTGATTCGTTCAAGATCAGACTGCATTAATAATTGAAATTTCAGGAATATGTTTAATCAATTCAAAACTCATCCGACCACACGGGTGTAGACGATAGGTATTTCAGAAAAATTTCTGAGACACGACATGAGTTTCTTGACTAAAAGTAATGACTCATCAAGGAACTAGAGTCATGATTCAACCAACCCTTTCTTATTAATTTTGAAAATTCCAACACGGGTTTGTATCGAATCAGTAGTAGGTTTGTTCCAAGTATGATGAGTATGTTCTAATTGTAATCGATTTGTATTAGATTCGTTTGTATCAGTATGATCAGTAAATTGATACAATTCGATGAAAAGGGATCGAACTGAGGAGTAGTCTGAGGGAGTTTTCTGATCAGCATTGATCTGATCGGTCACCAGACCGATCAGAAGGACCCCTGATCGGTCACGGGACCGATCAGGATGAGTCCTGATCGGTCGGTGGACCGATCTGGTTCGACACAGAAAGGCTTCTGAAACTGATATGTTTCAGAAACAGATTTGTTTCATCTGTTGAACACACTAAATCCTAATACAATCAGCTTTAACCCCTAATAGAGTTTCATTAAACAAAACTCATTTCCCTTAACCAAAATAAACATCATGATTTGGATCCCTTAATTAAGCTTTATTCCCTATCAAGATTCAAGAATTTCTATGGATAAAAAAAAACCAAAAACAGGTTTGTATCAAAACATGATCAGTATATTCTAAGCATGAACTTGAGTATCAAAAACAGGTTTGTATCAACGCATGATCAGTGGGAAACCAAACAAATCATGGAACTTGAGTACTAAATTTTGAAACATCATAAACTATGTTAACATGCTATTCTTAACCAAAATTGGTATAATACATTAAAGTTGTAAAACACATACAAGAGAATTTTGGCTTGCTTGAATCAAATTAGTATCAAAATATGATCAAATTTCCAAATTTTGATCAGTTTGTATGTTTATAACATGTTTGCTCCAACTACTTGAAATCAAGTTTGTGTCAACTCCATAATCCTCAAATATAGATTAAATGAAGGAGATTTTTCATGTGTTTGTTTAGACTTTATTCCTCATCAAGGATTCCTTATGAATTCAAAATGTTCAAAATAGTTTTGTTTGAAACTTGTATTAGGTTCGTATAAATAAATTCCAAGTGTGTCCAAATTATGTTTATGACATGTTTACTCCAATCAATTTTGATAATCCACAGATCTAGATTTGTCTTAACCATAGACTTAATTATATTGGAGTACACTTGATAACTTATAGTCCCAAATGTATACAAATACAAATGAGAGAATTTTCAAGTGACACCAATAAAATACAACACATGGGAAAGATTTCCATGTATCTATATTGGATATGGAGTTTATGATTTCCATTTAACTCCAATCATCCAAATACGAGATGGAGAAGAATCATTCCTCATAGGTATTAAATATCCCTTAAATGGAGGAACTGGTAAGCACATCCCAAACTAGGAATGACCATGTGTTTAGAGCACCAAATATCAACCACCCATGTTGATAGATGCTCCCCCTCAATCAATGCCTATACAATTCGAAATATAGATGTTTTGGGTACCCAAATTTTGGGACCTAAAACATCTACAATGAAAGACTTTGGCACCCATGCCTTAGTCATTTTCTTTCTACCTTTTTGAACCCTAGAATCATCTTGTGATCTAAATTGGGTTCTTGACATCAATGATATGACACTAGGTTCTTTAGGTTGATAACCCAAACCAACCTTGTTGTAAGCCGCTTTTTGTGAATTTAGAATCATATCTAAAGTTTTAGAGCTAATTGAAAACTTCTCAAGAATATTCTTGAGATTTTCAACTTCACTCTTCAAACTCTTATTTTCATCCTCAAGAGTTTTAACATACAAGTCATCAATTACCTCATCCTTAGAGGTTTTTAATTCTTCTACTTCTAATCTTGATGACTTAACCTTGTTCTTAGATTTTTTGAGCAAACTAGTTAAACATGCTATTGTCCTATAGCATTTGTCTAATTCGGGAGATATTACCTCTTCATCATCCGAAGATGATGAAGGCGCGGTTGAGGAATCACTTGATTCATCTCCACTCTCCTTGGTTGACTCTTTTAAGGCCATGAAAGCCACATGACAGTAGGTCTCCTCCTCCTCCTTTTCCTTCTTCTTCTCCATCTTCTTTTTCCTTCTGTCACCTGCCACAAAAGCAATCCCTTCTCCTTGGGGATTTGGTTAGAGATCTCATGTAGTTCCATTTCACAAAATAAATCTTTTAACTTAACAAAAGATAAGTCCTTGGAAACCTTGTAAGCATCCACCATGGATGACCACAAGGCGTTCCTAGGAAAAGCTTTGAGAACATACCTTACAAGATCTCGGTTCTCCACCTTCTCACTGATAGAAAGCAAACCATTGAAGATTTCCTTGAACCGACCATGAAGCATACTTACCGTTTCATTTTCTTCCATTGTCAAGTTCTGAAGTTGGCTAAGAAGGAGGTCTTTCTTGGCTGTCCGAGTGTCGTGAGTTCCTTCATGGAGCTCAATGAGTTTGCTCCATAGGTCTTTAGCACTTGTGAAAGGACCCACCTTGTCAACTCCTCCTTGGTCAACCCGCATTGCAGGGTGACCACATCCTTGGTGTTGGCTTCCCCCTTTCTGATTTGTTCAGCCGACCACCTTGAGAACTCAAGCTCTTTTCCTTCATCATCTCTTGGAGGGATGAAACCCTCTTTCACAGCAAACCACATACTGATGTTGGTCTTGAGATAAAACTCCATCCTTGACCTCCAATATGAAAAATCAGTCCCATCCAAGAATGGAGGTCTGTTTGTGCTCAACCCTTCTCTTCCCATTGTCATCTTGTAGACTCTCGGGTGTTAATCCATTTGAGCAGAGCCCCAAGCTCTGATACCACTTGTTGGTGCTTGGATGACTATAGAGGGGGGGGGTGAATGTAGCCATACACAGAAATTGCTTTCTCTTTGAAGTTTCTGCACTTATGGGTTAGGCAGCGGAAGACAAATGCAGAAACAGAAACAAAACAGAAAACCAAAACAAATCGACGCTAACACCGCGATCTACAAGATTTTGGGATAACTTGCCCCTACTCCTTGGCGTGCCCGTGGGGTGGGCGATCCCTTGATCGTTGGCAGATCAAGGCCCGGTGAACCCGGATATAACAGCGCCTCCTTCTCAGTGGAGAAACCTCTCCACAATCGGTCTCAAGAAGATACAAGTTAAGCTCACGAGACACTAGAAGGATCGCTCACAAGAATGAAGCAGAACACACTTAAGCACAAAGCAACAGAGAGCACACAACCAGCCCAGCCAAACTCCTCAAGTTTTCTGTCTGTTTTTTTCGCTCGTCCGCTCTTCCAGCTTCGTCTTAAGCTCCTGCCAAGCTCCAACAGCATCCACTGAGCCACAGCCTGACCCCCTGACTCCTTGAGCACTCAGTCCACTGGAGACCTCTCTAGCTGAGCCTCCGTTAGTCGCCAGCCGCGCGCCAGAAGCCGTTGAGACCTGAAACCAGTAAACAGACAAACCTGCACCAAGGAAAGTCCCTAATTAACCTCCTCCATTGTTTGAATCATCCCTGTAATGTCTGCACACTCCAACAGAATATTAGCACAACATATCAAATGAAATCAGCAGTGTATCAGAGAAAGCGTAGAGAAAACAGACGCGATCAGAGCGTCTGACAGCGATTTCAAATTAAAGTTCAGGCACTGATCGGTCACCAGACCGATCAGTGATGATCCTGATCGGTCACCAGACCAATCAGAGGTATCCTTGAACGATTAGGCTCCATCCTGATCGGTCCAAAGTGGGAATAGAGGAATCGCGAACTGACCCTGATTGGTCACCGGACCGATCACAGATCAGGGATCGGTTACCAGACTGATCCAGCAGTCTGCTTGCCACAACCCGCAGGAACTACAAGCCTGATCAGTCACCTGACCGATCAGGGTGTGCCCTGATCGGTCTAGTGACCGATCAGGAGCCATCCTGATCGATCAAGGTGAGAAATGTTGCGACAATTTGATCGGTCAAGCGTCCGATCCAAGTTTCTCACAAAGACCTACTGATCTCTCTCTGATCGTTCACCAGAACGATCAGAAGCTCAACAGAAACCTTTCTGTTCTCTCCCTGATCGGTCACCAGACCGATCAGACGTCCTTGGTTCGGTCACCTGACCGATCCACAATAGGAGTTCGTGCCAACTACCTGATCGGTCACCAGACCGATCCAACTCCCACAAATTTGACTCTAAGTCCAGAGAACAGCCTCCCTAGCCTTCTCTGACTCGTGCTCAGTCCCCCGGACCAAGACTCCGTGCCCAACTTCACTCACCGGGACTTCATTCAACCTAGCTTCACTCACTAGGACCTGGCTTCACTCACCAGGGTTTCGGTCACCTGACTTCACTCATCAGGACTCGACTTCACTTACCGGGATTTCAATCAACCTGACTTCACTCACCGGGACCCGACTTCACTCACCGGGATTTCAACCTGGCTTCACTCACCAGGATTTCGGTCACTCGGCTTCACTCACCGGGACCCGGCTTCACTCACCGAGATTTCAACCTAGCTTCACTCACCAGGATTTCAACCACTCCGTGCCCAGTCCCCAACCAGGATTTAATCCGAATTCACTCAACCAAATTTAAATCGTTGTCAACATCAAAACAACAATCGGGTCAGACTGCATCAACAATCTGTTGCAGAGGGTTACCAAAGTATTTACTCACATTCAGGTAAAATGGTGGGATAGGGAAGCGAAGCCCTAATTCTACTTGCCCCAGGAAGAACTATAAAAATCCTTACTAGTCGTTACGGGGGGATGACCTGGGACAGGAACTCTCACCTCCCAGTCTTTTGGGATACCATACTTTTGACAGGCGTCCTGGAGAGATTCCAACCTAACCTGAGAAGAGATGGTATCGTACCATTCCGTATGGAATCCTAGCTCTTTCAAGGAGGGCTCATCGTCGCCTAGGGTTCTCTTCTTCTCCATCGGACTCAGGGAAATTGGGGAGGAAAAAACAGAAGGAGAATTACCCTTGTAAAAGGGGCGCCGCGACAGGAAGAATAACTAGAGAAGGAAGACACTTGAAGATAGATAGGGTAAGGTGATGGAAGGGCGCTGATTGCACCCGCTTTTATACAGCGAAGCCACACTGTTATAAGCAATAAGGGAGCGACACGTCAGGGACGCTGATTGCTCCTCTCGAGGAGCCGCTAGCTCTTATTGCTATCACTTCGTATGGCCTGGGACTAGCATTGGTAAAAGTTCACCACCCCAAAGGGGAGGGACCACGTGGTGAGATTACATTTATGAGGTGACTTAATTGTCATTGTAAGACCCTAGGTATTTATAAGGGGCCCGAGATAGCCATCAGAGCGCCACCGCATAATTCGCGAGAATGCGGGACATATTCAAAAAAAACCCACCGAGAGACCTAGGTGGCACAAGCTATATCTGGGGGCCTCAAGGGCTGCCAATGAAGTAGTAAAAGACAAAGAGACCGCCTATACCCAGCTTCTTCATCGCAACACTAGTCCGATCAGTCAGCCGCACTTCCTTCGATCAGACTTGAAGGAAGGGATTTGTGATGGGGTTGAATAGCCCGGAGCGGGCACAAGGGATGAAGAAGCTGCGTGGCACAACACGATAAGTATGAGCTACTCTTCATCAGCCCCCGGAGTCCCCTCGGGGCACTTACCCTGGAAAAGCAAAGCGAAAAATCCCTCCCGGGATCACCCTGGGAAGTCGGGGCCCGAGACCGCCTCGGGGAGGCAGAGCGCTCGCAGAAGACCCCTAGATCACCTCGGGGAAGTAGAGCCCAATCCATCTTCGACTTTGAATAACAGACCCGCTATTTGCGGCTCCATGGATAAGGATCATCAATAATCACGGGAGGGTCAGGACCCGTAATTCACGGTCATTATCGTCCTCATTCTTACAACGGACTAGATTTAATGATGATGGTCGTTACAAAGGTGATCCTATAACCGAAGATGGGGAGAACGTAGCGAAGAAGGTGGAGACACGTACAAATCATTGCCGCAGGTATAAATAATACTCCAACCCCTTGGGTAAGGGGGCTTAAGCGTTCTCAACTCTTCGCACTTTCTTTCTTGTCTTACGCCTTTCTTCATCTTCATCGAGACATTGACTTGAGCGTCGGAATGAGCTCCGTCGGACAACCTCCGACGTGTTCCCCTAACACTCGTATTGATCTCGCAGGGTGCAGCGTTCCTCTCCTCCCTTCAACATCCACATGGGTGAGCTTCGGTGACGTACCGTCGACGTCGATTCCTTCCGAAACAGTGGGCAAACGGAATGATCCTCTCCAATAAAATAACTCTATTACCCAACAACAATCTCGCACAGTCAGCCCCACAGCAACCTGGAATAACAATTTAATCCTTAAAAAAATAAAATTCATATAAAATCGCCCTTTACTAATAAAACAATTCTATTATTCAAATATCAATTCCACTCGCAATAAAAGGGCAATAGATGCTTCCGAGATAATGATACGATGGTTAGATTCTTTAAACGTTTAATTAAATATTTAAAAATTAAATTTCAATTGTGATGTAGTATAGGGATTCTATTATAGTGGGATAACAACACTAAAAATATTAACTATTTAGATGATTCAAAATTAATCGATTTAAAAAATTAAATATTTGAATTATAAAAATAATAATAAATCCAAAATATAATTACAACAAAAGTTCTATATTGACCGGTACATCCCACACAATTACTCTTATATTGACCGGGACATCCCACACAATTACTCTTATCATAGGATAACCAATTCAGTAATGCTCATGATGATACATCCAACATATAAAAAATAGAGAATAATATTCAATAAAAATTTTAATAAATGACATAATATTTTATATGTAACTATCTTTCATTGTTCATCATGTCCCTCAGAATATAATTTAATTTGTCACGATAATTAAATCGATAATATTTAAATAATAATTAAATATGTATATATAAAATATCGCATCATTTATTAAAATTTTTATTAAATTTTCTCAGTGGAATCCGCATAAAATTTTACTATAAATATGATAAAAACGCTAAACCAGGGATGCGTAGCCCTAGACTGATCAAACCAGAGAGGGGAGAGGGAGTGTGTGGCATTAGGAACTGCTCGATGGCATCTTTTGCCGAAGCCCCTCCGGGAGATCCCAAATCTGGGGAGAAGATCTTCAAGACCAAGTGCGCGCAGTGCCACACCGTGGAGAAGGGCGCCGGCCACAAGCAAGGTCGACCACATTCACTCCTTCCGTTTCTTTTCTCTTTTAGATTTTATCCCTCGAGGTTTTTCAATTGATCCTGGCATGGTTTATGCATAAAGTTGCTCTTTTAAAATAGCAAAAAAGAAAAGGAAAAAAAAAACTGCAACGCGAAGAAGGTTTTGTATGCGCCCTTTCTTCGTCTATGTTTGTTTTTTTTTTATCGATTTGTCTTCGTGATGTCATATAGGCATTTGATCCCTGGAATCAGTAACACGTTATTGTTATTTTCTATTGCTGTGTTTTGATTAGTGTCTGATTTGATCTCTCTCTGTCTGGAGCTCACAAAATTTTAATCCTAAAATTGCAGGGCCGAATTTGAATGGACTTTTTGGAAGACAATCTGGTACGACCCCCGGCTACTCGTATTCGGCTGCAAACAAGAACATGGCTGTGATATGGGAGGAGCATACATTGTATGACTACTTGCTTAACCCTAAGAAGGTATCTACGGTCCTTTTAATGTTTGTAGCTATCTTGGACAGTTGAAGGAACAACTATATAGGATTACTACTGAAAGGCAAAGTTTTGAAATCACAAGAACTAAATTATGTAGCTTGTGCTCAAGTGTCTATAGTCCCTAGGTCGGTTCTGGGTTTTACAGGCCCTTGATCTATTTCAGTGAGTCCTTGCAATCTGCTTAGCCCCCACGGGCTGGATCGGATGGTAAGGCGCCTGGCCATTTACATGGAGGTCTCAGGTTCGAGGGTCGCCAGTTGCGCACGGGGATAAAACCCTGATCTGCTGGCATTAATTCCCTCGACCCCAGGCGCCTCACCACACCAGTGATAACCGTGATTTACCTCCTCCGTGTTGGTCCTGGGGCGGGCTGGCGGGGACGTTGGGGGCGAGCGTTTCACCTTTTTACTTGCAATCTGCTCAAGTTACTGTAACTCCTACATTTGCCTCTTAGACTCGAAACTCCATCATTGTATGTAGTGTTCTAAAAATCATCCTAGGCGGCCGCCTAGGCGCTAGGCGTCACCCAGCCGCATCGAAAACATCCTAGTCGGCCGGCCTAGGCGGTCTTGGCGCCTAGGCGGGATTAGGCGTCCCTAAGAGCCGACTAATCGGTCGAATCGTCTAGGCGCCGTGGAAATAGTGCAAAATTTTAATGATTTTTGTTAATTTGGGCTTTTAAGTTTAAAGCCCAATTAAAAAAATTAAAATGTAATCCTTTTTTGTGTTGACCTTAAATTTTTTAAGGCCTAAACTTTGGTCCAACAAGAAAACCGATTTGTTGGCTTGCCCTAGCAGCTAAAAATGAGCTGGAGAAATTAGAGCAACTAAAAAAGCTCACATTTTGGAGAGTTAAAATATAGAATAAATTTGTGATATTTTATTAGTTGTGTAATTTTGAACTCATTTTAAATTTGATATTATTGTGTTAGAGTTATAAAATGTGATTTATTATGTAATTTATGTTGATACCGTGGAATCTGCCTAGCGGTGCCTAGTCCCCGTCTAGGCGGTCTAGGCACTAGGCGCTAGCCTGGCGCCTGTCTAGCGCCTAGCGAATTTTAGAACGTTGATTGTATGTAGACTAAATCTTGGGTGTGGAACTCCTTCGGTGTAGCCAAATGGCATATCAGATTCATGACCTTGAGATTCCACAACCTTCTGGACCATCATGTTTATGACAATTGGTTGAATCATAGCAACCCTAGGTTGGCTCTTTGATCCCATAGCAATGCCATTCTAACTCGCAGTCATAAGTTTCTATAACCTTTAAGTGCGATATGTATGGGTTGCAGTCTACTCTAAGCTTGATTTCTGCATATTAATATTAGATGATTATTCATTTAGCAAAAACCCGAGGAAAATGATTCACGATAGATTTATCGAAGCTTCTTGACTTATAAGCCATTCTTCTATTTAGTTGGATGTTGTTTCCTCAGAAATATATGATAGAGGTTAATTATGCTATTAATCAATAACAAATGTGTTTTTGTTTGCAGTATATTCCTGGGACCAAGATGGTTTTTCCTGGTTTGAAGAAGCCACAAGAGCGTGCGGATCTAATTGCTTATCTTAAACAGTCGACGGCTTAATGATTTTCTTTCAGTTGAGTTGGAAGCATTTCTTTGTTTGTCAGTAAATAAATAACAGATTGTTAATGCTTGAGAGGAAGCAGTTGCGTTACAAGCTTTGTTTACTGTTGTGAGCAAGCTTTGGTAATGCTTGTCAATTCATTTGCCATCATGTGTAGTTTAATCAGACCATTTAGTTGGTCTAACTTATCTACCCGTTTGGCTGTTCTGTTTCATGGGGGAAATTCATTAAAATACTCCAAATATTTCAATCGAATCCAGATTATATCTCTAAAGTTTTTGCGGATCCATTTATGTGCCTCATGTTTTATAAAGTCTCTCAAATATGTCTTCATTGTCAACTTTTCGTTATCTATAACAGAATCTAACGTGATCCAACCTCAACTTAAAACATATTGCTCGCAACAGAATGGGTACTCACATGAGATCAACGTGATATACTTAAAACCCTCACCTACTAGCAACGAGATAACCCTCATTTGCTCTCCTTGCAACCCTAATTCCCAAATCCCCTCACCAACTTGCAACCCTACTTCTCAAATCCTTACTCCCAGCGGTGAAGAAGTCAAGGCCGATAATGCCTCTCCACACACGGGCGACGACACCATGAACACACGGTACGTACGAATTTACATTTTTTTTACATTGTCAATGGATCAAAGGACAAAAGGAGAGGTAATGGCGGGATGGGTGTGGCCCTCTGCCCTCTCCACTCTATCGCTGTGCTACAAAAATGCCATGGGGTTGTAGTTTGTCCTTGTACTTCGCTTGTTTTCGTGTCCCCTTGAACTCACAAGAAAAGCTACGTAGGTTGCATTGCTTATTTTCGGATTCCCTTATTTTCTATTATATATCTTCATCCTTAAATTGAACTATGAACATGAGAAGAAAATAAATTGGACAGGCTAACAAGCTAATTAGAAAACAAATCGTGATCATCAAAACCGAGTCGGAGAAAAAGGAATTGGAGTAAATCAGTTTGGAAATGGCGAGCCATTTTATTTCAATTTGCGTTTTTGATTATTTATTGTATTTTGGAAAGTTTGCAAAATTTTATTGCAACTATAGGGCAAGACATATGTTGTGTTTGTTGGACGGAACCATGATGTTTATAGCACTTGGGAGGAAAAACATATGCAAGCTAACAAATTTAGCTGAGTTGTACAGAAGTCCTATAAAACTAATGAGGAAGCAGTAGTAGCATTTATTGTGAACAAAGATAAACAAGCTACTACCTTTACTCGTGCCAAAAAGATCCCTCCAAGCTCAACTTCTAGATCAAGCTTAATTGTTACTTCGAGTTCTAGTAAACCTGACCTATCTGAGATACTAGCTAAACTTATGGATGCACAATTCAAGTTAGCAAATGAGCATCATAACAATTGTTTAAAGGTTGTAGGGATATTTGAGGAGATGGAACAACAATTGAAATTTCTCTGTGTTAGAGATGATGATAACTAGTGTTTTTTTATGGTGTAAATCTTTCCGTGCTAGAGATGATGCTAAGTATTTTTCGTTATGGTGTAATGAAAGTTGATGGATGTATCGAGGTACACATATGTGCTCCTGTTTTGTATTACTTTATGAGTTTAAATTCCAAGCTTTTGATACTTATATTAGGGATAATTCTCATTTTAGTCCCTCTTATTTTTTACTTATCCTAAAATAGTCCCTCATCTTTTCAAGCTGCCAAAATAGTCCCTCATGTTTCGGGATAAATTCCATTTTAGTCCCTCTTATTTTTCATTTATCCCAAAATAGTCCCTCATCTTTTTAGGCTGCCAAAATAGTCCCTTATGTTTCAGGATAAATCCCATTTTAGTCCCTCTTATTTTTCACTTATCCCAAAATAGTCCCTCATCTTTTCAAGCGTCCTGAAAAGTTGAGTGAAAAGATGAGGGACTATTTTGGGATAAGTGAAAAATAAGAGGGACTAAAATGTGATTTATCCTGAAACATAAGGGACTATTTTGGCAGTCTGAAAAGATGAGGGACTATTTTGGGATAAGTGAAAAACAAGAGGGACTAAAATGGGATTTATCTCGAAACATGAGGGACTATTTTGGCAGCTTGAAAAGATGAGGGACTATTTTGGGATAAATGAAAAACAAGAGGGACTATTTTGGAAATTATCCCCTTATATTATGAATGATCTGTACGTGCTTGGGCATCTATTTTGAAACTTTTGTTTAATGTAGCATCTATTTGGAAGAACAAATATGTATGTGCTTGGGTATCTATTCGGAAGAACAAATTTTGGATACATTCCATTGTCCAATTTATAATGAGTTCTAAATATATACATGCTTGAATTTATTCCTGCACCACTGGTAACATTTCTCATAGGAATCCTAGTAGAAACTTTGAGTTCAATAAGAGATCAAACCTCCAAAGATAATTTCATTCAATGAAAAAAATCTTGCATGAATAAATGCTTCAATTATAAAATAGTTCAGTCATTTCAAAATGTAAAACTTTTAATGTCATGAAGTTACAAAAAGTACTGCATTTCAATGTCATGAAGTTCAATTCTAAAACAGGTCAATTCTAAAATAGTTGTCATTTCAATTACAAAATAGTTTTGTCATAAAGTAATGCGTCAAAGCCTCAAGATCCTTATTATATATCATGAAGTTACAAAAATAGTACATAACACCAACAAAGTCTCGAAACACCACATTACATGTACTGAAATGCATTAACAACCAAGTTCAATCCTTCCAAATCGAAGATTCTGAAGCACATGTAGTGGATTTGGTCTTCGAAACAAGCCTCACATTTTCATGGACTCTTCTTTCTTTGATCATCTAACAATGCTCTGAGTCTAGAAATAGTCGCAAAGTTTTTTTCCCCCTTTCAGGAAGACAGGATTTTGTACAAATTTGGCCTGCGTAAGATAGGGAAAAAAATAATCAGAGGAATATATATCAATTACATTTTATTTATTTAGTATATATCAATTACATTTTATTAACTTACATTCACAGTAGTCGAGCTCGTTCCAGCTCCACTTGATTTCCCTCCTGCTCCATTTTGCCCACTACTAACCGACCTTCTCACCTGTGTAAAGCATAATAACAAGTGAAATAAGATTGGTCTGAGTTGATACATATTTTCCTTCCGAAAGTCATTCTCATTATCATCAAAGCATAACAGCAACTAAAATAACATTAAAGATTGAAACCAAGAGTATGAACTTCGAATATCAAAACTCTTGCAATTTATCATACAAAAGTTACAACTAATATACCTACAGTTTTTTCCATTTAATTTGGCTTAAATTTATTAACTTACATTCACAGTTGTCCAGCTCGCTCCAGCTCCAGTTGATCTCTCTCCTGCTCCATTTTGCCCATCACTAACCGACCTTCTCACCTGTGTAAAGCATAAAACAAGTGAAATAAGATTGGTCTTAATTGATACACATTTTTTCCCCGAAAGTCATTGTCATTATCATCAAAGCATAATTGCAACTAAAATAACACTAAAGATTGAAACCAAGAATAAAATTCGAATATCAGAACTCTTGTAATTTATCATACAAAAGTTATAACTAATATACCTGTAATTTTTTCCTTGTAATTTGGCTTGAATTTGTTTGGCTTTGCTGTGTCGAATGTTCTTGTACAGTCACCCTGGGTTCTCTGCGTGGCCATTAGTAATGACCAAATTCTCCACACTTTTTGTATTATTATTTCTTCTTGTGTTTTGCTAGAACTAGGAGGTTCATCTCTTTCTCTGCTTCGTAATTAACAGGTCTGCCCACTTTCTCTTTAAACACCGAAGGTAGTGGAGATAACAATGAATATTCAGTCCATAAATCAAGACCAGTGATTGGAAAAATAAATTTCTCGTAGTATTTCTTATATGTCTCTATTATGACCAAAAAAAAATTTATATAACTCCACAATAATATGATATTATCCACTTTGGGTATAAATCCTCATGATTTTGCTCTTCGGCTCTACCCAAAATGTCTCATACCAATAGAGATATCTTTCCCTTATAAGTCAATGATCTTTCCCATGTGTTTTCAATGTGGGACTATGTTTGTAATCTTGCAAACCTAACAATCTCCCCTCAAACAAAGGATCGCTAGCCCCTCTTAAGCGGAAAGTCTTTCCATTTGATGTCCGATCCTCGATCCACCATGACTTTCTACCCCTTGGTTTATCCGATCTACTAGGATTTCATTGCCTAGCCACAACTAGGACTTCTTTGCCTGGTGTCTGGTCCTCTTGATCAAGACACGGGAGCTCATACTTCCTTTGTTCAAGTCTTAACCCATATGGTTAGATCTGGATCATAGCTCTAGCTCGTGCTTCTTCCGGCGGTTAGTTCGATGAAGACCGACCTCGCTTTGATACTAATTGTTAGGACCAAAAAGAATTTAGATATCTCCACAATGAAATGATATTGTCCACTTTGGGCCTAAGCCCTCATAGTTTTGCTTTTGGGCTTTATCCAAAAGATCTCATACCAATGGAGATATCTTTCCCTTATAAGTCTATAATATTTCTCATGTATTTTCAATCTGAGACTATGTTTGTAACTTTGCAACCCCAATAGTCGCAACCCTATAATAGGAATACACGTCATCAAGTGGATCTTGATACTTGTACCAAATTGCACAGACCACATGTTGGCAAGGGATGCCAGTTAAGTCTCATCTCTTGCAACTATATGAATTTGTACCAAAGTCGACTGTGTTGACCAGATGGTCCATTGACCTAGAAATGCCTATGATTAACTTGTATCAAACTCTGTTGTGATGCGTCATATCAATTTTGTGCCAAAACCTTTTTAATTTTTGGACAAATCTTATTGTCCCGTTTCTCAGCATTTTCTTTGTTTAGCTAAAATTGAACCATGAGCAAATTTCTTATAGCTTCAAACATCGGAATAATTGGCTTCTCTCCAGCCTCCAAGATAAAACTGTTGAAGCACTCGCACATATTATTCAAAAGCGTATCACATTTGGAGGTTGTGGTAAAATGTGACTTGAACCACTGTTCCTCAGATTTCTTAGCCAACCACTCATATGCTTTCACATCAATTTGTTTCATCTCGTCTATCCTTTGATGAAATTCTGTCATTATTGTTGTTTTAGTTGCTGCCTAAAGTGAATTTCTAATAGACATACCTGGAAAGCCATCCCTTTTCATGTTAGTATGCAAATGCCTAACACAAAAGCGATTCTCAACAGTAGGAAACAAACTTTCAAATGACAGAATTAAACCCTTTTGTTTGTCTAACATGAATGCCCATCCATGTCCATCTCTAAAGCATATATCAATGTCCAACAACTATAGATACCACAACCAACTGTTTTTTTGTTTCTCTTTCAACCAAGGCATAGCAACTAAGGAATATATTATTGTTGGGATCTAGCCCAACTACTACTAACAATTGTCCACCATTCTTACTTTTAAGAAAGCATCCATCAACACCAACAAGAGGTTTACATGCTTTCTTAAATCCTTCTTTGCATGCAGAAAAATAATGTACATACGTTGAAACCTTAGATCATCTTTATCCTCGGTCAATTTTAAAATGGCTATGACACTTAGATATACCCTAATCAACTCTGTATAATAATTTCGAATCCTGCTAAATTGTTGGCTAACAGACCCCCGAACCATTTCAAGTGCTTGTCTCTTAGCCAAGTAAGCTCTTTTCTCGAAACACTCAATCTTAAGTTGCTAAAAATCTCATCTTTGAAAGCTATAGTCCCTAAATTTGAATTCGATTTAAACTTGTTAACAAAAGTCTTTCCCAACCAAGTTGAGATTGCAATTCTATTACCATTATCCCAAAAACAATTGTTATGGTTCAATTGAAAAGTCTTTATTGCAAACAACAATAATGACCCATTGGCGACACATGAATCACCCCATCACAACCTTCATTTCTACACTTTCCCCGTAACCTCTTCTTATCAACTTTAACGAACCTAACAGACCTTCCTTGTATGACGCAAATGACTTTCAATGGCAAACTTAGCTTCATCTCTTGAGCTAAAAATCATACCAACCTGCAAGTCAGGGTTTTTTGCATCCTTAATGTGGTTGAACAAAGGAAATCTCTGGGCTTCATAATCATCATCATCATAACCCACAACACTAATCAATTTATCAATACCAACACAATTAGTATCGCCTTCTACATACATCCTGCAAAAATATTGATATATTTAGTCACCATTAAGGATAAAAAAACTTAATAAATGGTTAATCTAAGAAAACCAACCTGCATCCTAAATAAAACCTCATTTCGAATTACTCTATTATCAATAGCCGCTCTATTGTCCAGTATTTCGATATCATAATCAACATGCGTATAAAAAAACCTATCATCTTCTTCAAACTCATACCCACTGTCATGAAAATCTTCATCGTCCTCATCATCTGATCGACTTCCATCAACATCTGATTCAATTCCAATCTCATCTGATCCACTGTCTGGTTGAATTTCTCCATTAACCATTGTTCGAGTGCAGCGACGCATCATCGCCCTTGACGTCTTCACAGTTGGGAATAATGATTCAGAGGATTTGGAAAGTAGGATTGCGAGCGAGATCCAGTTGCGTGTTCATGATGTTGTCGCCCATGTGCGGAGAGGAATCATCGCCCTTGACTTCTTCACCGCTGAGAGTAAGGATTGGGGAAGTAGGAATTCAAGCAGGTGAGGGAATTTGGGAATTAGAGTTGCAAGGAGAGCAAGTGAGGGTAGTCTCGTTGCCGGTCAGTGAGGGTTTTAAGTAGGTCACGTTGATCTCACGTGAGCGCCCATTCCGTTGTGAGCAACAGGTTTTAAGTTAGGGTTGGGTCACGTTCATCTCACGTGACAGAGATTCTATTATAGATAACGAAGAGTTGACGATGGGGTTATATTTGAGATACTTTATACAACATGAAGGACATAAATGGGTCCAAACAACTATTAGAGATATAATCTAGACTCGATTGAAACATTAGAGATATTTTAATGAATTTCCTCTGTTTCATGCGAAAAGTGATGGTTGTAAAAATCTTGTGCTAATTTTGCCTCAATAAATTTTAAACGAAATAATATTTAAGCATTTTTGAGTTCTTCAAAATTAATATTGACAAATTTAAAGAATTCTCTCTTTACTTCTAAAGAACAGTGAAAGTGAAAGAAATCTGCTTATTTTCAATCATGCCAACACAACACTAAGCTCCAGCAAATTATGAAAGGGGAAGTTTGCGAGTTTGATCTAAAAGATGGTTTATTCAGTAATCTCTATCTGTAATGATGCCTTTAATAATCATGCTGAGATTCAAAAGCATCACAATAATGTTGAACTCAATATAAAATTTTATTCAGGATTCAGTAATCTCTATATGTAATGATGCCTTTCATAATCATGCTGACATTCAAAAGCATGACAATAATGTTGAACTCAATATAAAATGTTATTCAGAATGGGGGGAAAAAAACCAGTAAACATACTCAACAAAGTCATTCACGAATCAATTTGATTTTCATGTCGATACTAAACAGTCAGTTGAACAGAACACACGGCAGGTTTACATTATGAAGTACAAGCAGGATGGACCTGTGCTTAGTACCATGACTAGGAGTCATAATTCCACAAGCTGGTAACTGTAAATCAAATTTGTGAACAAACATTCTGAAGAAAAAAAAAATCATATGCCGACCTCAGGTGCCCCACACGGTCGGCTCCACAATCATTTATAGAGAGATAAAATAAAAAACTGAGTAGACCACCACATGGAAAGATATTTCTCCCGACATCGCCTAGAATCAATTCTTGCTTTCTTCTGCAACTCTAGCATATGGTGACCAACTCGGCCAAGCAAATAAAACTGTGCTAGTACCATGACTAGGAGTCGTAATTCCACAGGCTGGTAATTGCAAATCAAATTCGTGAATAAAGACATTCTCCATGCTTAACAAAGATGCAATGTGATTATTTTTTAAAATTATCTGGCTTCACCGTCTTCCACAAGATGAACCTCAAATATGAATTCTGTTGAGACACTATATAAATTGATGGTTGCTAGTAGTGCTGCAGGTTCTGTAAACTTAAGCTTGAGAAAATAAGAATCATTCACCAGCTGAAAGCATTTGCCATTAGTGTTGCAAATTCTTGGTAGAGATTCTAAGCCCAGTCTTTCATTAGTACTCAGCTTGTCGACATAGTTTTTAATCTTTATTGCAGAGAATCATCTGCAGCAAAAAATTGCCCAATTTATCAGTCCAACTGGTAACTGTCTTTGCTGCCCGTGAGTCCATGTTGCAAATAACAAATAAACAAAATCTGCTATGTTCAATCATCTCTTATTGGTCAGCATGATGAACGACTTCATGGTCTTTGAAATGTGCCAATCCTAGAATGATGTAATGTCCATTTAGATCTATGCATGGTTTAAGTTTGTGAATGATTCCAGGTTTACATTTTACACAGGCATTTCTGACAAATGGAAGCTAAAAAGCTAAATATATGTCTGAGATCAAGTTTTTGTTTTCACCCCTCAATGTTGTCAGAAGATCTGAAATCCACAATTTCAAGTTGCACAGGATCACTCATTTGCCCAGTCAATATGTCCAACACCTCATATATTTCATGTGAAAGGGGGTTTGAACGATCATCCACCAAGAAAGGGTGAAATCCATTCCCTAAATCAACCCAAGCCAAAGCAGGTGTTTTCCTGACACCCAAATCCCTCATCCTTGTCCTCACCTCTGCAAGCTCATCCCAACATCCAGCAGTTGCATACAAATTAGCAATCAATACATAGTGCCCCGAATTGTCTGTCCTCATCTCTAAGAGCTTCTTTGCAGCTCTTGCTCCAATCTCTATGTTCAAATAGACCTGGCATGCTCCTACTAGAGCAGCCCACATTGCCGCTGTCGGTGGTATTGGAGCTTTATTAAGCAATTCCTCTGCTTTCGCAACCAATCCAGCTCGAGCAAATAGATCAACCATGCAAGAGTAATGTTCCATCTGTGGCACAATACCATATGTGTCAACCATCATGTCAAAGAGCTTTTGACCCTGAGATACAAGTCCTGAGTGGCTACAAGCTGAGAGGATAGCAATCATGTTTATGTGGTCTGGTTTCATCCCACAGTCAATCATCTGGTCAAACAATTGCAGGGCAGCAATTCCTTCACCTTGAGATCCATAACCGGCTATCATTGAAGTATATGATACTTCATCACGATTGGTCATCGAGTCAAACACACATTTAGCAACCAAGATTTTTCCAGCCTTGGAATACATGTCAATTAAGGAATTCCAGAGTAAGAGGCAGTGCTGAAAATCGTGCTTAGTGATGTAACAATGGAGCTCCCGCCCATGCTGGAGGTTTGCAACGCGAGCACATAGGGAAAGATATGTGACAATGGTTACGTAGTTTGGCTGAACTTCTGAATGTATCATATCTCTGAAAACGATAGAAGCTTCCTCAGCTTGGTCTGCGAGGCTGAACCCAGTGATCATTGTGTTCCAAGTAACTAAACTCCTGAACTCATCTTTCTGAAATAAGAGCCAGGCATGTGCTATATGGTCGCACCTTGAGTACATTGTGATCAAGGCATTGCGGACATTTTCGAGCTCATCACAGCAGCTACGGATTGCAAACCCATGGAGCTGTTTCCCCAATTTCAGTGATCTGACGTGAGAGCAAGCACTAAGACCAACAACTAAAGTCACAAAGTCGACCTCTGAACCACTCCAAGTCACCTCGGAAATCAATCTCAAAGCTTCTCTAGGATTGCCCCTCTGCAAATGCCCACCAACAATTGTGTTCCAAGTCACACTGTTCACCTCCAAGCATTCCGCTCTCATCCGCCTGAACAACTCGAATGCTTCCTCCCACATCCCCCGTGATGCATACACTGACACGATGGAGTTCCACGACACCACATCTCTAATCGGCATTTCTTCAAACAGCTTCCATGCAGCTTCCAATGCACCACATTTAGCATACATCGCCACGAGCGCATTGTGGACGAACAGGTTCCACTCCATACCGCTGCCATCGATGGCCCTGTGCACCTCCCTGCCAAACTCCAAGTCAAGCAAATCTCCGCAAGCCTTGAGGATGGGTGGATAGGTAAATTTATCCGGCTCGACGCCTCTCTGAACCAGATCTCTATAGGCGAGGAGCGCATTGGAGGTCTGGCCGTCCCTAATGTAGGCAGAGATCAAAAGGTTCCATTGAATGACCTCCGAGCTGCTGGAGAATAGGACGACGCCACGGGCGTCGGGCAGGAGGCCCAAATTGGCATAAAAGGAGGTCAGCTTTGGCAGAATACGAGGGTGGTCGTGGAAGCCGAGAGTGAGGGAGAGAGCATGGAGCTGCAGGCCATGGGCGAGGGTGGCCTGGGAGGTGCAGCAGGAGAGGAGAGAAGCGAGGGGATGGAGGAGGGAGGCGGAGAAGCAGCGGAGGCGGAGCAGGGAGAAGGAGGAGAAGGCATGGGAGAGGAGGCCTTCGGCTGCGAGGGTCTTGATGGAGGATATGAGGAGGCGGCAGGGGGAAGGTGCAGCAGAAGGTTCTTGTTGAGGCTCAAATGGCGCCGGCGCCGGCGGCGGAGGAGAGAGGATTGGTTTCGTCCATGGATTTGGGAGGTGGATTTCGGTTTGGCGTAGAGCGTTGCAGTGACGAAGCGCAGAGGAGGGCATGTTCTTACGTGCGTGAACTTGCGCTTTATGCTCTGTTTTATAGCCAAAAAAAAAAAACAGAGACAAATTTAAAAAATGAATTCTTACAGGTTTTAAAATCCCGGTTCAGATTTAAATATGATTTGATTTGCAAAGTCATAGATGCTCACATATTATTACGTCTGATATCTATGTTTGTATGTTTGAAGATTCATTTCAACCCCCACCCCACTTAGTACAATTATTATCTAAGTATTCATTTTAATAAGTGAAATCAATTCTGAGTGAATATAAAATATCTTATTAACACCCTGTTTGGAAATTTTTAAGTAAGGAATTGGAATTCGATTCCGGAATTCCAATTCCCGTGTTTGGAATGAATTAGTAAACAACAGAATTGAATTCCAATTCCTATGTTTGGAATCAATCGGAATTGAAATCAATTGTTATACTTTTACCATTTTACCCTTAAAATTCAATCAAATGTTTCTTATTGACAAGCTCCCTCCTTGGTTGGACTGCATTACTCTAGAACTCAGCTGCAAGTGCTAAAGTTAGCTCCCAAAGTAGCAACCAAAACAAAGAACGAAACTGATGTTCATAACAGACGACCAATATAGTAGGATACACTTACTTTTTAAAAAAAACTATTTTTTTCCAGTATGTTTCTTCAACTCTTTTCTCTGACCGTTTCATTGTAAATCAACACTATCAAATAGCTACCAAAAATGACAAATGCATAGCCAATGGATCAGGATCATAAAATCTCAAAACCTCTTCGCTAACTTAAGTAGGGCAAGCATTTCAAAAAAGACAAAGGGAACAAGTTTAGAGGAGGAAAAAACCTAATTTCTTCCGTCACTTGAAACAAAATGCCTCTTAAAATCATCTGATTCATTAAAAAAGAGGCAGTCAAGGGAGAAACCTTCAAGCCGACGCCTCTTCGGATCGCTCCGAGGCAGCATCAAAACCTTTTCTCGCTGCTTTCCCGTCTCTTCTGCAGAAATCGAAGCCAAAAGACGAGCGATCTTTAGTGCTTGAGCAGCGATTTGAGCAGGGATGCAGCAGGGTGAATTAGTAATTTTAAAGTTGGAAGGGAATGGAATTCAATTCCTTTCCCAAATCAGACCCTTTTGGGTCTGATTTATTTTGGGGTGTGTGAAGGGAATTGGAATTCAATTCCTTTCCAATTCCTTCTTAAAATTTGCTACCAAAGGAGGGAATTGAATTCCAATTCCCTTGGGAATTCCAATTCCCTCCTTTCCAAACAGGGTGTAAATATTTGACTTCTCTTATACGGATGATTGTGTTAAGATAAAATATCTCTTACGATTTATTTATCTATATTTTATTATGAGGCCGATAATACTAGACCTCTTAGGTGAGCGATATTATCTATTACTTCACTATCCATTTATAAAGGTGCTTGCTTCAATAAAAATCTTAGTCAATTTTCACCTCTCTCATGTAAAGGATTCTCTCATGTAAAGGATTGTTGTCTTAGGGTAAAATACTTCCCATGATTTGTCTGCATATATCTTATATGGGGTCGATAATACTGATTCATTTAATAAACGATTCACCTTTTATTTCATTATCCATTTATAATGGCTCCAATATCTATTTATAGTTCCCTACTTAGTCATCCATTCTTTACCCTTTATTCCCATTTTATAGGTTTTAAGTTGCATTAATTTTGCCGTTGCACCAAAGTAAATGTCCTCCGTGATTTATCCTCTTTTAAATAATATGAGATCACTCTAAAAGGGTCGTGAAAATAATGGCTTCATCTTTGCTTCGACATACATTTATATAATGCATAGTAAGCAGTAAAGTGTCCCATGGATAGATGTAATTAGTATTTGCATGAGTATTTATTATAATAAATTTTTGGATCAATCTCGGTAGGTTTAGGTGTTTAATTTCTTCCATATAAAGAACTATTAGGGCAAATATTTTCATAATTTATCCCCTTTTAAAATATGTAAGACCACCTAGAAAGATTGCCACATGACAATTTCATCTTTCATTGCACTATTTATTTATTATTTTAAAGTATTGCATAAAATTCTAAGTTTAGATTTAAACAGAGTTACAGAACCCAACCATTAGGGACCTTAGGCATTATAATCCTGCTTGTTTACTTAAGAAAAGAATGTTTAACAAGCCTTCTTAATTTGTTAGGTATAAATCGAATACTAACTTCTATAAAATAACGAATAAATCATTTTTAATAAACGATAGATTAATGTAAAAATACTTAACTAATAAACCACCCACTACGAATGATATAAAAATACTTATCTAATAAACTACCCGAACATTTTTTCAATTTACTCTGATAACTAATAAAAAAATTTCATGAGACTCAATCAATCATTCAAAATTGACCAGTATAAATTAGATAGTGCCAACTAATAAAAAAAAAAAGGTTGGAAACACGAATCAGAACAAAAGGTCCGGAATTAAAGCCTAATTTATATAATAAAAAAAATTGAACTAAAACGACAATCACAGAATAACAGGTAACAAATTAAGAGAACATTCAAGTTTAAATTGGAAAAAAAAAATAGAATAATGAATACCAATCTGAAATTAACTCAAATCATAATACATTTTTAGATGAAGCAGTACTCACGTATGAATATCATAGGCAGGACTCATTTGACAGTGCTTGAATAATTTAAGAACAATAACTTCTGCTTCACAAGTATTTCCATACTGAAAATTTCAAACAAAATTTCCCAAATCATTCATTATAAACACAAGTTGAAGCATATGGTCCAATGCTACACGAGCATACGCAGCCGGGCTATCATCTTATATATGGTACAAGCTCAACAAGATTCAAACTAAGAAAAAAGCATCATTGTTTCTGAGAAGTTTCTTGCATAGAAATCAGTACAGAATCAAAAGCACAACACTAACTTATTATCAGTTTCCACTCAGAATTTAAGCCTGTAAATGTAGAAAATAAATTAATTCAGAGAACATGATGATGCGCTGTAACTGGGGGGAAATTTAGCTGGTCCCAGCATGAAAAGGTGGAAAATTATGAAAGTACTGCCGACAAACTGTCCATTTAGGGGTGAAAGCTGTATGAAATATAAAAGAAATAAATTAGTATACATAGTCAAAAAGAAACAAATTATCCCTGTACACTGTTGTCGCAATGCAATCACTGAATAAAGACCAGTCTCAGTAATGCTTGTAATATTGTTGGCTTGCTTTATTTCCATTTGAATCCATAAGATTCTCATGAAACATTTATTGTATGTTTAGTATCCAAATCGATAAACACAACTGTTGAGCAAAATTTGAATCACATGATGCAGTACAATGATAGTTGTATTTCAGCATAAGAATTGAAAACCTCATGAATAAATTTTTTCTGGCAAAAATATAACTAAACATTTAGAAAGAATACCCGCCAGAAATAACACCAGATCAACATGCTTCACAAGAAAAATGAAACGTTAAAGACGAAACATGTATGCCATCAAATGTTAAAAATAGCAGATAAATTTAAGTTCCTTTAATGTCATGAATAGCAAGAATAGTTGGTTGTAGATTATTCATTTAAGTAACGTCTTACCTCTAGCAGTCCTTCCTAACAAAATTTCCAAAGCATTTCTTTTTTAGGCTTCAATTTGAAGTTCTGCAGTAGAATACTCTAATTTGCTCAAAAAGATAGCAATAGGATTGCCAGGTGAAGGTGGATTCTGATTTAGCAATGAGTTGTATGAACCAGCTCTGCTTCGTGCAGCATCATCAGTTGCAGACAGGATTTCAATATGATCAAGACCAAGTTGTCTCTTTATCAAGTCACAATTCTCTTGAAGAACCTGAATTTCACCAAAAGGCAGTTTCAGATCCAGAGCCTGTGGACCAATTGATAAAGTTTCATCCTTCTTGAACTTAAGAAAAGGCATGCAAAGCTTCTGGATCTGCTTAAAGTTTGTGGCCTGCCCCACAACACTTGTTTTAATGCTTCAAGTATCTCCTGATCGGGTGCAAAAATTTGTTTCTCAGCATCATATTTGCTTGTGAGTATCCTCAAACATTCTTCTTTCCACCCATCAAATTGCTCATTGACATATATAAGACCCACTGTTAATTTGTTTTCTTCTGTCGCAGGAATTACAATGCCCTTTTTAGTCTTCTTCGAACTAGATGTTTGCTTTTGGAGCAACTTCCTCATTAATACTATTGTGTCTTGCAAGTACTTGTTAGCAATCTTTAGACTAAGATCAGGTGTGTCAGACAAAGGCCAGCCAGCATTTACAATAAAACCATCATTCTTTAGAACATTATGCCAAACATGTTCAGCATAGTGTGGACAAATTGGAGTAACGAGCCTAGTTTGAACATCCATGAAGCGCCACAACAAGTCACGGTTCATACCTACTGGCCCACAAGACAGCCTATATTCATCCCTAGCAGCTTGCAGGTCATAGAAACCTGTCTTAAGAGCTTCTCGGAACATAAATTTGTTGTAGTTCTGTTCAGTCGATTTCACTGCAATATTTATTTCATTGGAAAAAACAAAATCAGCATAAGTATTGGGTGGACCAGCACGTAAAGTAGACTCAGAAGCCAATACTTCTTCCATCCAAGCAATTTCCTTAGTAAGCCTTAATATCGCAGCATTTGATGTTTCAAAAACAAAATTTGCATCATCCATTCCATCCCCAGCATCTGCAAGGGAAAACCTCATGGCATCAGAGGAGAATTCCTCTATTGCCTGGCGAAGAGTCCTGAAATTTCCAGTTGACTTAGACATCTTTTCAGAGTTCAGCATAAGGTGCCCGTTGCATCGGAATCCACGAGGCCAATGACATTCAGACAACAGTGCAGTATGGTTGTAGATACTGAAAGTGAGGTGGTTTTGAATAAGGTCTTTACCAGATACACGAAGATCAAATGGGTACCAATAGTCAAATTCTTGCTTCATCTTGTTAAGAAGAACCACAGGGACATCTGATTTTGGCTGAGGACCTCCACAAAAGATATAATCCCAGACATCATCAGTCATTTGATCTGGCTTCACAGAAGAATGATCAGATCCATACATGTCACCGTGTTGCAATAGATGAGCAACAGTATAGAAGGCCATGTAGAGTGTTGAATCTGAAAGTGATTCGACTAGAAATTGCTCATCCCAAGGAAGGCGTGTACCAAGCCCAAAAGACCTGGAACATGCCCACTGATTAAGCCAACTTAGCGTATGCTCAAAACCATTTCTTGCTTCTTTACAGTACAGGTTCATCTTGGCCAAACAATCCTCTGCCTTAGCCTTCCATTCAGCCTCACCATAGGTAATGTACCATTGATCTGTGAGAGCCACAACACACTCATCACCTGATCTGGACATGACTTTTTTCTCAGGTTCACTGTACATCACTGCATCTCCTGATTCTAGCAGTTTATTCCTAATCATAGGCTTTGCTTCCTGGACCTTCATTCCTTTAAAGTCATCAACCAGCATTATACCATCAGTAAATCCTTTCAAATAGGTTAACTTTTTTGCCTCTGCAAGTTTATCTTTGTCATTCTGACTCTTGATCTTAAGATCGAGACATACTTTCTCAGCAGACTTATCTCCAAATTCTGGAATATTAATAATTGGTATGACCTCAAAAGGAAGAACCCACTCATCTTTAACCCCAAACTTGGATCTCAAAGCAGGTTTTGATTTCAAATCTTGTAAAGCCATATAGTCATCAGGTGAATCACTAGGGACACTTGTAACAATCCCCGTTCCTTTATCAGTTAAGATTGTAAGCATGGGAAGTGAGTATATAATTTCATTAAAAGCAAGAGGAGACCTCAAGGGCAAACCAATAAGATCATGACCAGATAGCTCAAGCAAACAAGTTGGCTTCTCTGGAACTTTTGACAGCTTTTGATACGCAAGATTCAAAGCAGCACGTTGTGTTATAATGAAAACATCATTTTCATTAATCTCAAAAGCCCCATATTTGCCATCTGGAAGCACCCATGCATTTGTTTGCCCATACATTGTCTCAGGTCTCAATGTTGCAGCTGCTAGATATACCTTCTTTCCTTCCAAAATTTTAAACTTTGATGTAAAAGGAGGAAGAACTTCCATCTTGATCAGAACATAATCTTGTGGCTGAACACCCTCACCAGAAGCTCGATCATGATCTGCACATGGTTGGCCATCCAATGGAGAGTATATTGTATACCTCATATCCTTCACAATCTTTCCTAAGCTTTTCAACTTCCTCATTTGCCATCTGACAAAGGAGTCATAGTAGGGGTTCATGTCTGTTGTAATAAAAGAACGCCTCCAGTCACAGCCCAAGCCGAAAGCTGTTAAATCTTCTTTAGCTAGAGGCGGAAAATAGCTTAACCAACAGTATGGATCTTGGAACTTAGCAATTTCTTCATTTGACAAACCAAGAGACTGCATAATTTCCCACTGAGACTTATATCCACCTGATTTTGCAGCAGCCTTGGACTTCTTGCTCTTAAATTTATCAGGGGTGGCAGCATTGTCATTTTCAGGTTTGGCCTCCTCAGTATCTTCTGCATTAGAATCCTCTTCTAAAGAAGGAAAAACAGGAGGATTCCCATATAATTGAACCTCTCGTGCAAGCTTGTCAGCTGATGCCTTGATAGGCATTCCAGTGCAGTGGAAAGCGAATGGCAAAAGGACATTACGACCACATAACCTGTGGTAGGCAGCACCAAATTCAAGTTTTGATAGTGAAAAGGCATGACCTAAATGCAGCATGCCATTCATGTACGGGTATGGAAAATTTCCAAAGAACTTCTCGCCCTCCTTAGGTGGTTTACTGCCAGCATCTGCCTCAAAAACCTTGTGTTCTTCCCATCGCTTTTGCACCTCTGATTGTATCTTAAGTAGTTGGTCCCTTCTAGCAAAGCTCCTACCTTCCTCTGCACTCGAAGTCATTTCTCTACATACAGCAGCAGGGCTTTAAAATGTTAAACTTTGAGACAACAACTATTTTTTCACTTTTCGCAATTCAAACGAAATGAAAGAAATTTCCAAGTCAAAGAACAAAGAAGACAATACAATAGCATAACTATTGATAACTAATACACATTTAGCACTACTGCATGATATGGTAGTTAACTTATTGAAACAAATACTGAACATAATAAGTTTGCTTAACAAATCTAACCAGAAGGAAAAAAAAGGGGCAAAAATAAGCCCAGTGAGCTCATGGAAAGTTGAATTATTTTGCTTGGTCTAATATACAATTACAAAAGCTACCTACTTTTTAGCACAAATTACTGTTCAATCGTAAATAAAAATATCGTATCGCCAAGAAGTGAATTTTTTTCCTCAAAATTTCAGCGAGCAATGCATAACATAAGGCACAACATGGCTGATGATAAAAAGGATAGAACTGTCATCAAATTTCCGCACCAAGGATTGTATCAGAAATACAAGCAATCAACATTGACTACAGGAAACATTCAACATGTGAATCAGTAAAATGATCATTTTTAAGTACCACAAATCAAATTGAACAATTACAGAGTATCTCAAACACAGGGAAGAACAATTCTGAAACATAATAAATTGTACAACAAAACGCACCTATACACAATTAAATTCTAGGATTTAAGCCAAGGAGTCAGTTTCCAGCGGAAACGCCAGGGGAATTGTGACAGCGCCACAAAGACTTCGTGGCAGTGGAGGTCTTTTTTTGTCTAGGGTTTGACATCACGTGACCCGTTTCCGGTCCAAAGAAACTTAATAAACTGAACCCTAAGTGGTTCTCAATCGGCTTCGAACCAGCTCATATAGCCTCACTCAAAATGCCCAAATCATGAACCGTAAAATAACCCAAGCTCCGCCAAAATTAACCCAAACCTGAAGCCCCTTCAGATGCAGCGGCACCGCGCCATGGCAGAGGGGCGAAGCTTGGTAGTGGTGCGGAAGGAGTCTAGTGGTTGAAGGTAGGTTCATGAAATAATGTGCAAAGGGTGATTTGCTCATCTCAGCATCTCTGTCAATCTGATCCAGGACCATCGTAAGGGAGATAAATTATGGTAACTGAGGGCCCAAATGGATGAAAGAGTGAGTTTTTCCAGGGCACGAATATTTATGCCCTGCCAACCTCGATGTTCGACCTTGCATGCTCAATGTGTAAATCACCATCCATTGACCATCTCAGTTAGCTCGTGAGGGCATAGGCTCATGGACTAAAAACTGATAGGAGGGGAGGATCATGGGGTTTGGATGGTCGAATAAATCGGCGTCGAAAGTTGATAACTCTCACCCTGGGTCTTTCCAACATTGTCCCACACGTATTAGAAGGGAGGTAAATCACAATGATCATTTTGACCTAACATAGCAGTCTTTAACATGGAAGAGATATATACGCTAGTGGGCATTCCTATATGATGAAGCTACCTACTTGTTAGCACAAAGTACTGTTCAATCGTAAATAAAAATATCGCATCGCCAAGAAGTGAATTTTTTCCTCAAAATTTTCAACGAGCAATGCATAAGATAAGGCACAACATGGCCGATGATAAAAGGGATAGAACTATCGTCAATTTTCCGCACCAAGGATTGTATCAGAAATACAAGCAATCAACATTGACTAGAGGAAACATTCAACATGTGAAACAGTAAATGATCATTTCTAAGTACCACAAATCAAATTGAACAATTACAGAGTATCTCAAACACAGGGAAGAACAATTCTGAAACATAATAGAATTGTACAACAAAACGTACCTATACACAATTAAATTCCAGGATTTAAACCAAGGAGTCAGTTTCTAGCAGAATTGTGACAACGCCAGAGAGACTTCGTGGCAGTGGAGGATTTTTTTTGTCTAGGGTTTGACATCACGTGACCCGTTTCCGGTCCAAAGAAACTTAATAAACTGAACTCAAAGTGGTTCTCAATCGGCTTCGAACCGGCTCATATGACCTCACTCAAAGTGCCCAAATCATGAACCATAAAATAACCCAAGCTCCGTCAAAATTAACCCAAACCTGAAGCCCCTTCAGACGCAACGGTGCCGCGCCATGGCGGAGAGACGAAGTTTGGTAGTGGTGCGGAAGGAGTCTAGCGGTTGAAGGTAGGTTCACGGGCTAATGTGCAAAAGGTGATTTGCTCATCTCAGCATCTTTGTCAATCTGATCCAGGACCATCGTGAGGGAGATAAATTATGGTAATTAAGGGCCCAAATGGATGAAAGAGTAAGTTTTTCCAGGGTATGAGTATTTATGCCCTGCCAACCCCGATGTTCGACCTTGCGTGCTCAATGTTTAAATCACCATCCATTGACCATCTCAGTTAGCTCGTGAGGGCATAGGCTATGGACTAAAAATGATAGGAGGAGGGGAGAATTATGGGGTTTATATGGTTGAATCAATCAGCAGCGAAAGTTGATAACTCTCACACCGGGTCTTTCCAAAGTTGTCCTACGCGTATTAGAAGAGAGGTAAATCACAAAGATCATTTTGACCTAACATAGCAGTCTTTAACATGGAAGAGATATTTATGCTAGCGGGACATTCCTATATGATGAAGCTATCTACTTTTTAGCACAAAGTATTGTTCAATCGTAAATAAAAATATCATATCGCCAAGAAGTGAATTTTTTCCTCAAAATTTTCAACGAGCAATACATAAAATAAGGCACAACATGGCCGATGATAAAAGGGATAGAATGGTCGTCAAATTTCCGCACTAAGGATTGTATCAGAAATACAAGCAATCAACATTGACTATAGGAAACATTCAACATGTGAATCAATAAAATGATCATTTTTAAGTACTACAAATCAAATCGAAAATTACAGAGTATCTCAAACACAGGGAAGAACAATTCTGAAACATAATAAAATTGTACAACAAAATGCACCTATACACAATTAAATTCCAGGATTTAAACCAAGAAGTCAGTTTCTAGCGGAAACGCCAAAGGAATTGTGACAGCGCCAGAGAGATTTCGTGGCAGCGGAGGTCTTTTTTTGTCTAGGGTTTGACATCACATGACCCGTTTTCGGTCTAGAGAAACTTAACAAACTGAACCCGAAGTGGTTCTCAATTGGCTTCGAACCGGCTCATATGGCCTCACTCAAAGTGCCCAAATCATGAACCGTAAAATAACCCAAGCTCCGTCAAAATTAACCCAAACCTGAAACCCCTTCAGACGCAGCGGTGTTGCGCCATGGCGGAGAGGCGAAGTTTGGTAGTGGTGCGGATGGAGTCTAGCGGTTGAAGGTAGGTTCATGGGCTAATGTGCAAAGGGTGATTTGCTCATCTCAGCATCTTTGTCAATCTGATCCAGGACCATCGTGAGGGAGATAAATTATGGTAACTGAGGGCCCAAATGGATGAAAGAGTGAGTTTCTCCAGGGTACGAGTATTTATGCCCTACCAACCCTGATGTTCGACCTTGCGTGCTCAATGTGTAAATCACCATCCATTGACCATCTCAGTTAGCTCGTGAGGGCATGGGCTCATGGACTAAAAACTAATAGGAGGAGGGGAGGATCATAGGGTTTGGATGGTCGAATCAATCGGCGGCGAAAGTTGATAACTCTCACCTCAGGTCTTTCCAACGTTGTCCCATGCGTATTAGAAGAGAGGTAAATCACAAAGATCATTTTGACCTAACATAGCAGTCTTTAACATGGAAGAGATAAATACGCTAACGGGGCATTCCTATATGATGAAGCTTGGTGGTTGTGCGGAAGGGAGTCTAGCGGCTGGAGGTAGGCTCCTGGGCTAAGAATTGACAGGAGGAGCATGAGATTTGGATGGCTGAACCAATCGTCGGCAAAAGTTGATAACTCTTACCTCAGTCTCCTCCAATATTATTCCATGCGCATTAGAAATGAGGTAAATTACATGAGCATTTTGGCTATGTACGAGGGACATATATACTAATAGGGCATTCTTGCAGGGCGAAGCTTGGTGGTGGTGCGGAAGGGAGTTTAATGGCTGGAGGTACACTCCTGGGCTAAGAACCGATAGGAGGAGGAGGAGGATCATGAGTTTTGGATGACCGAAACAATAGATGACAAAAGTTGATAACCCTCACCCTTCACCCCTCTAACATTGTTCCACGTGCATTGGAAGAGAGGTAAATTTGGTGGACCATTGTTCGACAAAGTGACTCTTTTATGTGGAGGGTGGACATATACGCTAGCAGGACATTTCTACGGGGCTAAGCTTGGTGGTGGTGCGAAAGAAAGTCTAGCGGTGGAAGATAGATTCCTAGGCTAAGAATCGATAGGAAGAAGAGGAGGATCATGGGAATTGGATGGCTGAACCAATCGGAGGCAAAAGTTGATAACCCTCACCTCGGGGCCCTCCAACATTGTCCCACACACAGTGGAAGAGAAGTAAATTACAAGGACCACTTTGGCATGCCAGAGCGGCTCTTTTAAGTGGGAGGGATATAAATACTAGCGGGACATTTTTTGTAAGGCTAAGCTTAGTGGTGGTGCAAAAGCAAGGGCATAGCAAGTGTTGGGTTGCACTGGGCTCCAACCCAGTGCAACCCAACACTTTTTTTTAGGTTAATATTAACTCCAGCCCTACTCATTTCATTTCAATTAATGAAAGGGAAAAAACAAAATTTTAGTTCGACGCCATCACGCCACGCATCGAGGAGCAGCCGTCGCGTCCGCAATCTCAGTTCCTCCAACACCAAAAGGACTGCCGTCAGACCGCTGCCCGCTCAGTTGGGTTCCCTGTTCATGAGTCCAAGGTGCTTTTCTCTCTATTCCTTTTTCTAGGTCGTCTCCTTTCCTCTATGTTCCTTTTTCTAGGTCATCACTTTTCCATTTTTCAACCTTGGCACCTTGTTGTTTTGTTTCCTTACTTTGGCATAACCTTGAAAATAGTCTTATTGTGATTTCTTACTTTTTTATGTAAATTTGTTCAACATGTAAAAAGTTTATTAATTTCTATTGCAAGGTTTGCAAAATCTGTGTTGCAACCTGCCAACCAATTCAATTTTTTTATGCTCAATTAGTAATTGACAAAAAAGTTGAAATGACGAATCTTAATTATGCTTTATGCCTTCATAGTTCAGAATATGTTAAACATAATTTTAATTATGTTTATGCTTCATAATATCTGAAACAAATCTTAATTTCTCTTTCATCTTTATTCCCAACGGTTCATTTTAATGGCTAAGCTCAACCATCGTATCCTCTTTTATGTTTGAGTTATGACTTTAAATTATTTGAATTTTTTAAATTATCTGAAAATTATGACTCTTTAATATTTGGGTATGTTATGATATTATATATTGATTTATTATTGTGTTTGAGTTTGTTATAAAATGAATAATATAATTGAGTTTGTTATAATTGATTGATAGTCCTTTTTTGTTATTAGGTTATAATAATTAATTTATAGTCATTTTTTATTCTTAGGTTATAAATGGAACATCAACAACCTTCAAATAAAAAGTCAAAAACGTTATTATCATTTTTTAGGAAGAGAGATGATCAATCTGAATCTGATAATTAATTGCAATGTGATATACCACTTAGACCAACAGTTAGGATCCTCTATTTCCGATTTACAGCCTCCTCCTGTATCTAGGCCAATAGAACAAAGAGAGGAAGAATTTAATATTTCTTCTATTGAACGAGATTCAGGATTAAGAAAACTGATTTGTGAATACTCTGTTAATGAGCCAGATGAAATTAGAAGAGCATATAACAAAGCAGGGTCTTATCAACTCAACCTTATTGAGTATCCAAGAACAAAAGTTGGAAAGCAAAACCGCTGATTTCAATATGCTTGGTTCAACAATTTCCTTGGCTAGAATATTCACCTTTAAAGGACAAAGCATATTGTTTTCCATGCTTTCTTTTTGAGAACACTAGTAATCCAGTAGCTCGTTCTGCACTTGTTTATGAAGGGTTTAACAGTTGGAAGAGAGTTCATGATGGAGAAAAATGTGCATTTCTTATTCATGTTGGTTCATTGTCTTCATCACATAATAGATGTGTGAAATATGTTCAGGATATAATGAAACCAAAGCAAAATATTGACAAAGTGATGAATATGCTCAATCTACGAAAGAAATTGTAAAAAATAGGTTGCGTCTAAAAGCAACATTTTGACAAAGTTTGAAGGTTTATTATAGTTTGCAACTCAAAGATGTCCTTTTAGAGGTCATGATGAATCAGAGAATTCCTTAAATCGTGAAAATTATTGAATTGTTGAAATTTTAAGCACATTTAAATGATGAAATTGTCAAAGTTGTGTTACATAATGCCTCGCAAAATGCTAAATACACTTCTCCGCAAATTCAAAAGGAAATATTGCATATTCTTGCTAATAAAGTGAGAACGATGATTTGAGATGCATTTGGAGATGCCAAGTTTTGTATTCTTGTTGATGAAGCTCAAGATGAATCTAGAAAAGAGCACATGACCCTTATTTTAAGATTTGTTAATAATTCTGATTTTTTGGTGGAATGTGTCTTTAAGATTTTGAGTGTTGAGGACACAACATCAACAAGCCTTAAGAAATCAATTTCGACATCTTTGTTCAACACAATATTCAAATCCACAACATGAGGGGACAAGGGTATGATGGTGCTAGTAATATGCATAGTGAATGGAATGAGCTTCAAGCATTATTTTTTAAAGATTGTCCATATGCTTATTATGTACATTGTTTTGCTCATCGTTTACGGTTAACATTGGTTACAGCTGCTAAGGATGTGCCTTCTATTTGGCAATTCTTTTCTTATTTGACTTCCATTGTAAACTTCATCACCTCGTCTCCTAAATGCCTTAATGATTTACAATCTGCTCAAGAAGAAGAGATTGCATATATGTTAGCTATTGGTGAGCATGAGTCCGGTAAAGGGGCTAATCAAATTAGTACATTGCATAGACTTGGTGCTACTCATTGGAGCTCTCATTATGATTCTATTTGGAACTTGATAGACATATATGCAGCAACTTGTAAGATCCTTATAAATTTTAGTGAAAATAGGCCAAATGGTGCAATACGTGGGGAAGCTAGTTGTTTATGCAACATAATTATCAGTTTTGAATTTGTGTTTGTGTTGTTTTAATGGAAAAGATCTTAGAAACCACTGACATTCTTTGTCAAGCTCTACAAAATAAATCACAAGACATTCTGAATGCTTTAAAATTTGTCTCAACCACAAAAGTCATCCTTCTAAAATTTAGCAAAGATAGTTGGGATGAATTTTTTGAGAAACTAAAGGTTTTTTGTGAACGACATAATATTGAGGTGTCTGATATAAGCCGTGGTTAAAGCTGTCAAACGGGCCAACCCGTGGCGGGGCGGCCGGTAGTGGGCAGTCCATTTGGCGGGGCGGGACGGGTCACTTGTCATCTTGGTGGGTTGGGAAATCCTCAACCCAACCCAACCCAATCTAAGGCGGGTCGCGGGTTAGGCGGGCCAACCCGCGGGCCTATCAAAAATTTAAAAAAATTCATATCTTCAACATTTTACTTCGGAAAAGTTTCATCAATCAAATATATCTAGAAACATATATTTTAAATGTAAATGGATACAAACGAGTACTCATGTTCGATGAAAAAGAATTACTTTTATTTCAAAATTATAACAAAGAAAGATAATAATTGACAAAAAAAACTTAATTAACATGTGTTTCTCAACCCACGGACCAACCCGAGCCCGTCGCGGGTCGACCTATGCGGGTTGCGGGCCTAGGCAGGTTGGCCCGTGGCAGGCTTGGGTTGATAAAATTTCAACTCAACCCACTTAAATTGTTTGGCGGGGCGGGGCAGGCCAACCTGACGGACCCAACCCAAATGACGGCTCTAACCGTGGTTATTAAGTTAGTCGTTATTGTCAACAACGGGATCATGTCACAGTTGAAAATCATTATCATTCAGATATTTTTAATGCTGCAATAAATTTTCAAGTGACAAAACTAAATTATAGATTCAGTGAGACAACAATGGAACTTCTTGCTCGTTGTTAAGCTTTGGATCCTACAAGTTCATTTAAAAAATTTAATGCAGGCGACATTTGCAAGCCTACATCAAAATTTTATTCTACTGATTTCACTCAACAAGAAATTCATGTTTTAAAAGTTGAATTGGAACATTATCAACTTGACATAGTTTGTGATCCTGAGTTTCAACAAACTTCTACTCTTTCTGCATTATATAGAGAAATGGTTGTGACCAAAAAGGCTGAGAATTATGTTATGATTCAGAGATTGATTCGTTTTGTATTGACTCTTCCTGTATCAATTGCAACGGCAGAGAAAGCCTTTTCAGCCATGAAATTTCTAAAAACGGCACGTCGCATTAAGATGGATGATAATTTACTTTCCGATGGCATGATTCTCTACATAGAACGACAATTATCTGAGATAATAGACATGGAATCAGTAATAGACAAGTTTTATACTCTAAAATCTCGTCGAACACAACTTAAGTAGATATTGAAGTATTTTGTATGAATTTTGAACTATGTAAAAGGATATGGCATATTAATTTTATGTTTGTTAAATGCTCATTATGTATGTATGTATTATTATTTCTGGAATTTAGCAATTAGTGTCCTGTAGCAAAGGACAGTTTATTAGTTACCAAAATACATGATAACTAGCTAATCATAGCTACAATCCTAGTAGGAACCATCCCATAGTAATAATCACTAATTAGTATTAATTAGTGATTGTTACCTGATTAGTTCAATTCACGATTTAAGCTAGACTTAGCCCGAACTTGAACCCAAGTGATCAATTCGCTTGAACCTAATTCATTAACCAAACTACAAGCTCAAATAAAAGCTAACCCAAAAACCAACCTAGGCTCTACATGGTTCCAAAACTAGTGGTAGCTTAGGGTTAGGAATCATCACCTAAATGGGTCCAAGCTATTCATATTAAGTTCATCTAAGAACTAAGTCAAAACCCAAAACATAACTCACACATGCACCAAAATTCTAACATCCCTCAAGATCAGAACACAAAACTTGGATTGGAGCTCACGGCATGCATGCAAAGCCAAGAAAAAAAATTAAACTTGGTATGCTATTACTGCTCACGGCAACCTCTAAAGCTCCAAGAAACTACAACCCAATTTATCAGCTAACACTAATTATTTCAACCCTCAGATCATCGAAGACCCTAATTAAGGAAATTCGAAGGAACATAGTTCACGACACGACAAGAAAACTCAGTGAAGATGCTACAACAGAAGGAAACACACCTTCTAATCTACTCGAAACCTCGACCCCAAACCACAGAACCAAAACTCACGGAAAAATTGAAAACTCAATGAGATCTACAAATCCAAAACAGAACAATCATTCAATTTGCTTCAAAAGAACCCTAATGAATTCGTACCTGGGGCTTGCACCGGCAGCAGCTAACCCAAATAGCCGTCCAATGGCAACTCTCCAATGGTCGGTGGTCAGGAGGAGAGGCGGCGTCGGCGCTGTCTCGCGGAAAAAGGAGAAGAATCGAGAAGAGAGAACTCGCGACGGGTTGCGGCGCAGAGAGGAGAAGAAATAAGGATGGATCGTCGGCGTTGAAAACTCCCTAAGGTGGATTTTCGCCGGAGAGGAAAAGCTGTCGTCGCCGGGTTGCTCACGCGAGTAAGAAACCGCAAGGCTGCGGTTTTTGCGAAGAGGAGATGGGCCGCAGCGCATTGGCGAAGAGAAAAGAAAAAAAATAATAGCTGGAAAGTTTAAGACTAATTTTGATTTAGCCTCCAATTTTGATTATCTAAACCTAGCCCTTGTCTTAAGGCTTTATGCGTTTACACCCTCGAAAGCTTATTGCAATTCATCTTCCCTCCTCAGTCCTCACCCGTGACCACCAGATTTAATTGTGGAGAGGAGAGCAAGACGAGAGCTTGGCGATGGCTCTTTCTCTTCTCCCAACCCTTTCCTCCTCTTCCTCTCCGCCTTCATCTACCTACTCTCGTCTTCTTCCTTCTTTCACCGCCTCATCCCCTGCTTCTTTTCACATTGCTACCTCGCGAGGCAGACTGAGCCGCACCTTCCCTCTCGAGGCCGTCTCGGGGAGCGGAGCAGGCCTCGTCGAGGCGCCAGCCGGTGGGAGCGGGGACCTGAAGGAGATTCTCGGATCCTGCGCCATCTGGAAGTGGAAGGAGTTCGATGTCAACTACCTCGTGAGAGGCGCGGGCCCTCCTCTCCTCCTCATCCATGGCTTCGGCGCCTCCATCGGCCACTGGCGCAGGTCGGGAGAGAAAAAAAAAGTTTAAAACCCCCATCTTTTCTTCTATTTCTTGCTGCAGATTTTATCGATTACTTGATTTTTCCAATGTTTAAAATTGATAAAATCTGATATATAAAAGTTAAGGAATTTAAGAATCGGGCATCTTTTCTTTTCTTGATCATATTCGAAAACGAGAAGAACATGCTAATGAGTGCAAAAGGCAATAGCTTACACAAATGTCATCTGGCTGTACTAGGGATTTACTCTGCTCGATAAGGAACTTCAAAATTCATTCAAATCGTCGCTGACTCATTTAAACCAGTCTGTTGTTGTTTCGAGGTTCAATTTATAGTTGCAACATAGAGAATTCTGAAAGTAATTCTTTGTAAATATTAATCATCTATATTTCAATACTGCATTATAATAATTCCAGGCGTCAAATGTGCTGTGCCAATAGATTTATTTTTAAGCTCTTTCCAATGGACTTCAGGAATATTGGAGTATTGTCAGAGAATTATACAGTATATGCTCTTGACTTGCTTGGATTTGGTGCATCCGAGAAGCCACCAGGTTTTTTGTACACAATGGAAGGCTGGGCTCAGGTACCTTACTGCCTGCTATATCCATTTTCATCTGATCAATATCATGCTTCTTTGGATGCTTACAGTTACCAGCATGTTTCTCAATCAGTTGATTTTGGATTTTTTGGACGATATTGTTCAAAAGCCGACTGTGCTTGTCGGAAATTCAGTTGGAAGTCTTGCGTGTGTTATTGCTGCTTCCGGTTAGTATTGGCTTTAGATTGACAATTCACCTTAGCATTGTGGGATGTTTCTTTCAAAGTTTCACCTATGCAATAGATGTAGAATATGCTTGTGCGTGTCCAATGGTGATTCTTTGATTATAAACCAGAATCCACTAGAGGTCTAGTTCGAGGTCTTGTACTTCTAAACTGTGCTGGTGGCTTTAGATTGACAATTCCCCTTAGCATTGTGGGAAGTTTCTTTCAAAGTTTCACCTATGCAATAGATGTAGGATATGCTTGTGTGTGTCCAATGGTGATTCTTTGAATTATAAACCAGAATCCACTAGAGGTCTAGTTCGAGGTCTTGTACTTCTAAACTGTGCTGGTGGCATGAACAACAAGGCGATTGTTGATGACTGGAGAATCAAGCTGATTTTGCCTTTGCTTTGGTTATTTGACTTCTTACTGAATCAAGGCCAATTGCTTCAGCGCTTTTTGATCGGGTTAAACAGAGGTACCCTTGTTGGATGGCTGTTTTGTTTCTGTATTTGAAGATTGAAGCTAATCAATCAGTACTTGTTGACAAACCAGGGAGACTCTTAAGAATATCTTACTATCAGTTTATGGAAACAAGGAGGCTGTTGATTCTGAGTTGATTGAGGTAAACAATTTCCATTGATGAAAATCTTTGCTACTCATATCATATGACGAGACCAAAAAACACCATACTTTCAACTGGTTCAATTCAGTCCACTGGTCACTAATGCACTTCTCATGCCATGGACACAGATTATTAAGGGGCCAGCAGATGATGCCGGGGCACTTGATGCTTTTGTTTCTATCATCACTGGACCTCCAGGACCAAATCCTGTGTCGTTGATGCCAAAACTTTCGATCCCAGTATTGGTTTTATGGGGTGATCAGGATCCATTTACTCCTCTTGATGGGCCAGTCGGAAAGTACTTTTCTTCTTTGCCCAAGGAACTATCGAATGTACAACTACTTGTTTTACCAGACGTGGGTCACTGCCCGCATGATGACAGGCCAGATTTGGTGCATGAGAAGCTCCTCCCTTGGTTAGCTAGTCTTCCATGTTAAACGGAGACATCCACTGATTGCTTAGCGCTTGGCGGCGACCTCGGCTTCGAGGACATCAGTCAGATAACCAGAAGCACAGCCACTTCTTTATCTTGGTGAATTGTTCCTGTTATGTGAATATTTCTTGAAGATGATATCTGGAATATAGTTAATACTATCAGACTCCAGTCGTTAATTAGTTTCAACTGCTTTCATTTGAGGATCATAGCAAGTTAGACTGCAAAAAAGATTTTAGTGGCTTTATTTCAGTTGCTTTTTGTTAAATGATGTATTTCCATTGTTCAAGGACATGAACGTATGTACACCAGAGAGGTATCAACGTCTGAGTTCAACAAAAAATCTTCCATTATTATGTTTCTTTGCTAAAAGTATTGTGGCTCCTCAGTCCTCAAAAATCTTATCCCAAGAAGAATTTTTGTTATCATGTGAGTGTACAATCGTGGCAATCAGTGACAGATTTGCATTCCAAATTACCTGTGGGAACATACATACATGTCGAATGCTGAACATGGCAGTTTTTCGATCACATGAATCTCAACCGACAAGGTCTTTGGATGACTTATGTCATTTGTGAAGAAAGTAACGTACTGCAAGCATTCAATTTCTCTACATTGCTCAATGTACTTTTCCCTGTATATTCTCCTGTTCCCAATAATTTTCCACGATAGATTTCCAAAAGTAACGAAGTATGTTTCTATTTGGATCCTTGTTTTGACAACCTCATGGTTTCCACCATGAGTTTGATATACGGTGTAGTGCATATGGTAAAATACTTTACATAGAATTCGAATTTCAATAGTAATGAATATTTTGAAGGTCGGCTTTTAAGTGGGTATAAATGTACTTTAAATTTATTTGATAAATAAATCAAGAGGAAAAAAATCTACCTCGGATCGACAAGGGGAATTTTGTGAGAAAAACAAATAAATGCTTAGCACGTGAAATGAGGACCAAAGGATTCCATCCAGGTAGATATGGGTCCGAAATGACGCATCCAACTTGCTAAATTCCTAAAGCAACCACCTCAGCTGGACACCACACCAGTCTTCTATATATCCATCGAGTTCGATCACGGTAAAACACCAGCTGCCTTACCCTACTTCTCGCATCCCACGTACCTTTTCAGACGAGTATTGCACAGCGGTGCCTTCCACTCCATGCACCAGGATAAATCAGAAAATATTCACGATGAACGATTTAGAAGTCCGACATCTCAGGATTCGCGTCCTATTTGAAAAAAAAATTCCTACAAAATACACTATAGCTAGTGATTGAACCACAGATATCTGAAATAACGACTAATCATCCTACTATACACCATAATCTCGGGGTCATTCAAACTCATAAAGCAGAGCCTACCTGATCCAGGAGAGTAATTATTCCGTGAGTCATCCGAAAAAAAAATGAATTCTTTTAAAATGAGAAAAAATAAGTCATTCTCCAAATTTTACTATAATAAAATATTTTATTATAAATAAAAGATGAATCCCTAATATTTAAATAGTACTCTTATGTATATCATAATGTAATAATGTAAGATTCAAATAAAAAAAATCAATTAAAAATATTAATTCTAATTTATAAAGAAAGAAAATAGATTTTTTACTCGAAAAAAATAATTAACTGAATGATTTTAATTCAAAATAAAATATGGATCAAGACAAATCTTCCTCTATAATATCAGAAATATCAAAATTATCCTAAAATACCTAAAAAATAATAAAGTGCTCCGAAAAGAATTTAAATGGAAGAATTAGGGTCTGAAAATCAACGGTTACGGTTTCACTAATAACAAATTATATTTTCGAATTCTAGACGTGTGGCACTGATAAAATTTAATTTTGAATCTCGAGTCAAAAATTATATCCTTTTGAAGTTGGAAGAGACATGTTAGGCTTCATCATGGATTGAGCCATCATATCCTTGGCTCAATCCCAAACCCATTTAACATTTAACAGAAGATAAATCCATCACCTAACAGTAGGTGTACCCTAACAATGTGGGTTGGACATGAAAGATAAATCCATTCACCGTGAACAATATCTTTCAGGATAGTCTCATGCACGTACTCTAGAAAGGATAAATCACGAGACTTGTTCTCTAGACAGTGTACCCTAAAAACGAACCGACGACGAGTGAGTGAATGGGAGACAATTACATGAAAACGCACCGGCTTGTTGGTACGTAATTAAACTAAACGTGGCTTTTGGCCTCCTACATGGTCACATGTACATTGGTCCATGAAAAAAGGCACCCTCAATTCCTCCACCATCTCCTCTCAAGCCAAAGATTTTCGTGTAGCAAAGTCGTCAAGATCTCCCAACATCTTCTTCTTCCCTTTCTCTCCCTCTCTTCATTCTACCCGAGTTCAAAAACAATGGCTTGGGATTGTGTTCTAAGCCACTAAAGAAGGAATGCAGTCCCACTCACACCCCTCATTGCGACATTTAATTCTGCTATAGTATGCAGGGCCAAAAATGGTGTACTCTGACGACCCATGCATCACCGTTCTTTTAGACACGCGTTGAGCATCCAGTGCGTCTGGGAGAGCTCCCAACCAGGTACTTCGACACTTCCCCCCTCCGCCTTGCAGACAGATTTGCAGAAACAACACACCTTTAAGCACAAAAAGGAGGCCTTACCTTTCCCTTCTCCTTTGCTTTGCTGTCTCTCGGAAACCCTAACGAGTTGCGACTGCATCTGAGAAGCTTGGAGTCGTTTGGTGGAGTTGGGAGAGATCGGTTGAGTTTCCCGAAGGCCCCAAACACGAACTTTTCGGCTTTTTTTGTGCTCCCAAAATCCAATCTTTCTGGGGTTTTCGCTTCCGATATTTGATTTGATGTCGCTCCCACTCCCGCAGCAGCAGTTTCCACCGCCCGCCGCGGCGGTGTACCCTGCGCCGTACCGATCCCAAGGCGGTTCCGTCGGGCCGGTGATCGCCGCCCTAGCCTTGATCGCTGTGCTGGGGGTGATCGCGGGTATCGTCGGCCGCCTCTGCTCCGGCCGGACCGTAATGGGCTACGGCCACTACGACCTCTCGGGGTGGGTCGAGCGGAAGTGCGCCTCTTGCATCGACGGGAGACTGGAGGCGCCGCCGCCTCCGCAACGACCGAGCACCAACGGCCCCGGAAGCGCGCCTCCTCTCGACGCGCCTCAGCAAGTGAAACAGCCGGAGGTGGCGGAGTCGTGATCTGTGATTTCTAATGGAGCTTTGTGTCGTAAACTTTCTCTATCTCTTGTTTATCTCTTGCTTTGATGTTTTGCTATGTCATGGTGGAAATCAAAACGCCATTGATGAAAAAAAAAATTGAGCTTTTCCATGGATATTTACTTAGAAATTTGAAATGGATATTTGTTTCACAAAATTGTTCGTTTTCATTCGAATTGCCTGTCAACTGCTCTCATGTCACGGACTAAACAAAAGTTGAAGGGCACCAGCTTTTGTTTATGTGATTTGATTTGTGTTTCTACCAACTTGATGTGATAGTTTTTCCATGAACGATACCAAATCATCTGGTGGGATCCGCCAATTTTATCTGTAGTCATGGCCAATGGAATGAATAAAGATTAGTGTTTGTATCCAAAATCTATGATAAAAAAATTGAACTAGTTTTTGAGTTTAAGCAATTTTTTTATTGGGCACAAAGTTTAAAATTTTCCATATTAAAAGTATATTATTGTTATAATAATAATAATTGTTGTTGTTACTAAAAGAAGAGATTACAAAGACTGTGTTCTTAATCTCACGCCACTCTAACGAGTTAAAACTCCCACTAGAGTTTTATTATCCAATGCCATTGGGAGATTAATCAGATTATCAACGACAGTGTTCTTAATCTCTGAAGAATTTGATGCCAAAAAAGTCCAACTCCAAAGTTTTGTTTGATGTTTCAATGGTGAAATGTGGCTGGAGGAGCTTAGCCATGTACACAAAAACAATAACTTAGGGTTCATAATAGCCCTTCAAGTGACAAGAAGTATAACTTATATCTACATAGATCCTAAAGGGCATACATCTTTTTGTATTCACTATTTAGTAATTCTGAGTCTGAAGCCACTGATATCAAGGACCTGCTCTCTGAGTTCCTCCTTATGTTTCTCATGTTCTTCTCTTCAATTCTGTGAACAATTACAAAGTAGATCATCAATCCCAAAGTTGCCAACATAATTGAAGCACCAATGGCCATGGTTAACCAAGCCAGCCACAGATCTTGCTTTCCCACAACAACATATGTTAGAGAGATGAAAGCGACCGATATAGAGAGGCAAGCCAGCCACATGAGCTTGTTCATCACAAAAACCATCCTCCTCTTTGCCTTCTGCTCAATAACAATCAAGGAAGTCTGGACAACCACCACAGCTAGTGATATGAATAAAGCCAAAGAATCGAAGACCAGAAATATGATGAATTCTGCGTTCTCTGCTATGTAGGCTTCTCCAAGAGTAAACTCCGGTTGAGCTTGATCGACAAATGAGCCTGGAAGTTGGAATATCGCAGCAAAGGCCACAGTGGCTATGAGCACTGCAACCACGGTATTTGAATTGATGGCGTTATTGAGGCCTCCAAGGTGTAGCTTCTTAAGTCTCTTTTTGATCTTTTGCACCCTCCTTACTGTTTGACGGGTTTGCTTAAGTTGAGATTGAACATCATGCTTTATGTCACTGACTGTTTGCTTCAGTTGCTTTGCAGCAGTTGCTGTGTTTGCCGATTCTTTTGCAACGACTGCACCAAATTCTCTTAGAATTGCAGCAATATCTTCATTTTCAGTTTTTTGTGCAATGCTGAGGGCAGTTTCACCTGTTCTATTCACTGCATTGACCTCAACTCCTTCGACTTGCAACAAAACTTGCAGAATCTGCAAATCCAAAGCAAAAGGCATAATCAACGACTGCAAGGAAAAGCAATGCTTCAATGCACGAAGCTTCTCCCGATGCTAGTGGATACCCCAAACTAGTAAAACATGTTTAGAAACCTTAGGAAATAAAAAATCAACCGACACACTGAGGTTAGATGAAATCAGATAGCTGGCATGTTTAAAAGCAGAGATAAACAAGCATGCAAATTACAGAGCTGGCACATCAGATAGCACAAATTAAACAATGGCATAGTATGGCTTACCTTTAGATTACCCTTCCTTGTAGCAATGTGCAATGGTCTGTTCCCCTTGCCATCCTCCAAATTAACTATTGATTCATCAGGCTCCAGCAATGCCATCAACATTTCAACATTTTGTCCCTTGGCAGCCATGTGAAATGCTGTCTGTCCCTTCTTATCGGTCCTTAAGCCAATGCTAGGATCTTGTTCTAGTAGCAATTTTACCACATCCACATGTCCCATTCTCGCAGCAGAATGTAAAACTGTTTTCCCATTTTTCTTTGCTATCTTAGCAAGGCTTGCATCAGTTTCTAACAGAAGGTTAACAATATCAATATGTCCTTGAGTTGCAGCTGTGTCTAAGGCTGTAGAATTTAATGAATTTGTTGTCATGGCCAGAGCTGGGAAATATTGCAAGAGGTCCTTCAAAACTTCTGCATTTCCCAAGACACTTGTAAATACAAGTCCAAGCTAAGAAAAAGGTAACAACTTGCATTTGATAGAAAATCTGAACAAAGGCATAGATCAATCCTTCAGGATATTTCAAAGGAACTGTGTGTTGCTATAAAATTGTCAATACTAGCAAACTATAGCCCGAGTATGAGTATGAGTATGAGTATGAGTATGAGTGTGCCCAACAATGCGAGCATGAGTGTAGGTTGTCAAAGTATATGACAAAAACAAGAAAGAAAATTTTTGCAGAAAGATATTTTGGCAATTGGAGAAAAAAAGTACATATCCTTGTAGCAATTCTTCATGATTTCTAAAATCATAAACTCAAAGGTGATGCCCATAAGAACAGTTACCACACAGATTACGGTGGCATGAAATTGCATACAAATATCATGATACTATCTATCCTAATTTTGCAAATCTCTGTCCCTTGTAAGACAAAACGAAGTGTTCATCAGTTATTACAGTCGCTTACCGAGATACCCTTGCTTAGCAGCAATATGAAATGGATCGTAGCTATTGTCTGCCTTGATCCCAGCTGATTGAATGTCTGAAACTTTCAGTATCTCCCGAACAACCTGGACATGACCTTTTTCAGCAGCAACATACAGCGCGGTCTCACCATCCTGGTTCTGCTTGTAAATCAAATCCTTCAACTGGGTCTCACTACAATCTGAGAGAATCTTCTGCACATGCAATACGTTGCCAGCCCTTGCGGCAAGATGGAGCTCCAGATCCCCTCGCTTTCCTGGGCTGTTTTTGCTCTTCCTTTCTTTGAAGCTTTGCTGTCTAACTCCCAATCGAAAACTTTTTTGCTTCCCCAGCCGAAAGCTCTGCAACTTCTCCAACGCTCCAACTCTCGGCAGCTTCTCCATGTCCAGAGCACACAGAAGAACTGTTGCAAGAAAATCAAGTCCGACAACTGATTATTTCAAGTAGATCACTCAACAAAAACCTAGGGTATGTGAAATCTAACTTTCCATGACCTTAATAAGTTCTGGATCACCAACCATATTAGGGTTTATGGAAGGGAAAAATCTATGCTACTAAACCGGAAGCCCCAATCGGACAAAAATATCTCCTTTATCCCAGATACAGGACATAATCAAGGGCTTTTCAGATAAAGGAGATACCTTTACGCTTAATCCGAGCAACCAAACCCCTTACTGTTAAAGGTCTAAGTTTTCTTGATCCCTCGATCGAGGTGGAGCATCAAAGACCCGTCTTTTATTTGCTATTCTCCTCCGCGCCCCCAGTCCCGAACCTTGAGCAGCTAAAGATGCAAGCGCAAAGATGCACACCGGTCAATCTTTCGAATTTGTGTTAAATGCGCAAAAAGATCGCTTTGTGCGTTAAGATGGTGAGCATTGGCCGTACGATTCGTGCCGCAGTTTAAAGCAGAAGCAGAAGTAGGCAGGTTTGGGTTTGCTGGGGAAAGATAGCGTAAAAACTGATGGGCGGTTATTGCAGTCGCCATCAAAGAGGGTGAAGGTGGGGCGACGCCGACGGAGGCCTCCACAGTGTACCAGTCAAAGATAGGATTCAGCGAGAGTAGGCAAATTAAAGGAGACCTATTATCATTACGCCGTCGCTGAGACTGTGAGTTGACCTGTTAAATTAATTTAGTATACTTTTAATGTTTTTATTATATAATTCAATATAATATTTAAATTTTCTATTATAATTTAATATCAAAATATTTTATTTTATTTTCATTAAAATGATAATTTGTTGCCCATGAAGCGGGAACGCTACACTTCACTTTTATTAAATTATAAAAAAAACTTATTAATTTATTATTATTATTTTTAATTCAGGTATCATGAACGGGTTAGCATTATAAAATTTTCAAACACCTCAATTATAATACGACTCATTTTTTTGCCATCGCCGCATCATAGCCTAGAATATTATTATATCATCTTTGTTACTCTTGTTTCTTTTGCATACATTATATTGCCATTTTCTCTTGTTTGTTTTTTCCACAATAATTCAATCTTGTGTTTGGTGTTTTTAGCAATTAAAAACGTTGGTTGTGTTGTATGATGTGATGCAGCATCACTCTTAAATGTTGAATTTTGGTATAAAATATATTTAAAAATTAGGTTTTTATTTTTGGATTTGCACAGATAAATTTACTAACAATTAGCATTGTGCACATGCATTATATGTGTAATATCATACATAAATACATATAAATTTTATTTCACTCTAAGATTACAATATATTTAGTTAAAATTTAAAATTTTAATTTTGAAAATTTTAAAATATAATATCAAATTAAAATTTAAAATTATCTTATTTTTGAATTTGATAAATTATTTTCTAAAATTTTAATTTTGAATTAAGATTTGAATTTTTTTCTTTTTAAGATTTGTAATTATATATTTATTTTTTGAATTTGTGTTTTTAAGATTTATGATTTTTTTTGAATTTTTAAAATTTAAAAAATAAATAATAAGATATATGAATTAAATTTATTTTTTTAATCAATTCACAATGGCCTATTTACTAATTTATAATTTAATTAAAAATATTGGCATTCCTATTTTCAAATGAAGTCCAAACCCGGTCAAAAACAATTCACGACTTAATGCTGGAGTGGAGCAAATGAATGACACATTAGACACGGGAATACTATGAAATGCTTCCCGCCGTGAATGTTTGACTCAAAGTCATTTGAGGCAGCTGTTATGCATGCATGTCAACCTGATGGACCAGACCCCAACCTTGTCTCGACGTTCAATTATTTTCCACCCACTTTCTCCTTTGCTTTGCGTTCACATAAGATCAACAATAAAATTGTGCTATATATATTGATATTGATTGTCAAAAGTGGATTTCATATAGACATGAAAAACATGCATATAATAAGTATTTTAACCCATAAATCATGGTGGCACATCATGGTTTTAAATAATCGTTTTAGCGGCATTTTCAGGGCGACTCCACACTATCTTAAAGGAAGCACATCATGGTCTAACAAAATGTCCTAATTTTATCCTAAATAACTAAAAGTTTTAATACGGTACTAACTGTAAGTACTTTAAAATAGTTTTGATTTGGTCGATCCAATTAAGTTAAGTCATTTTAGTTTTATCCTTTTATCTAAATGTGCAGGAATATAAGAACACAAGAAGTCGAGTGAAAGACGCAGCAGAAGAGAAAGATGGCACGGAAAGGGAGCCAACGAACTCGGTACATCCGAGAGACAAGAAGGTTGCGAAAGAGTACACCGATGGATGAGAAAGGCGTATACAACGTCCGAGAGATGAGAAGCCGGGGAGGAAGACTGCTCGAGGAGAAGTTCAGAAGTTTGGGTTCGGGTGAGCTCCGTTGGTACAATCGACCCAGGTTTGATCGGATAGAACAGTCGTTACCAGTCGACTGGTGGGTCCACTTGGATTCGAATGTTACAACCCAACGTTCGAATTCCAGCCGACACCAATCGACTGCTACGTACATGCAACAATCGACTGATCTTTCTGTGCCCAACACCAGTCGACTGCTACATGCAACAGTCGACTGCCCAAACACTAAACCTAGGATTTCAACCCCGAGTACAGTCCCTCAGCACTCGTTCTCGCCCGACCAACCTAGACCTAGCCTTCTAGCCTCCTCCATCAACCTTGAATCCCTCGGATGTCTCCCCATCCTTCACGCCTTACCTTCTGGAGCTTCCTTCGACCTCGGTCCTTGTTGTCAAGTCTTCCTTTGCCAAGATGTCACTTGGACTTTTCTCCTTTGTTGTACCTATATTCTGCATACTCACAATGCATATAAAATACAACAAAAATCTTAACTTAAACATTTGCCCAAACATCAAAACCCAAGGTACCTAAATTACTCCAACAGATAAGATCCCTGACTTGAGAGTCGGAGAGGGCTTCACCGGAAAATCTTCTGGTGTGTTCCCTTTAACGCTCATGTTAATCTCGTAGGGCGTGGACATCCTCTCACTGTCGCCATCTTCATAGGTTGTGTCTTGGTGACTCACCATTCACGTCATTCGTTTCTGGAACAATATACTTTATATCAAGAAAAGAAACATTCTTAGTAATGCGCAAATGGCAACTACGAATTGTACGACCGGAAGAAATTACAAGATTAAGTAAAGAAATATTTTTGGCGCCAAGAAAAAGGGCCAAAAACAATCCCTCCCTCTGCTACAAGCGAGAAAAGAAGAACTTACATTACTTCCAAATGAGGGTTTTCATCTGACAGAACTTCTGCCATAGGAGAAGATGGAGACAGAGTTGGAGCCTTAGCCGAAGACAGAGCTGGACCTTCGCGAGATGAAGCCGAATTGGGAGCAGACGAAGCCGAATTGGGAGCAGAAGGAGAAGGCATTTGATTGATTGGCGTGCAATGAAAGTGAGATAGCCCACTATAAGAAATATTAATTTTACCGATGGAATTACCGACGAAAATTATTTTCCGACAATATTTATCGACGGAATATATATTCCGTTGGTATCTAGCGATGGAATTAAATTTTCGTCGGTAATTTAGATGTGCCGCCTGTTTTTCCGTCTGCAATTGGATTCATGGACACGTGGATTATGGTAATCCCAACGGAAATATAATTCCATCTGTAATTATCGACGGAAACTTTTTTCGTCTAAACATTTAGGGTTCCCACCTGGAATTAGTGCATAATAAATGGCCAAAACTACTGACAGAAAGTTGTTCCGTCGGTAAATACCGACGGAATCATCAATTCCGTCGGAAAGGCAGTTCTGTCGGGAATCAGTTGCACATGGCTAAGTTTTTAGGGTGCCCTTAGTGTCCGTCGGTACTTACCGACGGAAAGGCAGTTCTGTCGGTAAGTACCGATGGAATCGGTGATTCCGTCGGTAAGTACCGACGGGCACTAAGGGCACCCTAAAAATTTAGCCACGTGGAACTGATTCCCGACGAAATCTCGATTCCGTATGGAATTACCGACGGAATTAGGATTCCGTCGGGAATCCCGGTGACTTAGGGCACAAAACCGATTCTTTCTCCTCCCACGCGATTTTTCCCTCCCGATTTTCCTCTTGTGGCGGCGGCGGCGGCGCAAACTCCTCATCAGCGGTACATCCCTTTTCTCATCGTTTTTTATTACTCATGGCACGATGAGGTACTCGACGGCGACGGCGAGAGGTGGCGCGTAGCGTCTCTCATCGGTGCTCTGTGGCCACGGCCGCGCGCTCGTGGCTAGGGCTGCCTCACCCGTAGCCACCGGCGGCCTGGGCGGCTCGGCCGTGGCCGCTAGTTGCCTAGCTAGCTCAGCGGGGGCCTCTGGTCGTGGCCGCTGGTTGCCTGGCTGGCTCGGCCAAGGCCTCTGGCCGTCGGAGTTGTTGGTTGCCTGGGCGGCTCGGCCGGGGCCTCTAGCCGCCAGGGCCGCTAGCGGCCAGGGCTGCCTCGGCTCAGTGGCAACCTATTCATCATTAACATTTTTTATTTATTTTAATCAACGAAAAAAATTTGTATAAGATTAGATTTTTAGATTCGATTAACTAATTCATTATTTTTAATTAATCCATATTATTTTTGATGAATTAATGGGTTGAATTCCTATATATGTTTAAGATATTTCTAAGATCACTTTTAGATTGTCAAGAATAATACTAATGTGAATTGAACTAATTCTTCCTATTTTTTTTTAAATTTCCGATGGAATACCGACGGAAATCGGTAACGAATCGACCCATATGTTCACAAATTTTCGATATTTCCAACGAAAAATCAGTTTCCGTCGGAAATTACTGACGGAAAATCTGTATCCATCGGTATTTACCGATGGATATGGGGTTTCTGTCGGTAATTACCGACTGAAACTCCATTTCTATCGGTAATTACCTATGGAAAATCCGTTTCCGTCGGTTATGTATCGACCCATACGTTAGCAAATTTTCGATATTTTCCGACGGAAATTGGATTATCGACGGAAAATTGAATATCCGTTGGTAATTACCAACGGAAATGGATTTTCCGTCGGTAATTACCGACGGAAATCCAATTTCCGTCGATAATTATTGACAGAAACGGATTTTCCATCGGTAATCACCGACAGAAACAGATTTCCATCGGTAAATATTATCCCGAGAATTAATATACCGACTTTTTTTCCGTCGTAGTTCTGTCGTAAGGAGCATTCCCAACGAAATTCCGTTGCTAAATTTTATCGGTAATGATAAGATTTTTTTTTTTGTAGTGACCCTTAATTTTTTTAACAATCATCGTCTATTTATAATGAACGGGAATGCAATTAATAGTAAAAAATATATAATGGCGCGTACTATCTAAATTAGGGTGATTGTAACAGTAAGTAATTGGAATGGAGGGAAGTAGTTCCATTCCATACGTAATATCTAATTAGTAATGGCACGTACTATCTAAATTAGTAATGGCGTGTACTATCTAAATTAGTAATGAACGGGAATGCAATTAATAGTAATTTTTTAAAAAAATATATAATGGTGCGTACTATCTAAATTAGGGTGATTGTAACAGTAAGTAATTGGAATGGAGGGAAGTAGTTCCATTCCATACGTAATATCTAATTAGGGTCATTGCAATTATGAATTGTACGACCGGAAGAAATTACAAGATTAAGTTAAGAAATAGTTTTGGCGCTGAGAAAAAGGGCCAAAAACAATCCCTCCCTCCATCCCGCTACAGACAAGAAAAGAAGAACTTACATTACTTCCAAATGAGGGTTTTCATCTAACAGAACTTCTGCCACAGGAGAAGATGGAGACAGAGCAAGAGCCTTAGGCAGAGACGGAGCTGGACCTTCACGAGACGAAGCCGAATTGGGAGCAGACGAAGCCAAATTGGGAGCAGAATAAGATGGCATTTGATTGATTGGCGTGCAATGAAAGTGAAATAACCCACTATAAGAAATATTAATTTTACCGATGGAATTACCGATGAAAATTATTTTCCGTTAGTATTTACCGACGGAATATATATTCCGTTGGTATCTACAAACGGAATTAAATTTTCGTCGGTAAATTTAGATGTGCTGCCTATTTTTCCATCGGTAATTGGATTCATGGACACGGGGATTATGATAATTACCAACGGAAATATATTTCCGACGGTAATTCCTAACGGAAATATAATTCCGTCAATAATTATCGACGAAAACATTTTCTGTCGAAACATTTAGGGTTCCCACCTGGAATTAGTGCCTAATAAATAGCCCAAAACTTCTGACGGAAAGTCGTTCCGTCGGTAAATATCAACAGATTTCGTCAGAAAGGCAGTTCTGCCGGGAATCAGTTCCACGTGGCTAAGTTTTTAGGGTGCCCTTAGTGCTCGTCGGTATACCGACGGAAAGTTCCGATGGAATCGATGATTTCGTCAGTGAGTACCGACGGGCACTAAGGGCACCCTAAAAACTTAGCCACGTGGAACTGATTCCCGACGGAATCGGGATTCCATGTGGAATCCCAGTTACTTAGGGCACAAAACTGATTCCTTTTCCTCCCACGCGATTTTTCCCTCCCGATTTTCCACTTGCGGCGACGGTGGCGGTGCGAACTCCTCATCGGCGGTACGCCCCTTTTCTTGTCGTTTTTGTTTACTCTTGGCACGACGAGGTACTCGATGGCGACGACGATGGCGAGAGGCGGTGCGTAGCGTCACTCATTGTTGCTCTGTGGCCACGGCCGCGCGCTCGCGGCCAGGGCTGCCTCACTCGTAGCCACCGATGGCCTGGGCAACTCGGTCGCGCGCTCGCGGCTAAGGCTGCCTCACCCGTAGCCACTGACGACCAGGGCGGCTCGGCCGTGGCTACTGGTTGCCTGGCTGGCTTGGCTGGGGCCTCTAGCCGCCGGGGCCGTCGGCTGCCTGGATGGCTCGACCGGGGCCTTTGGCCGCCAGGGCCACTAGCGGCCAGGGCTGCTTCGGCTCAGTGGCAACCTATTCATCATTAACATTTTTTATTTATTGTAATCATCTATAAAAATTTGTATAAGATTAGATTTTTAGATTCGATTATCTGATTCATTATTTTTAATTAATCCATAATCTTTTCGATGAATTAATCGGTTGAATTTTTATATAAGTTTAAGATATTTCACAATCAAGATCACTTTTGTATTGTCAAGAATAATACTAATGCGAATTGGACTAATTCTTCCTATTTTTTTTTAATTTCCGACGGAATACCGACCAAAATCGGTTATGTATCGACCCATATGTTCACAAATTTTCGATATTTTTCGACGAAAAATCTGTTTCCGTCGGAAATTACCGACGGAAAATCTGTTTCCATCCGTAATTGTCGACAGAAATCCAATTTCCGTCGGTAATTACCTACGAATATGGGGTTTCCGTCGGTAAACTCCATTTCCGTCGGTAATTACCATCGGAAATCCAATTTTTCGTTGGTAATTACCGACGAAAATCCAATTTCCGTCGGTAATTATCGACGTAAACGGATTTTTCATCGGTAATCACCGACAGAAACGGATTTTCGTCGGTAAATATATTTACCGACGGACCAACATTTCCGTCGAAAATATTATCCCGACAATTAATATAATGACTTTTTTTCCATCGTAGTTCTGTCGGTAAGGAGCATTCCCGACGGAATTTCATCGGTAAATTTTATCGGTAATGATAAGATTTTTTTTAGTGACCCTTAATTTTTTTTAAAACAATCATCGTCTATTTATAATGAACGGGAATGCTATTAATAGTAATTTTTTAAAAAATATATATAATGACGCGTACTATATAAATTAGGATGATTGTAACGGTAAGTAATTGGAATGGAGGGAAGTGGTTCCATTCCATACGTAATATCTAACTAGGGTCATTGTAACGGTAAGTAATTTGAAATCGTATACGAACAACGTGAATGACATCGATTAATTTACGTATCAGAACCACCTAAACGGGGGCGAGATGTCCACGTGGACGGAAAAAAAGACGTAGTTTATATTATGAATAATATAAAAATGAACAAATTGCATCACATAATGGACAAGATAATCACGGAAATGAGTAAACATGAGTTCTTTTGCCAATATATATATACGAATTTGTTCTCCTCAGCGCCTATTTGTGCGCTACTCGTGAGCGACGTTATTTTTTTTAATTAAACATTTCCTCTCTCTCGTCCCCTCTCGCTCGTCTTCTTCCTTGGCGCGGCAGACGACGGGTGACGGGCGGTGATGACAGACTACATGCGACGGTGGCCGGAGGCGGCGACGGCAACGGGAGGCGATGACGACTGGCGGCTGGTGACGTTATATATATATATATATATATAGAGAGAGAGAGAGAGAGAGAGAGAGTTCTGCTCTCCTGCGGACCGCGCGGTGCGGACCCCGTGCGCGACGGGGGCGCGTGACCGATTAGGGGCTTCCCTGATCGGTCACGCACGGCGCTGCGCTCCGTGTCCATCGGCGGCCTTCGGCTGCCGCCCCCGAACAAAACTATAACCCTAGGGGGTGCGGTGAACCCTAGGGGCAGCAATGAACCCGTTGGCGCGGTGAACCTTAGGGTTAACGGTGAACTCGTCGGCGTACCTTAGGGGTCATGGTGACGGATCAGGCGTTGTCACGCACGCGGTCCGCAGGGCGTGGTCCGCAGGATAGCAAATCCGTGTATATATATATATATATATATATATATATATATATATATATATATATATATATATATATATATATATATATATATATATATATATATATATATATATCTATATTAAAGAGGAGTTACATATTTATAGCCACCGAAGAAGAAGAAGACAGGATCGCCCCCTTGAGTTTGAAAGTGCTCGTCGATGGCGATATATATATATATATATTGAAGATCAGGAGTTACATATTTATAGCCACCGAAGAAGAAGAAGACAGGATCGACCCCTTGAGTTTGAAAGTGGTCGTCGACGGCGATAAGGTCTCCGTCGGCGGTTGCGGCGGCAGCATAGAGAAACAAGAGAAGTCGTTGAGGACATAGGCGAAGGCGTACATCTTCGGAGAAGAAGAAATCATCTTCGGCGTCCATGTCCACCACGCAGAGCCGATCCTTGTTATTTAAAGGCCCTGGGCGAAATTATAAATTATGCCCCAATTTTATCTTTTAAACATTATTTTTTAAAAAAAAATTACATCGTCTATCATAGAATATATACATTATTTAGTCCATCAATTAAAAAAAATCCACAAAATATTTTAACTCTCAATAAAATTTTCATTTAGAAAAAAACCCTGAAAAGTTAGATATATGAATGATAGTAACTTAGTATATACAAATTTTTACTCTGACAATAGATATTTAGTCAATAAGAATTATATTTATCGGATGTCTCCGAAGAGACCAATAAGAATTATATTTGATTAGTGTTATAATGGTTCTTTCAATACAGTCAGTTACACTGATGTTAACTTAGATTATCAAAAATATCATTTAACTATAATAGACCAAAAAAGAAAAATTTTAACAAAGAGAAAATCTACAATCATACCATTCTAGGATGAGTAAATATCTATCATCTAATATAGAATGACAAATGTCACTTGTCCAATGTGATATGCATGGATCTCCATCATTCCAATTGTCAAGTTCTCCTAAAAGATCAATCAAATTGCTCTTGATAGCTCTCAAAGCCTTAACCGTGGATAAAAATAAATAACAAAAAGATATGAAACTCATATAAGGACAAGAGAATAATTTCATTGCCAAGAACAAATAACACAACATATCAAGCTGTTTAATGCAATTGAGAGGTTGTTTAATGCAATAAAATTAGTGACGAAAGTAATAAAATATCAAGATGGCGTGATTGCAGCGTGATGCAGATTGCAGCGGGAACAGTGAAAATGGCGCAGCAATTGAGAGGAAGATGTAAAGCGTGCATGATGTAGATATATAAAAAAAATTTCATTACTAATAATGGGCCCTAATTTTATTGGGGCCCTAGGCATAGGCCTTAATGACCTATGCCTTAAGCCGGCCCTGCCGGAAGGAATCGTCGTCGATGGTCGGTCACCGAGGTTTCACCCACGCAGAAGTCTCTGTGGAGGGGAGGAACTATTTGCCCTGCGAGATTAGCACGAGCGTTAGGGAACACGCCGAAAGTTGTCCGACGGAGTCCACTCCGACGCTCAAGTCAGGATCTTGATGGAGAATGAAGGCAACTGAGAAGGGAAAAAGTACTAAGTACGGACAGTGCATAACCCTTTACCGGAGGGGCTGAGCAACCTTTTATACCGATGGAGGTGGACTAAGCATGCTCCCTTGATTTGTGCCACGTCTCCGCAATTTGAGCTACGTTGCCACCCTCCTTCGGCAGTTATTGGATAGCTTTTGAAACGGTCTGCGTCGTTATTACACTTCGACCCGTTGCGGTATTTAAGGGTCGTGATGACTCCTTATAACGGGGATGGTTATCCGTAAACAAGGAGGGGGGTCAGTACTTGAGGTCGGTCGTCACTGGGGCTCCGCCTCTTGAGGTGATCTCGGGGTCGTTTGGCCCGGGTGCCCGCGGGCGATATGCTTCCCGAGGAGCTCTCGGGGGCCATCCTCTCGGGGTGACCCCGGGTGGGGTCTTCTGGCTAACCTCCCCGGGAGCGTCTCCAAAGGAAGTCCCGAGGCCTGGGAAGGAGGGTCACTTTGACCCGACGTGTCATGCCACGCAACTTCTTCATCCCTCGGGTCTGCCACGGGTTATTCAACCCTATCACCGAATATACTGTAAGTTTTTATTCCCCATCTCCTTCTTTTTTCTCTTTGGAGCGGGTTGGATGGAGGGAGGGGTGAGGAAAAATTCAGAAAAACCGAATTAACTTAATCGAACCGACCGAATTCTGAAATTCAGTTCGGTTAATTCGGTTTTCAATTTTTTTTCTCAAAATTTGGTTCGGTTTTTGGTTAATTCGGTTCGATTTTCGATTTTAAATTTTGTAATTCAGTTAAACCGAATAAACCGAATAAGTATATTAATTTAATATATTTTTTATTTAAAAATATAATAAATAAAATAAAATCTTATTTTTTTATTAAAATCGAATAAAATTTTAAAATTTCGGTTAAATCGATTAAAAATCGAATTAACAGATATTTTATCGGTTCGATTTTCTCGGTCTTTATTAAGAAATTCAGTTGGTTTGATTATTTTGGAAAATATCGGTTTATTCGATTTTCGATTTTCAATTTATTCGGTTCGGTTCGGTTCAATTTTAACCGAATACTCGCCCCTGGACGGAGGTTACGTCTTTTTCTAGCGCCAAGATCCCTCTTTTCTTAATTTTCATAATCTTGTAGATTTTTCACAGTCTGCCCGATCTTCTGGATTCGTCTCTGGTTCCCGAGGTTCAAGAAACTCTCGAGGCGGATGCTCCTGTAGCAGAAGTTCTGTCAGATGAAAACCATCATTTGGAAGCAATGTAAGTTCTTTTCTCGTCTGTAGCGGGATGGAGGGAGGGATTGTTTTCAGCCCGGAAGCTGCCGATACAGAGGAGAATGTATACACTAACTTGGGTCCTTTGGTGGAAAGCCCTAGGCTAAGGCCGCCGTCTTCGGTCTGGACCATTTTGTCCGACGAGCAGAAGGAAAATTTCTCAAACCTCGTGTTGCCAGATATACTGTAAGTTTGTTTCCCCATCTCCTTCTTTTTTCTCTTTGGAGCGGGTTGGACGGAGGGAGGGGTGAGCAAAAATTCAGAACAATCGAATTAACCGAACCGAACCGACCGAATTCTGAAATTCAGTTCGGTTAATCCAGTTTTCGGTTTTTTTATCAAAATTTGTTCGGTTTTTGGTTAATTCGGTTCGATTTTTATTTTGAATTTTATAATTCGGTTAAACTGAATTAACCGAATAAGAATATTAATTTAATTATCTTTTATTTAAAAATATAATTAAATTAAATAAAATCTTATATTTTTATTAAATTCGAATCAAATTTTAAAATTTCAGTTAATTCGGTTAAAAATCGAATTAACCGATATTTTATCGGTTCGATTTTCTCGGTTTTTATTAAGAAATTCGGTCGGTTCAATTATTTTAAAAAATATCGGTTTATTCGATTTTCGATTTATTTGGTTCGGTTCGATTCGATTTTAACCGAATACTCACCCCTGGACGGAGGTTACGTCTTTTTCTTGCGCCAAGATCCCTCTTTTCTTAATTTTCATAATCTTGTAGATTTTTCACAGTCCGCTCGATCTTTTGGATTCGTTTCTGGTTCCCGAGATTCAAGAAACTCTCGAGGCGCACGCTCCTGTGGCAAAAGTTCTGTCAGATGAAAACCCTCATTTAGAAGCAATGTAAGTTCTTTTCTCGTCTGTAGCGGGATGGAGGGAGGGATTGTTTTTGGCCCTTTTTTCGACGCCAAAAATATTTCTTTACTTAATCTTGTAATTTCTTCCGGTCGTATAATTCGCAGTTGCCATTTGCGCATTACTGAAAATGTTTCTTTTCTTGATATAAAATATATAAATATTTTTTTTATTTTTCAGTCCGGAAGCTGCCGATACAGAGGAGAATGTATACACTAACTTGGGTCCTTTGGTGGAAAGCCTTAGGCTAAGGCCGTCGTTTTCGGTCTGGACCATTTTGTTCGACGAGCATAAGGGAAATTTCCCAAACCTCGTGTTGCCGGATATACTGTAAGTTTTTTTTCCCCATCTCCTTCTTTTTTCTCTTTGGAGCGGGTTGGACGGAGGGAGGGGTGAGCAAAAATTCAGAACAACCGAATTAACCGAACCGAACCGACCGAATTCTGAAATTCAGTTCGGTTAATCCGGTTTTCGGTTTTTTTATCAAAATTTGTTCGGTTTTTGGTTAATTCGGTTCGATTTTTGTTTTGAATTTTATAATTCGGTTAAACTGAATAAACCGAATAAGAATATTAATTTAATTATCTTTTATTTAAAAATATAATTAAATTAAATAAAATCTTATATTTTTATTAAATTCGAATTAAATTTTAAAATTTCAGTTAATTCGGTTAAAAATCGAATTAATCGATATTTTATCGGTTCGATTTTCTCGGTTTTTATTAAGAAATTCGGTCGGTTCGATTATTTTAGAAAATATCGGTTTATTCGATTTTCGATTTATTCGGTTCGGTTCGATTCGATTTTAACCGAATACTCACCCTTGGACGGAGGTTACGTCTTTTTCTTGCGCCAAGATCCCTCTTTTCTTAATTTTCATAATCTTGTAGATTTTTCACAGTCCGCCCGATCTTTTGGATTCGTTTCTGGTTCCCGAGATTCAAGAAACTCTCGAGGCGCACGCTCCTGTGGCAGAAGTTCTGTCAGATGAAAACCCTCATTTGGAAGCAATGTAAGTTCTTTTCTCGTCTGTAGCGGGATGGAGGGAGGGATTGTTTTTGGCCCTTTTTTCGGCGCCAAAAATATTTCTTTACTTAATCTTGTAATTTCTTCCGGCCGTACAATTCACAGTTGCCATTTGCGCATTACTGAAAATGTTTCTATTCTTGATATAAAATATATAAATTTTTTTTTTATTTTTCAGCCAGGAAGTTGTCGATACAGAGGAGAATGTATACACTAACTTGGGTCCTTTGGTGGAAAGCCCTAGGCTAAGGCCGCCGTTTTCGGTCTGGACCATTTTGTCCGACGAGCATAAGGGAAATTTCCCAAACCTCGTGTTGCCGGATATACTGTAAGTTTTTTTTCCCCATCTCCTTCTTTTTTCTCTTTGTAGCGTGTTGGACGGAGGGAGTGGTGAGCAAAAATTTAGAAAAATCGAATTAACGGAAATGAACCAATCGAATTCTGAAATTCAGTTCGGTTAATTCGGTTTTCAATTTTTTTCACAAAATTTGGTTCGGTTTTTGGTTAATTCGGATCGATTTTCAGTTTTGAATTTTGTAATTCGGTTAAACCGAATAAACCGAATAAGAATATTAATTTAATTATTTTTTATTTAAAAATATAATTAAATTAAATAAAATCTTTTTTTTATTAAAATCGAATAAAATTTTAAATTTTCTGTTAAATCGGTTAATTTGGATAAAAATTGAATTAACCGATATTTTATCGGTTCGATTTTCTCGATTTTTATTAAGAAATTCGGTGGGTTCAATTATTTTGGAAAATATTGGTTTATTCGATTTTCGATTTATTCGGTTTGGTTCGGTTCGATTTTAACCGAATACTCACCCTTGGACGAAGGTTACGTCTTTTTCTTGCGCCAAGATCCCTCTTTTCTTAATTTTCATAATCTTGTAGATTTTTCACAGTCCGCTCGATCTTCTTGATTCGTCTCCGATTCACGAGGTTCAAGAAACTCTCGAGGCGTACGCTCTTGTGGAAGAAGTTCTGTCAGATGAAAACCCTCATTTGGAAGCAATGTAAGTTCTTTTCTCGTCTATAGCGGGTGGAGGGAGGGATTGTTTTTGGCCCTTTTTCCGGCGCCAAAAATATTTCTTTACTTAATCTTGTAATTTCTTTCGATCGTACAATTCGCAGTTGCCATTTGCACATTACTGAGAATGTTTCTTTTCTTGAAATAAAATATATAAATATTTTTTTTATTTTTCAGCCCGGAAGCTGCCGATACAGGGGAGAATGTATACACTATCTTGGGTCCTTGGTGGCAAGCTAGGCTAAGATCGCCGTCTTCGGTCTCGACCATTTTGTCCAACGAGCAGAAGGAAAATTTCGCAAACCTCATGTTGCCGTATATACTGTAAGTTTTTTCCCCATCTCCCTCCTTTTTCTTTTTGGAGCGGGTTGGACGGAGGGAGGGGTGAGCAAAAATTCAGAACAACCGAATTAACCGAACCGACCGAATTCTGAAATTCAGTTCGGTTAATTCGGTTTTTGTTTTTTTCTCAAAATTTGGTTCGGTTTTTGGTTAATTCGGTTCGATTTTCAGTTTTGAATTTTATAATTCGGTTAAACCGAATAAGAATATTAATTTAATTATTTTTTATTTAAAAATATAATTAAATTAAATAAAATCTTTTTTATTAAAAACCAACAAAATTTAAAATTTCGGTTAAACAGCTTAATTCGGTTAAAAATGGAATTAACCGATATTTTATCGGTTCGATTTTCTCGATTTTTATTAAGAAATTCGGTCGGTTCGATTATTTTGGAAAATATCGGTTTATTCGGCTTTCGATTTATTCGGTTTGTTTCGGTTCGGTTCGGTTCGACTTTAACCGAATACTCACCCCTGGATGGAGGTTACGTCTTTTTCTTTCGCCAAGATCCCTCTTTTCTTAATTTTCATAATCTTGTAGATTTTTCACAGTCCGCCCGATCTTTTGGATTCATTTCTGGTTCCCGAGATTCAAGAAACTCTCGAGGCGCACGCTCCTGTGGCAGAAGTTTTGTCAGATGAAAACCCTCATTTCGAAGCAATGTAAGTTCTTTGTTGGATCGAGAAAGACCGATAGAGGGGGGGTGAATATCGAAAAATGTTCGGATTTAAAAGAAAGAGTAAGTGCGCGGCGGAATAAAATCAAACAACGCAAACACCAAGGTTTTACTTGGTTCGGAGCCTGGGTCGACTCCTACTCCAAGGCCCACGGTCGTTGACCGTTTACTTTGGGCAATTCTATAGTGCGCAAAAATAGTTACAAAGTGAGATTACAAAATTACTGTAAATAGAAATATACACTTTGTTTTACCGACTCCCGGTGTAGATCGAGTTTCGGTGCAGTGGGAGGTTGACGGCGCTTCGTTCTTGAGTCGGGAAGTTTCCGGAGCAGAGCGCGGTCGTCAGAGCGTTTGGATGCGTTGAATGAAAGCAGTGTTTTGAAGAGGAGGGTCTAGGGCCCTTTTTATAGTGCCTGGGGGCGCCCTGGTCGACGGGGGCGCCCCCCACGTGGCAGCAGATCCACACAAGGCGCAGTCAACGACTTATCCCTTGAACCTCGGGATAAGGTCTTGACGGGGGCGCCCTGGACGTTGGGGGCGCCCTGGTTGACTCGGCCAACTTTTATCCGCAGCGCTGAAGTCTCTTGCGTAAGAGTGGCTGGGGGCGCCCTGGGCACTGGGGGCGCCCGGGACAGCGGGGGCGCCCTCAGATTGTACTGTCGAGGTCCATTTGCTTTCTTTGTGTTTTGTGTTCACCTTGGGGGCGCCCGGGACACTCCGGGCGCCCTGGTCAGCAGTTGCCTCTTTCCTTTGAGGCATTCTGAGCTGCAGACACACGTTCCTTCGGTCCTGCTTCCAGGGTTAGTCCAAAACACAATAAAACAAATATTTAATTTAATTTATACAGCCTCAGCTATCTTGGTTCTGACTTTGGTCTCCAAAATGGAGCCCTAGGTCGAACCGACGCCTAATGTTCCCTCAAAGGGGAACGCGTCCTCACCTACTCCTCTCGGGAGAATTTACCTGGTGCCAACCGGCTCCTCCAGTTGGACTTTTGCCCGGCAGCCCTTCGCCAGGTCTTGAGTACCACGCAGCCCTTCGCTTGGTGCCTAGCAGCCCTTCGCTAGGTCTTTTCTTCTGGCAGCCCTTTGTCAGTGCCTAGCATTCCTTCGCTAGGGTTTGTCCATTCTGGCAGTCCTTCGCCAGAGCCTAGCAGTCCTTCGCTAGGGCTTTTCTTCTGGCTGGCATTCCTTTACCAGTGCCTAGCATTCCTTCGCTAGGGCTTTTCCTGTACACTCAAGAAACTTGTTAGACAACAACTAACCCTTAACTTTTGAACCCTTTTGCCAATATCAAAACACAGGTTTGACTTGGGTGCATTCTGCACCAACATTCTTTTCTCATCTGTAGCGGGATGGAGGGATTGTTTTTGGCCCTTTTTTCGACGCCAAAAATATTTCTTTACTTAATCTTGTAATTTCTTCCGGCCGTACAATTCACAGTTGCCATTTGCGCATTACTAAAAATGTTTCTATTCTTGATATAAAATATATAAATATTTTTTTTATTTTTCAGCCCGGAAGCTGCCGATACAGAGGAGAATGTATACACTAACTTGGGTCCTTTGGTGGAAAGCCCTAGGCTAAGGCCGCCATTTTCGGTCCAGACCAGTTTGTCCGACGAGCAGAAGGGAAATTTCCCAAACCTCGTGTTGCCGGATATACTGTAAGTTTTTTTCCCCATCTCCTTCTTTTTTCTCTTTGGAGCAGGTTGGACGGAGGGAGGGGTGAGCAAAAATTCAGAAAAACCGAATTAACGGAACTGAACCAATCGAATTCTGAAATTTAGTTCGGTTAATTCGGTTTTTGATTTTTTTCTCAAAATTTGGTTCGATTTTTGGTTAATTCGGTTCGATTTTCAGTTTTGAATTTTGTAATTCGGTTATACCGAATAAACCGAATAAGAATATTAATTTAATTATTTTTATTTAAAAATATAATTAAATTAAATAAAATCTTTTTTTATTAAAATCGAATAAAATTTTAAAATTTCGATTAAATTGGTTAATTCGGTTAAAAATTGAATTAACTGATATTTTATCGGTTCGATTTTTTCAGTTTTTAATAAGAAATTCGGTCGGTTTGATTATTTTGGAGAATATTGGTTTATTCGATTTTCGATTTATTCAGTTCGGTTCGGTTCGATTTTAACCGAATACTCACCCCTGGACGAAGGTTACATCTCTTTCTTGCGCCAAGATCCCTCTTTTCTTAATTTTCATAATCTTGTAGATTTTTCACAGTCCGGGCGATCTTCTTGATTCGTCTCCGATTCACGAGGTTGAAGAAACACTCGAGGCGGACCCTCCTGTGGTAGAAGTTCTGTCAGTTGAAAACCCTCATTTGGAAGCAATGTAAGTTCTTTTCTCATCTGTAGTGGGATGGAGGGAGGGATTGTTTTTGGCCCTTTTTCCGGCGTAAAAAATATTTCTTTACTTAATCTAGTAATTTCTTTCTGCCGTACAATTCGCAGTTGCCATTTGCGCATTACCAAGAATGTTTCTTTTCTTGAAATAAAATATATAAATATTTTTTTATTTTTCAGCCCGGAAGCTGCCGATACAGGGGAGAATGTATACACTATCTTGGGTCCTTTGGTGGAAAGCCTATGCTAAGGTCGCCGTCTTCAGTCTGGACCATTTGTCCGATGAGTAGAAGGAAAATTTCGCAAACCTCATGTTGCCGGATATACTGTAAGTTTTTCCCCCATCTCCTTCTTTTTTCTTTTGGAGCGGGTTGCACGGAGGGAGGGGTGAGCAAAAATTCAGAAAAACCAAATTAACCAGACCGAACCGACCGAATTCTAAAATTCAGTTCGGTTAATTCAGTTTTAGGTTTTCGGTTTTTTTATCAAAATTTGTTCGGTTTTTGGTTAATTCGGTTCGATTTTCGTTTTGAATTTTATAATTCGGTTAAACTGAATAAACCGAATAAGAATATTAATTTAATTATTTTTTATTTAAAAATATAATTAAATTAAATTAAATTTTATTTTATTTTATTAAAATTGAATCAAATTTTAAAATTTCAGTTAAATCTGTTAAAAATCAAATTAACCGATATTTTATCGGTTCGATTTTCTCGGTTTTTATTAAGAAATTCGGTCGGTTCGATTATTTTAGAAAATATCGGTTTATTCGATTTTCGATTTATTCGGTTCGGTTCGGTTCGATTTTAACCGAATACTCACCCTTGGACGGAGGTTAGGTCTTTTTCTTGCGCCAAGATCCCTCTTTTCTTAATTTTCATAATCTTGTAGATTTTTCACAGTCCGCCTGATCTTTTGGATTCGTCTACGATTCTTGAGGTTCAAGAAACTCTCGAGGCGGACGCTCCTGTGGCAGAAGTTCTATCAGATGAAAACCCTCATTTGGAAGCAATGTAAGTTCTTTTCTCGTCTGTAGCGGGATCGAGGGAGGGATTGTTTTTGGCCCTTTTTCCGACTCCAAAAATATTTCTTTACTTAATCTTGTAATTTCTTTCGGCCGTACAATTCGCAGTTGCCATTTGCGCATTACTCAGAATGTTTCTTTTCTTGATATAAAATATGGAAAATGATTGGGAACATGAAAAACTCAACGTGAATCCAACATGAAACCCAATTGCACCGATCCTCGACGGGTTCACCCGTCCCCCCAGGTTATAGTTTTGTTCGGGGCGGCGGCCGGAGGCCGCCGCCACTGTCCGAGCGACAATCGGACGTGTATATAAAAAGTGCCACGTCATTCACGTTGAGTTTCACGCTAAAATTTCACGTTCTCTATCATTGCTCATAAAATATATAAATATTTTTAAAAATTTTTCAGCCCGGAAGCTGCCGATACAGAGGAGAATGTATACACTAACTTGGGTCCTTTGGTGGAAAGCCCTAGGCTAAGGCTGCCGTCTTCGGTCTGGACCATTTTGTCCGACGAGCAGAAGGGAAATTTCCCAAACCTCGTGTTGCCGGATATACTGTTAGTTTTTTCCCCACTCCTTTCTTTTTTCTCTTTGGAGCAGGTTGGACGGATGGAGGGGTGAGCAAAAATTCAGAAAAATCGAATTAAACGAACCAAACTGACCGAATTCTGAAATTCAGTTCGGTTAATTCGGTTTTCGATTTTTTTTCTCAAAATTTGGTTCGGTTTTTGGTTAATTCGGTTCGATTTTCAGTTTTGAATTTTGTAATTCGGTTAAACCGAATAAACTGAATAAGAATATTAATTTAATTATTCTTTTATTTAATAATATAATTAAATTAAATAAAATCTTATTTTTTATTTAATTTTAAAATTTCGGTTAAATCGGTTAAAAATCGAATTAACCGATATTTTATCGGTTCGATTTTCTCGGTTTTTATTAAGAAATTCGGTCGGTATGATTATATTGGAAAATATCGATTTATTCGATTTTTGATTTATCCGGTTCGGTTCGGTTCGATTTTAATCGTATACTCACCCTTGGATGGAGGTTACATATTTTTCTTGCGCCAAGATCCCTCTTTTCTTAATTTTCATAATCTTGTAGATTTTTCACAGTCCGCCCGATCTTCTGGATTCGTCTCCGGTTCCCGAGGTTCAAGAAACTCTCGAGGCGGATGCTCCTATGGCAGAAGTTCTGTCAGATGAAAACCCTCATTTGGAAGCAATGTCAGTTCTTTTCTCGTCTGTAGCGGGATGGAGGGAGAGATTGTTTTTGGCCCTTTTGCCGACGCCAAAAATATTTGTTTACTTAATCTTGTAATTTCTTCTGGTCGTACAATTCGCAGTTGACAATTTGCGCATTACTGAGAATATTTCTTTTCTTGATATAAAATATATAAATATTTTTTTTTTATTTTTCAACCCGGAAGCTGCCGATACAGAGGAGAATATATTCACTAACTTGGGTCCTTTGGTGGAAAGCCCTAGGCTAAGGCCGCCATCTTTGGCTTGGACCATTTTGTACATGGGCGGAGCCACCCTTGGGCTAGGTGGGCTCCAGCCCTACCTCCTTTTTTTAAAAAAAAATTAATAGTTTTGATTATTTCTTATTTTTTATAACTAATCACAAATTTATTTATAGGTAAAACATCAAATTAAAAATAATTAATTTTAAAAATAAAATATCAAATTAGAATGATAAATTTTATAAAAATTATTATATTTATAGATTAATAAATATATTAATTATAATTTGTTTAATATTTTTATCCTGAATTTGTTGATAGTAAGGTCTCTTTTCCTCTCCGTAATATCACTTCTTTTCCTCTAATTTTACTCTAATCTATTAATTCCATCACTGACAAAAAGCCAATAAACGTTTGCCACTCGAGAGATGGTCGACAAGACCCTCTTGAGGCGGACACTGCCTTTGCCAGGCGATCAAGAACTGCTTCGTGTGCGACCACTCGTGAAGTGACCGCACACGAGGTGAACGCTACCTCCCGAGGCAACTAGCAATAGTCTCGCTTGCGATCAATTTGCGAGCAGCCACACGTGAGGTGACCACTGCTTTGTCAGGTAATGAGCGACATAAATCTAGATATGCAAATATAAATTATATCTCATAATTTTATTTAACATAAATTAATATGATATCAAATTTATTTCTTTTTCATCCTCTAGAAAATCTTATACAAACATGATCAATTACTCAATTTTACTTATTTGCTCACAATTCTTGATACTTCAACTCTCAAGGTTCTCGATTATGTTAGCCCTAGTTAATTTTAAATTCTGGCTACGCCCCGGATTCTGTCCGACGAGCATAAGGAAAATCTCGTGTTGCCGGATATACTGTAAGTTTTTTTTCCCATCTCTTTCATTTTTCTGGTTGGAGCGGGTTGGACGGAGGTAGAGGGCGTTCTTGATACCAAGAACTTCTTTTTCTTGCGCCAAGATCCCTCTTTTCTTAATTTTCTTTATCTTGTAGATTTTTCACAGTCCGCCCGATCTTCTGGATTCGTCTCTGGTTCCCGATGTTCAAGAAACTCTCGAGGTGGATGCTCCAAATATGGAGTCGGAGTCCAAAATATTGAGTGATCATTCTTTAGAACCCGGTCCTTCAGGTATCCAATTTGAGGAAGCTACAGGTAAATCTGTGGAAGCTGATGCCGCTTGCGGCGACAATGAAGAAGTCGTTGCAGGTGAATCTGAGGAAGCTAATGTCGTTGGCGGCGACAATGAAGATGCAGCTGAATCTGAGGAAGCTGATGCCGTTGGCGGCGATAATGAAGAACCTGCACGTGCCGAGGTTGCCGCAACCACTGGAGTGGCGGCAGCGGACCAACCTTAGACAGATGTCGCTGAACGGCAGCGGAGCTGCAACCACCGGAGCGGCGGCAGCGAAATGTCCCTAAACAAATGCCGCTAGGTGGCAGCGTACGGTCGGACGTATTATACAAACTGTATCGTAGTTGCTGTGGTCGTATAGAAACCAGTACATAGAAAATAGTATAATGAAAAATGGATTTAGTTGTACACAAACTGTTTTGTTTTTGATTGATCTGATTTGTTCTGTTTTTGTACAGAAACGTTTTGTTTTTGTCTGATCTGTTGTTGCAAAATTCTGTTGTGTTTGCCATGGCAAGAATGGAATTTAATAATAAAGCAATACGTCATTTTTGCTTCGATTTGTGTTTAAAATCTGTGCTTCCATTAATTGAAATTTGATAAAGTTGTCTGACACAGTGACTCGTGTCTTACTTACCTTTTCAAGAAGATATCCTCTCATTTTTATCCTCTTCCACTGCTCTGTTTCTTTCTGTTAAATACTTCCTTTTCATTTGTGGATTCATTAGTCTTTTTCATTCAGCCTCTCCCTTTCGCGAGAGGTATTTGCCTCCGATTCTCACAAGGTCTGTCTCATTTTGTTACTGTTCTTTCCAATTTGATTCTTTTTGTTTTCTTTATTTGCTCTATATAGATCGATCGCCCTTCTTATTCTGTTATTTAAAATTTGTTGTTCAAGCCATCTGTGATTTTCTTCCTGTTCAGGTGCCTAGTATCCTCTATTCTTACTTGGCTCAGTTTGGGACAGATTTTTTGGGTTCTAGGGTGACCTCTCTCCGCCGTTGTTCGTCACAGTTAAGTAGTGATCACCATAATCATATTGCTGTCGACATAGACGATTTGAAGTTCGATTATGCTAAAAAAAAAGGCTACTTTTTTGTTTTGTTCTTTATATTTTCAAAAATGGACACGATACGGTTCTATAAAACCAACCTGGTTTACTCTCTTCTTTCCTCTACCGCCTGCCATCTAGTTGGCCTCTAGGGTTTGTTAGCTTTGATCCCGAGAAAGAGGCGAAACTTTGGAGGTCTTTGATGGCACACTCGGTTCTTCTCAGATCTGCGTCTCCCTTGATCGAAAGATCGCCACAGAGACTGATGCCCCACAAATTGTTAAGGGCAAATTATGGTATGGAGGACTTTAGTTATAAACCAGTAAATTCTCTGGTCCGTATCCGTATTTACCAATGCCAGGATTTCTTATGATTCAGTTTTTGTATCTACCTTCTTTTAGGATCTTCAAGCAGTGGAAAGGCAAATGTCGGAATTAATGGCGAGCTATCCTAGGATCTCTATCCTGTTCAGTTTGACTTTCATGTCAGTTCTTCAATTCCAACTGCTGTGATTATTTTTTCTTACTATTGACATGGGATGGATAAGTAACCATCAAAGTTTCTACTATACAACTCAAAATACAATGATGGAAAGTGTCTTTTTGAATTTGTTACATTTACTTTGTCATTGCTGTTGTAAGATAATAAGTTTTTTGTATTCCAAATCTTTCAGACACATGTTAATCAAACAAATTATTCCTTGTTCCTGGAATCTTGGACTATAATCTTCATTTTTTTCTTAGCCTTGAATTATTGCATTTCAATCTTGTAGATCATTGAGAGGTGATTCAATATGGAAGGCAAGGCAAGTCTGTCTAGACAGTGCTCAGAGTCATACTGAAATCTTTCTTACAATGCAGGATTTGGGTGCTGCATTGGTCGGCTTGTTTTACAAATAGCAATGGCCAGAGATGCCATCGATATTGTAGCTGTGAATGATCCCTTCATTGGCTCTAAATATGTGGTAAGGGTCTTTGATTTGATAAATATTAATTAGGATAGGAATACTAAGTACTTGTGTTTATTGACTCAAAAAAGGTACTTTGGTGCATAAATGTGTATACATGGTTTGTGTCTCTGAGTCAATTTTGACCTGAGTAAAAAGGACTGAAAATCAAAAATAAAGTTACTTGTAGTAGTCATTGTTACTGATGATCTGTGTTTTATTTGCGTATGATTTGATACAGTATTCAATCTTCTGGTGATTTGAGATATAATCAATCAAAGAGAATAAGAAAAGAAACCTAATTTTATGCTTTATTTTTTTTTTATCTGGGATCCAACTGAGGTCCCCGGGGGGTGATTTTGCAGTAGAGTATGTTGTTGAATCTTCTGGTGTTTTTACAACTAGGGAGAAAGCATCAGCCCATCTAAAGGTGTATTCTTCATATACTAGCTAGTTTCTCATATAGCTGATTCACCTTTCTTGTATGAAAGTTTTGTTGATTATTTTTTCAATATTCAATAGGGAGGTGCAAAAAAAGTGGTGATATCAGCTCCATTTGCCGATGTTCCTATGTTTGTGATTGGTGTAAATGAGAAGGCATATGAATCAGGCATGTCTATTGTCTCAAATGCAAGCTGCACAACCAACTGTCTTGCTCCTCTTGCCAACCTTTCATTCTTAGAAGCAAAATTCCTATAAAATCTATATCCTTCCGTGCCCCAGATCTATGGACTAGGCATTATATCTAATGCCCAAGTAAATAATTATTGAATGCGCATGGAATTTCAATTTCCCAACTTCTCATTATGCTCTAGATATACCTTTTTTTAGGCTGTTAGCGTACATGAATCTCTCTGTGCCTCATGGGATGCCAAGTTTCATATATCTTGGATCATAGCTCTCTTATGAGATAAATAACTATTGGTCTTCTTGAGGGTTGCCCATGAGGAATTTGACATTGTTGAAGGGCTCATGACTACCGTTCACGCAACCACAGGTTTTTTCCTTTCACTCTAAATTCTAAGATACTGACAGAATAGCCATTAAATATACACATGCTTAACATTGCACATATCATGTTGATGGCTCTTCAATGAAAGATTGGCTAGGTGGGCGGGTTGTAGGACAGAACATCATCCCCAGTTCATGTTGATGGATCTAGTATCTTTGATGCTAAAGCTGGTATTGGTTTAAGTACTTTCACGAAGCTGATCTCATGGTATGACAACGAATGGGGCTGCAGGTTACAATCTTCTCCATCTTTCATCTCCATTCTCCACAAGCAAAGCAAACCATTTCCATCTTATGTACCACCTCTTTATTCTCTAAGCAACCGAGTGGTCGACCTCATCGAACACATGGCTTTGGCGTGTGCTCGCCATTGAATTACGCCGGAAAATTAAACTTACCTAATGACATGCTGCTTCCCATGGATTGGAGACTTTCTAGTGCATGTCAAACCATTTTGACGTGCTGCTAATTGTATTTTTGGGTATGCCCTTCCGGATGGCAAATTTTTTTCCTTGATCGATCGTGGGGTAGATCAAATACCTTCCTTTATATTGTGACAAAAAGGTGAAACGTTCGTCCCTAACGTCCCCGTCAGTTCGTCCCAGGACCAACACGGAGGAGATAAATCACGGTGACTAAGAAGACAAGAGGGGGTGAGAGAGATTTTTTACACAGTGTGCAGAGATTTATACCTCACCAGCCTTGTGGCTCGAATTCGAGATCTCTAGTGACAATCTACCAACCTCTTATCAGCTCAGCTATGTCCGTGGGCGCGCATGCACGTAGTTTAATCACTGTCTCTCTTTGATCTTGTATATTTTTGCACGCACGCACGCACTCTTTTGTTAGTTTAATCACTGTCTCTCTTTGATCTTGTGTATTTTTGCACGCACGCACGCAGTCTTTTGTTAGTTTAATCACTGTCTCGCTTTGATCTTGTATATTTTTCTGATATCATTTGCTTTAATCTAGGGTTCCTAATGCTAAGCCTGACACAGATTCAACGGACATTGAGATTTATGGTATCCAAATTCCTTCTGATATCTTAGCAGCTCATTATGGGGAAGGTAAAATTTCTTGTGGCTTCTTGTCAACTCGACTATGTTTGCCCCAAATAATTGAAACTTATAAGTTATTATTGATGATGTCTTTCATTCACTACAGGAAGAACATTATTTAGCGATGATTAATTTCGTCGCTAACACATGTTTTTGTCACTAACAGTAATAGTGACGATAAATATTCATTGTTAACACCGTTACTATATTTACACAATTTTTAAAATATGCAAGTATATCAAAAGGTATATATTTGATTTTTATATCGAACCACTAATATTAAAGAAATCAAGGTCATCCTATTTAATCCTTAACTATATATTTATTATAAAAATGAAAATATGTTAAACAAATAGTAAATTATCCTAAAATCTCCAATCGTAATTTGAGTTACGTAAGGTCATATGTTACCAAACATATTTGTTTGTTTTAGCTCTCTAATGGACATTAATTGACTTAATTGTCTTGTTTTTTATATGCATAAAAAGTTCAAATGAGATATAATTCTTTTTAAATTTATTATATTTAAATTAAAATTTAGTATATTTTTTAGTAAATTGACTATAATTTTTTTTTATCTGATTAACTTAGATTCAATTGATTATCCTAGTTGATTGTACAATTCAATCAGTCGAATAAAGATGAAACAATTAAATACCGAAAACAATAGACTTTAAGACAACTGTATTTATTCTTACAAAGCAATAACATATCAAGAGAAAACAGGAGTCAACATGAAAAAAGAACTAAGACGATAACATACCATTGACATTGAGCAATAAGAATATGATCACATACAACCAAAGATCTCAACTGAAACAAAAATACAAAATGTAGGGCCAGAATGAAAAAACAAGCAAGTCAAATTAAACCAAATTAGCAATCCATTTCAAAATGATAACCAGTTTCAGTTAAAGGTTCAAGAATAAATCCGAAGCACAAAATGCAAACAACTTGCTCGTAATCCGATTCAAATAAAATTAAACTAATCAAACCAATTAATGCACATGGATTAACAAATAAAATTACATAGATTATTCATTGGCCAACAGAGACGTCTGTCTTCCAAATAGAATATACCAGTCTTTTTTTTTCCATAAAACAATTAAAATGGTTGTGGCATGTGCCAGAATGAAATTGAATGTGTCCCAATTTGAGGGAGCAGAGGTTTCAGAGTGCCATTATTAATATCAAATGCTTGTGGCATAGTCACGTAGTAGACAAGCTTCTCATGCATCATCTGGCATCTCTCCGTGCTCGCCAGCAATGTAAATATATTCAGACTTGCCACTGAATAACTGCCAGAATATATAAGGAGGTGATGATACCCATAAAAAAGTACAGAATTCCAGCAATTGACCTTAGCAAATTTACTACTGGTGGCGAACCAGCTTTGTAGTCTCGAAATAGTTTATACACATTGACCCCCCTGGTTTTGTAGAATGGAAGCTTCCTATCCTTAAACGATATGTATCCTTCACAATCACTTACCTTCTGAAAGAGAACAAGATATGATCTGGTGGATATACTTGATAACTTCCAATCAGCTTTGTTAAGCTCCGCTGAAGGAGAAGGGATAATGTGCACTTTATTAAGGCTGGTGCATGAGAACATAGAAACTTCTCCCAAATAGTTAACAGCAGCAAAACGTTGGCGGAAGAAGACGACGTCCTCGTATTTGCTCTCGTTGTTCATCAACTGCCAAGAAGAACCATCTACCCCCATGCGAAGTGATACCAATGCCTTGTTTCCGGCCAAGATGACGACAATGATGCAATCAGTCGCGGACAATGAATTGGAAGACATGGCCATCTGATGGATCAAGTATTGAATCTCAGTATAATTCGTCGTAGCCTCTGGATCAAGGTGAATGTTATACTGGATCCTTCTAGTGAACAATTGTTTGGGGGCATCTGGGAGATGAACATGAACACCGGTGAGGGGGTTGAGGAGCGAGATGGCATAAGAGTTCTCTTGTCCTTCCAGAACCAACCATCCCTGGCTTGAGACGATCCCTAACTCAACACTCTTGTTGTCCTTGAGGGCCGGTACAACGATGGAGTGCAGTTTGCCATCGGTAAAAGAGATGTAGAAGAGTCGGCCATCGACGCGGTCACATCCGGTGATCAGCCATGGAAGTAGAGGACGCCGAGGGACGTCGACGATAGAGAGCACAAGAGCGCGCCATGTTTTGCAAACTGCACGAAAGCGAATAAAATCCATAACATCTAACTTCTTGTCAATGAGTTTCAATAGATTGTCATCGATGAGATTCCAATCGATTTCTTTATGTTATACAAAACTTCACTGCAATGGACAGACAGAGACAAATAAATTTACAATGAAACTAAAAAGATATTAGCCAATTTATAATTGCACTCCAACGATATCTAAAAAGATATTAGGTTGACCTAGTAATATAAAAAGATAAATATCAAAAAAGTAATATTTGGTAATAATGATTTATTAATTAATTTAGTTGTGTTAGCACGATTACTGTATTTAATAATGTTTAAAATTTTCTGAACCAGTTAGGCAATTTAAAATTAATAATTAATTGGCCAATCAAGTTTCAAACAATTTAACTTAATTACTTGGAATAAAATCAATTTTCACGATTTTTTCCTTTCTTTATTTCAATATCTTCCTTCCAATATAATTTTAAGTTTATACATTTTTTAAGCAATTAATTTCTAATTTTCCCACCAAATTTATCTCTCTTTTTTATATTAGGCTATTCCTAATTAATCATTAAAATATCCATTAATTTTCGCACAAATTTAAAATTAATTACTTTTTTGATAGGAATAAAATCAATTTTCACGTTCCTTCCTTTCTTTTAAGTAATATTTTTGTTGAAATTATGATATATTTAAATTTAGAAATATTTCCTTGTTCACGCGAAGGCTGAACCTCCTAGACTTGGGGGCATCCGTGCGGTAGCCCCGCTGCTTGGAGGCTTTCAGGATCCCCTTACCCAATGGCTGTGGGTGGTCAAATGAGGCTTGACCAAGCCTATTTGTACCTCGGGGTCTTTCGTTCGGCCTTTCAAGTGTAAGCGTGGTCTCCCGCTCAGGGATGCGGGTACCATTGAGGTCCCGTTGCAGCATGGGTGGTCACGTCCGGTCGAACCCCAAGGTCGGTGGGTGTGTGGGAGCATGCTCACTTATAACTCGCTGAGTGGCGAGAGTCTAAACGTCGCTCGAGGGACCTTTGGGAGCGTGGGTAGCCACATCCGGTCGGACCCCGAGGTCAGCGGATGGGTGAGAGCATGCCCACTTATAACTCACTAGGAGGCGAGAGTCTGGACGCCACTCGAGAGAACCTTTGGGAGCGTGGGCAGCTACGTCCAGTCGGACCTCAAGGTCGGTGGGTGTGTCGAAGTGTGCCCACTTATAACTTGCTGGGATGCGAGAGTCTGAACGCCGCTCGGTGGGGCTTTTGGGAGCGTCGGTAGCCACGTCCGGTCGGACCTTGAGGTCGGCGGGTGCATGAGAGCATACTCACTTATAACTCGCTGGGAGGTGAGAGTCTGGACGTCGCTCGGGGAAGCCTTCGGGATCATGGGCAGCCACATCCGGTCATATCCCGAGGTCGGCAGGTGCGTGGGGGCATGCCCACTTAAATCTCGCCGAGAGGCGAGTCTGAACGTCGCTCAGGGGGACCTTCAGGAGTGTGAGTTGCTACGTCCAGCCGGACCCTCAGGTCGGCGGGTGCGTGGGAGCATGCTCACTTATAACTCGCCGGGAGGTGAATGTCTGGATGTCGCTCGGGGGGACCTTCAAGAGGGTGGACAACCACGTCCGGTCGGACCTTGAGGTCGGCGGGCGTGTGGGAGCATACCCACTTATAACTCACTGGGAGGCATGAGTCTGGACGCTACTCGAGAGGACCTTCGAGAGCGTAGGCCACCACGTTCGGTCGGGCCCAAGGTCAGTGGGTGTGTGGGAACATGCCTACTTATAACTCGCTGGGAGGCGAGAGTCTGTACGCCGCTCAGGGAAACCTTCGAGTGTGTTGGCAGCCACGTCCGATCAGACCCAGAGGTTGGCAAGTGCTTAGGAGCATGCCCATTTATAACTTGCAGGAAGGCAAGAGTTTGATTGCCGCTCGGGGAAACCTTTAGGAGCGTGGGTAGCCATGTCTGATCGGACCCGAAGGTAGGCAGGTGCATGAGAGCATGCTCACTTATAACTTACTAGGAGGCGAGACTCTATACGCCGCTTGGTAGAGCTGATTCACACTCGAATCCCTGCATTATGACCTCTGAGCGAATATATTAAAATAAGTATTACATAGGTTTACAGACTTACTCCCGGTATATTCGGAGGTGAATGACACTCTTGTTGGTTTCAGTTGTTTACGCATGGGAATTTTCTCCATGTCCCTGGATTAAAATTTTATTAATTAAAATTTTATTAATTAAAACTAATCCGGATGAAGATGAATTACCCAAGCAACCGTTTCATCATTGTACTAATCGACTTGAGTGACTGTTTGAACAAACTTGTTGTTCAAGCAATCTAACTCGTCAAGTTGACTAACCGCGGAATAGACGATGAATAGATCGCCAATTTTTGTGTTTATCTTCGGGGTCCATGTTAATTAACAACATGCAATAATAAGATAAACAAGAAGGAACCAAAACAAGAATTATATCTCTTGTTTACCTCGCGATTTTCTATCGTATGTCCTACCCTCTTCTTGGATGTTATGTGGGCGACGATCTTCCAAGAAACGAAGTCACCAAGGAGCACCTTCCTTCACCTTTCTTTTGCACCGAACCCAAAAAGAAGGAGTTCTTCTTGTTAGGATCGCGACGTCAAGCTAGAGGGGGGGATTAATAGCTTCTTTCGATTTTGTCTACAAAGATTGTTAGTTAAACACAAACAAAATCAATAAGAACAATGCTAACCCCCTTATTTTACTTGGTATCCACCTTAGAGAGGTGACTAATCCAAGGATCCACACGCGCGCACAAGCTCCACTATGAAAACCTCCTTCAAGGTGGAGAAACCTTCACAAGGTTGACCTCTTCCTCTTTACAAAATAGAAATAAAAATGAGAGGAAGAGCCGGAGATTTTTGAGCACAAACAGTATGATTCTACCCTTAAGAACCGTAACCTTGACCTGCTCAAAAGTTCTCCTTTAAATAGAGTAAAGGACAGCTCCTAAAGTCATCCAGCCTGATACCAGTCGACTGCCCCTGGGGCAGCCGACTGGTCCTACCGAAGCAGCTAGCCAACGGCTAGTTTTTTGGGTTTACCAGTCGACTGGTCTTGGACCAGTCGACTGATGTTACTGTGAGTTCGAGTCCTCTGCTGGCAGTCGACTGATTTATTCCCAATCGACTGCTCAGCTTACAAAACCACTCTTTCTCACTCCGAAGACCCTCCTTCACGTATGCCTTCAAGTACACTCCCTTGGCTTGCCTCTTGAGTCCTCTTCCACCGGCTATTGTCCCTCGAATGCGCACGCAAGCCCTCGGCTTCCCTCCATGCCACCCTTCACGTGTGCCTTTTGAAGTCCACTTCCTGGCTTGCCCTTGGAGTCCTCTTCCCTCGGCTCTCGTCTCTCGGATGTGTCCTTCATGTTTTGCAAGACTTATTCACACATATCAAAATAACATAACACTCTAACCTTAACCATGTTGATACACACACATCAAAATCATGATCTTCCCGATCATACTTGGGTCGATTGCCCCAACACTTCTTGCACCGACCACAAATGGAAAACTTCTCCCCCTTTACACTGCCGGCCACAAAGCTCCTTGCGCCGTCGACCACCACAAGATGTTGCACCGGCAAAGGAAAGAAAGAAGGATGAAGAAGAAGAGGAAGAGAGAAAGAATTCTCTCCTCCCCAAACCCTAGCCGCCGACCACCTTCCCTTCCTCATGCTTGCGACGCCAAATACCAAAGAAGAAAACTTCTTATTGCTTGCGCCAATAAATGAAACAAGAGTATCTCTCGCCTTCTTGCTTGTGCCGACCTTCAAGGAGAAAGGAGAGAAGAGATGAGAGGAGAAGAAGATGAAGAAGCTTCCCTTCTCACCCTTGCGCCACTCCTTTTCTTCCAAGCCGCTGACCAAAACCTAGGAGAGAGAGAAAGAAAAAGAATAGAGACTTAGGGTTATTTGGTATGCCTTGGTCTCATGACACATGAGTTATATATAGGCTACAATAGGGACCATGAGGAGGAGTTGGGTCTTGGCCTCCTAATGGATCAAAGTCTGATCCATTAATGATAATCAATCCACTAAAGGATTATCATTGCACTACCTCACCAACCCCCATAATTAATTATGGGCTCTATCATATTATGTGTACAAATTCTCCCCGTGTTTAAGATATCACATGTCTATTAATTAATTAAATTATTGACAATTTAATTAATTAATATATAACTCCATGAGTAATATCACTCAACCTTATCATCATGTAGGACCAAGTCCACCTGTAAGATTTCCATGATGAACTTTATGAGCTCCTCAAGGGGACATCATCATCCTAACGCATTAGGATACGGTTTCCTTCTATAATCAACGACACACCATGTAAATAATATTATTTTCCAATTTACCGGACCTATCGATTTAATAAATAAATCTCGCCCATTGGTAAATAAAAAAAATAGATATTAAGTGCATGTGCCCGTTATTATATCGGGATTAAGAGCATGTACACCATAATATCTGAGGTCTGATTCAATTATATAGTCAGTATAAATTTAATCACCTCTATATCGGTCCTGCTCAATACACACAAAGTGTACTAGTGTAATTCTATGATCAAGACAGACCAATACCAAATTACACTACAATCATGTCAATGGTTTGTCCAAAACCATCTTAGTTGTGAGTCACTATGATGACATGATCTTCTGTGTTGCACCACACATCATCTTATCTACAATGTAAAGTATTAGACAATATGCACACATATAATAAATATAAAATGCAAGCAATAATCATGTGATTCTCATTCCAAAATATAGATGTTCATACAAAAGCTAGGTTTTTAGTATATATCCTAACAATCTCCCACTTATACTAAAAGACTATGCTACCATCAAACTACCATACATCTGACTCTCATCTCCTCCACATGCCTATCAAAAGCTCTCGCTGGAAGGGCCTTAGTGAAAGGATCTGCCAGGTTATCCTCTGATGCAATTTTGGCGACAACAACTTCTCCTCGCTTTACGATCTCTCGTATCAGGTGGTACTTGCACTCTATGTATTTACTTGCCTTATGAGCTCATGGTTCCTTCGAGTTTGCAACTGCACCACTATTATCACAATAAATTGTGATAGCTCTTGGCAAACAGGAATCACATCTAAGCCCATTAAGAAGTTCTTGAGCCATACAACATCCTTGGCTGCCTCAGAGGCTGCCACATACTCAGCTTCCATGGTGGAGTCCATCACACATTTCTGCTTGACACTCCTCTATACTATGGCTCCACCTCCCAAAGTAAACACATACCTCGAGGTATACTTACTTTTATCCCTATCTGATTTGAAGTTAGAATCCGTGTAACCCACATGGAGTAATTGATCTGCTTGGTAAACTAGCATATAATCCCTAGTCCTTCTCAGCTACTTCAACATATGTTTTACCGTAGTCCAAAGTCTCTGTCCTGGATTACTCTGATATCTACTAACCATGCCCACGACAAAGCAGATATCCGGTCTCGTACATAACATAGCATACATGAGACTTCTTACAGTCGAAGCATAAGGAACCGTCTTCATCTTCTCTATCTCCTTTGATGTTTTAGGACATATCTCCTTAGATAGAGGAACTCCATGCCTAAAAGGTAGAAAACATTTCTTAGAGTTTTACATGCTAAAACGAGCTAGGACAATGTCTATGTATGAAGCTTGAGATAAGCACAACATCCTTTTCTTGTTATCCCTTATAACTTTGATCCCAAGAATGTGCCCTGCTTCTCCCAAGTCCTTCATATCAAACTGTTTGGATAACTATACTCTTACGTCTGATAATACTTTGACATTGTTGCCAATGAGCAAAATATTATCTACGTATAGTACAAGAACTACTACTATATTTCCGTCATATCTCTTGTATACACAAGACTCATCCAGGCTTTAAATAAATCCATAAGACTGGATTACCTCATCAAACCGGATGTTCCAAGATTGTGAAGCTTGCTTCAATCCACAAATAGATCGATTAAGCTTACACACAAGATGCTCTTTGCCTTTCACAATGAATCCCTCTTGTTACTTCATATAGATGTTTTCCTCAAGACATCCGTTAAGGAAAGCTGTCTTGACATCTATCTGCCAAACCTCATAGTCCATATAAGCGGCAATAGATAAGAGAATCCGAATAGACTTAAGCATGTCTACTTGCGAAAAGGTCTCCTCTTAATCGATACCCTCTTTCTGAGTATACTATTTCGCTATAAGTCTTGCTTTGAAGGTCTTTATCTTCCCGTCTGATCCTTTCTTTCTCTTGTAAATCCACTTTTTAAATTTAGTATATTTAAATTAGAATTTAGTATATTTTTTATTAAATTGAATATATAATTTTTTTATCTATTCGTACCAATTGATTAACTTAGACATAATTGATTATTCTACTTGACTGTATAATTCAATCAGTCGAATAAAGATGAAACGATTAAATACCGAAAACAATAGACTTCAATTCAACTTTATTGATTCTTACAAAGCTATAACATATCAACAGAAAAAGGAGTTAACATGAAAAAAAAACTTAAGAGGATAGCATACCATGGAGATTGAGCAATAAGAATAGGACCATATACAACCAAAGATACCAACTGAAACAAAAATACAATATGTGAGGGCAGAATGAAAAAACAAGCAAGTCGATTAAACCAAATGAGCAATCCATCTCAAAATGATCATCAGTTTCAGTTAAAGGTTCAAGAATAAATCCGAAACACAAAGTGCCAACAACTTACTCGTACTCAGATTCAAATAAAATTAAACTAACCAAACCAATTAATGCACATGGATTAACAAATAAAATTACATAGATTATTCATTGGCCAACAGAGACGTACGTCTTGCTTCCAAATAGAATATACCAGTCATTTTTTTTTCATAAAACAATTAAAATGGTTGTGGCATGTGCCAGAATGAAATTGGATTTGTCCCAATTTGAGGGAGCAGAGGTTTCAGAGTGCCATTATTAATATCAAATGCTTGTGGCATAGTCACGTAGTAGACAAGCTTCTCATCATCTGGCATCTCTCCGTGCTCGCCAGGAATGTAAATATACCCAGACTTGCCACTGAATAACTGCGAGTATACATATGGACGTGATGATATCCCATAAAAAATTACATAATTCCAGCACTTGACCTCAGCAAATCTTACTACTGGTGGCAAACCAGCTTTGTAGTCTCGAAATAGTTTGTACACATTGACCCCCCTGGTTTTGTAGAATGGAAGCTTCCTATCCTTTAACGATATGTATCCTTCACAATCACTTACCTTCTGAACGAGAACAAGATATGATGTGGTGGATATACTTGATAACTTCCAATCAGCTTAATTTGTTAAGCTCCGCTGAAGGAGAAGGGATAATGTGCACTTTATTAAGGCTGGTGCATGAGAACATAGAAACTTCTCCCAAATAGTTAACAGCAGCAAAACGTTGGCGGAAGAAGACGACGTCCTCGTATTTGCTCTCGTTGTTCATCAACTGCAAAGAAGAACCATCTACCCCTATGCGAAGTGATACCAATGCCTTGTTTCCGGCCGAGATGACGACAATGATGCAATCAGTCGCGGACAATGAATTAGAAGACATGGCCATCTGATGGATCAAGTATTGAATCTCAGTATAATTCGTGGTAGCCTCCGGTTGAAGGGGATCAAGGTGAATGTTATACTGGATCCTTCTAGTGAACAATTGTTTGGGGGCATCTGGGAGGTGAACATGAACACCGGTGAGGGGGTTGAGGAGCGAGATGGCATAAGAGTAATTCTCTTTTAGTAATAATGATTTATTAATTAATTTAGTTGTGTTAGCACGATTACTGTATTTAATAATGTTTAAATTTTTCTGAACCAGTCAATATTAGACAATTTAAAATTAATAAATAATTGACCAATCAAGTTTCAAACAATTTAACTTAATTACTTGTAATAAAATCAATTTTCACGATTTTTTCCTTTCTTTATTTCAATATCTTCCTTCCAATGCAGTTTTATTTCTATGCATTTTTTAAGCAATTAATTTCTAGTTTTCTCACCAAATTTATCTCTCTTTTTTATATTAGGCTATTCCAAATTAATCAATAAAATATCAATCAATTTTCGCAGCAATTTAAAATTAATTACTTTTTTGATAGGAATAAAATCAATTTTCACGTTTCTTCCTTTCTTTTAAGTAATATTTTTGTTGAAATTATGATCTATTTAAATTTGGAAATATTTCCATTGTTATTTATTTGTATATGTTTTACTCGTATGGTACTTTTAATTATTCCTCTGTTTCCTTTTTGGCCCTTTTTCAATATCTTCGTTCGAATCTGATTTTATTTCACCTAATGAATATTAAAAGTATGAAGCTATTTTAAAATAGCCAAAGTCTAGCAATATTTTTATTTTCAAAATTATAAAAAGTAAGATGTATTATTCTAAATTATACGGATAAAATACAAACATAAATAATCTATAGGGGAAAAAATAAGGGTAAATTTTCCTAGACTCCCTACTTACCAAGTCAACTTTGCATGCAATACCTACACAAACATTTCATTGCATGCAGTCCCTGATGGGATGTTTGGTAAGTATTATTTGAAGAAAAATGAGTATAAAAGTTAGAAAATTGAGTATGGCAGGTTGCATCCACCACATCAATACTCATGTATTCAATTTTCACTCTTTTATACTCAAGTTTCACTCTTTTATACTCAGTTTTCACGGATGTATACTCAATTTTCACCCTTTTATACTCAGTTCTATCAGGGAGTAAAAACAAAGACAAATTTGTGTGGGGAGTGAATGCAAATCTCAAAGGGCTATTGGGGAGTTTATGATAATTTACGGAAAAAATAAACTTCTTGTTTTTTAAAAAAAACTATATTAATGGTTTTTAAAAATCTATTTTGTTCATTTTTATTTTTCTGGTTTATTTTCTATCATTTTTAAAAATATTCAAAATTTGATATGCACAGTGAAAGTGAAAGTGAAAGTGAAAGTGAAAGTGAAAGTGAAAAATGAAAGTCAAAGTGAAAAATTCGACCGTTAATTGGCGGTACATTCAATGTTCGATAGTCGATCGGATATTACTGGCGGCCTTCGATCATCGTCTCGAATCAAACTATACCTTGGGGGACGGTGAACTCGTCAGGATCACCGACAATAAATTTGCATAGTGAAAATGAATGTCTCAATGAACAAATTAACCATCAATCGGTGGTACATCCGACGTTCGATCGTCGATCGGACACCACCGGCGGCCTCTGATCACTATCCCGAATCAAACTATATCTTGGGGGGACGGTGAACTCGTCAGGATCGCCGACAACGATGAATCTGTCAGAATCAACGGTGAATGATGCGAGATCGTAATTGCGGCAATCTTCGACGGGTTTACCGTACCTCCCAACGTATAATTTGGTTTAGGGTAGCGGCCAGAGGCTGCTGATAGTATTCGATCGACGATCAGACATCGGACATGTCATCGATTGAAGGTTAAATTTTTTACTGAGACATTCAATTTTATTGTATAAATCATTTCCCTATCTTATATTATAATAATGTCAATTGCAATATTTTATCTCTATTCTTTTTTTTTTTTTTTTTTTTTTTTGTCTTTGAGGACCAAAATGAAACGAAGGAACTAATATTAAACTTTTTAGTTGATCATTTTTATTTTTCTTCTCCTCAACAATCTTATTCAAAACACACAAATTCCATTCTCCTATATTTTATTCAAAAGTAAATAAAAAAATAAAATATTAATTCTTTTTATTTTCCTTTCTCAATTTTTTATTTTTTTAATTGACACTAGATAGCATCTTATTCGATCACTCAAATAAATCGAAAACATTCGTAGCGTGTAATCTATCAATCCATTATATTTAGGCTACGTTTGATTAGCGGTAATATAATCCAGTTTCTAATGTAATGGAGTCTGTAATGTAATCCAGATTACATATTATTAGCATGGTAATTCAGATTACAACACTTTTATTAGCTTTTGTAATGCAGATTATATTACATTACAGTTTTAAAACTGTATCAAACAAAGTAATCAATCTTGTAATGTAATCCTGATTACATTACAAGATTGATTATCCCTTACTAAACGTAGCCTTAGATCAATCACCTATTAAATAAAATACATCCGTTAATCATTGTATTTTAACCCTGGGCACACTCACTATTTCTTATTTGAACAAGAATTATACATTGTGGCCCCCGCGGACATGACGCGATTAGTAATGGCTCACATGGGTGATCCCTCACTTCTCAGGTTCGATTCCTCCCTGATAGAGCGCGTAGTATGCTAACGGAAGAAATCACCACAGGTTGCTGCGTGGTCGGGCTATCGGATATTGATATCATCAGTGGTGAAGTTGTCACGTGTCTCCGTCCCGCGATTTACCCTCGTTGACCGGTGGAGACTCTCATTGAAGGCGTCTCCGTCCCGCGATTTACCCTCGTTGACCGGTGGAGACTCTCATTGAAGGCTCTGGGGCAGGGCTGGTCAGTCAAGTGGATTAGTCGGGCGCAAACCTAGATACCTTTTGTAAATGAAAAAAAAGGAATTATGCATTGTGAAGCTGTTCTTGTAGTTGAGACAGATAACTTTATAAGGCTGCGATTGGTATGTTTAGGGGCTCTTGGTATACAAATGACAATGGGAATGGTAATGAGTTTTGATTGAGGGGTTTATAGGTTTAGTGACAACCTAATAGGGGCTGGGTTATAAAATCAGGGGTATCATATCCATATTTTGATTCCAATCTCATATACCAAGCATCATAAATGGAAATGAAATAGATTTCATTCCTATTCCCGTCTTCTAAACCCGCTTACCAAGCACCCCCTTATTTTCCATTTTCATTTTTTAGAAAATGTGATTTTCTGAAAAACGTATTTAGTTTACATTTTCCAGCCTTGTTTTCCAGAAAAAGATATAGCGTTTTCTGAAAAACTAGAGAATGAATAAAGTTATTTTCTAGAAAATGAGAAAATACGGGGGCGTTTGGTTTACTCCATTTTCTATTTTCATTTTTCAGTATTTTCTCATTTTCTGGAAAATGATTTTATTTCATTCTCTAATTTTTCAGAAAATGCTATATCTTTTTCTGAAAAACAAGGTTGGAAAATACAAATCAAACACATTTTCTAGAAAATCGTATTTTATACAGAAAATGAAAATGAAAAATATGCATACCAAATGCAGTCTATGATTTTCTAGAAAATAAAAATAAAAAATGAAACAAACCAAATACTCCCTAAGTTTTTCCTCCAATTTAGATATTGTCTTGACGATTGGACGATTATTTCGTGGGCTCGTATCATTTGTGTGCTTAGAATTATGATTGGACATTTAATTGTATCTGCTAAATCAGTGAAATTCCTTCAATTTCTTCTCTATTGGCTCATCGATCATCCTCCAAATGGGACTATGGTGCAGCGGTGGGTGCCTTCGGAGGTAGGGTGCAATAGTAAGGCGACAAGTCATTATCCCATATATTCGTAGTTTGATTCCCAGCTACGGTATATTTATAGGAATTTTTCCTCCAAATAGGACGCGAACCCTAGGACGTTGGGCTTCTAGACCGCCTACCGTGAGCGCTTCCTGATTTACCCTGGCGCCCAGTGGGAAACTTCCATGAGGCCGGGCCGGTCGCCCGAAGTTGGAAAAACCCTCATTAATCAATTTTTTATGGTGTAGCGGTAGGGCAACTAGTAGCTATCCCAGACATTCGCGGTTTGATCCCTAGCTACGACGTATTTTGTAGAAATTTTTCCTCCAAATGGGGCGCGAACCCTTGGACGCTGGGCTTCTAGATCGTCCACTGTGAACGTTTCTCGATTTATCCTAATGACCGATGAAAATCTTCCGTAGGGCCGGGTTGATCATCCCAAGTTCATCAGCTACCTGGTCAATATTTTTTTTAAGTTATTCCAACTTTAATTTTGTTCTCCCATTTGAACCTTCATCATCAGGTCAACAATGTTTTTTTTAACATCTCAACTAAATATAAATTGTTAAAAAAACTTTGATTCTTGACATTTACGATACAACTCTTTAATCATTTAGGATTATGCATGTTTATGTAGGACAGTGTAGGCCGGCTAGAGAGAGTGAATATTCTTGCAAAATTTAAACACAACTCTTTTGCTATCCAACTTAGAAAAGAAATAATATTAATTAATTAGAAATAAATAACATCAACAACTTATAAGAAAACGAGACTTCGAGTATTACTTAATTTATAACTTGGGTAGATATTAATCCAAGATGTTAAAAGCTCTACTATCAATTTCCTTTAACGAAGACGGAAAAATCTCTTACACTCGTTCAAAACATAGAACAGAATTAGAAAACTGAGTATAAGTTATTTTCTTAATTCTGAGCCAAAAGGCTTTATTTATAAAGCCTAGAAAGTTTTTTTTTACGGTTGACATGACACTTCACGGACACCTGTATGCAATGGGGGCGCTTGAGTTGGGTCAAATCTTATCCACGACGCAATGACTACTTTTAGATAAAACAGGGGTGCCCGGGCGCCTGTATCAACCTTTGCGCTCGTATGTCCGGGCGACCGTGTTAATACAAGCGTTAGGACTCCGAGTGCTCGTATTAATATGGGCGCTGACCTCCGAGCACTCGTGTTGATACGAGCACTTGGATGGGTGGAATCTAGTCAACTTCCGGTTGACCAGCCTTCAGCCATTTTTGAGTGAATTTTGATCGTCCGAAGTAGAGCTCACCTGAACCCAAACTTCTGAACTTCTCTTTGAGCAGTCTTCCTCCCTGGCTTCTCGTCCCTAGGACATCGCATACACCCTTCTCGTCCACCAGTGTACTCTTCCACAGTCTTCTCATCTCTTGGATGCACCGAGTCCGTTGATCCCTTCTCATGCCATCTTTCTCAATTATTATATTTTCTGCTCGACTTCTTGTGCTCTTAAGTTCCAACACACTTAGATATAAGGATAAAATTAACATGATCTAACCTGACTCAGTTGACCACATCAAAATTATTCCGGGGTACTTATAATCTCTTCTTTTTGATATGTATCAATCCGAGTTAATTTAGAAAAAATCAACCAAAAATAAAAAATAATTAATAGTAATGATTGAAATTTATTAAAAACAAATACTACACTGAAACCTCCCTTTAACTTAGTTCACATTTTCTTCCCCTTTAATCACAAAAAAATGGTTAAGGGTAAAGTTTTAAAATAAATCCACAAGTTAAACGTAAATTTTAAAAGATAACATTTTTTTTCTTTTAAAAAAATCAATGCGAAAATAGTTTTTTTCCCAAAAAAAATTAGTCATATTGTTAAAAAAATTAGTTTCACAAGAAAATCTGATTTTTTTTTAAACTAAATTTTGGATAAAAATTCATAGTAATTCATTATTTTATCCGAATATTTTATAATTTTTTATAGCCAAGTCAAAATATAAGATCTAGTCATACAAAAATTTTCAACATAAATATTAATTTTCAACAATAATTTCTTAACAAATATATAAAATTTTGAAAATAAATACTAAAAAAATGAATTTTAACTTAAAAATGTTGATATTTTTTTTAAAAAAAGTCAAAATCTAACGGTTAATTTTCTAAGTATTTAAAAATTAAAAATTCAATTTTCTATAAAAAAATTCGTAAAAAATTATCTAATTGTCAAAAAAAATCTCAAAAATTTTCTGTAGATAGATATTAATTGTGTTTATCACTAAATATTTGAAGATACGTTAAATCCAAAAATAAAGGATTTTTCAAATAATGAAAATTTTCTAAAGTAATTTATTCAATCCTATCTACAATAAAATAATCTAACAATTTAAAATCGATTTGGGGATCCCATATAAATATTTATCTAATGGAATTATCAAAAATTTAGGTGGAACCTAATTTTTGGGCAGTTATGCAATTTGGCTCCTTTGGTTCCTTGAATACCAATTAAGCCCTCTAAAATATTTAACTTTTAAATTTCGAGAAAAAATTAAATTTCTACATGCATAATCATTTTCTGATTGTTCTATCTGTACCTTTAATTTTTTATTTTTTATTTTTAATTTACCATACAGATCTGATGGACTGGCAGAGGCTAATTTTCTTTTTAGATCTGCATTTTTTATTTTTAATTTGCACAAGGAGGTAATCATTTGTCTGATGTGGCTCCCACTTCATTGATATCTTCTTCATCTGATTCTTGATGATTTGTCATTAGTGCAAGTCCAACGTAAGCCTCGATCTCAAACTCTGATGACGACTGGTCCTATGTAGCTTGCACGTTTTTGTGCTTTTGTCTTTTTCTTTAATGGTCAGTTTCGAGTAGTTGTCCTTTATGTGCCCTTCTTCTTTGCAATTGTAGTATATGATTTTTCTTCTTCCTGGAGTATACTTCTTCCCCTGTATCTTATTGTACTTATTAGATTTAAAATATTTATTTAGCTTCCTTATCATGTAGGTTGTTTCCTCTTCATTAGCTAAAGATTCCTCCTCAGATTCGATCTTCCTTGTGGTTAGGGCGATGTTGTTTGTCATTTCCCTTTTTGATCATGAATATCTAGATTTGTGAAGCCCAAAAATAGAAAATAAATTTTCTAATGTACTTACCTCGAGGTCCTTGGAAATGTAGTAAAAGTCGACTAACTATATCCATTCTGGTGTTCTGGAAAAGCGTTTAGGACATACGTTAACGAATCTCAGTTTGCCACCTTTTCTCCGAGATTAGTGAGACTAGTGATCAACTCCTTTATTTTCATGTGAAGTTTAGCGATTGTTTCTCTGTCTTTCATCCGGATATTGGTTAGCTCATTTTGGAGTATATCTCGTCGTGCTAGCATTGCTTCCGAGGTCCCTTCGTGTAAATTCAGGAATTTCTCCCACAGTTCTTTAGCTGATGCATATGTGCTGATCTAGTTGACTTCCTAAACTAGTAACACAGTTAGCAGATGGAACTCTGCTTTTTTCCATTGGTTACTGATAGGGTTGAATAAGCCCGTGGCGGGCACGTGAGATGAAGAAGCTGAAGGGTGAGACACTTTGAATCAGAAAGACTCTCCTGCCCTAGCCAAGGGATCCTCCTCAGAGATTCGCTCAGAACAGTCGGCCAGAAGACCCCCCCCCCCGGGGGTCGCCCCGAGAGGTTGGGTCCCGAGAGTAGGATAGGGTTGAATGAGCCCTAGCCAGGACGAAGGATGAAGAGGCGGCCCAACACGACAATGGTAGGTTGCGACGACCCTCCATCCCGGGTCTCGAGAAATCCCCGAGGGCAACGCGCTCAGGAAGGGCAGCTGAAGAGCCTTCTCGGGAGCACCCCGGGAGGTTAGGTCCGAGAGCACATCGGGAGCTGTGACGCATGAAAACCCCAAGCTCCCCTTGGGGTATGGAGTCCCCGCAATAACCGACCTCAGACACTAACTCCTCCCTTGAGCTACGGATAAGCATCCCCGTCATGAAAGGTATTCACAGACTCTGAATCTCGAAACAGGCAGAAGCCGACAACGGTGCATACCGTTTCAAAGGATATCCCATAACCACCGAAAGAGGAGGAGGACGTGGCTTATGTATCGGAGATGTGGCACCAATCGAGGGTCACGTCTATCCTGTCATCATCGGTATAAAAGGTAGAGCAACCCCTCCGGTAAAGGGGGTTACGATCTCTCATTCTACATACTGTCTTTCTCTTTCTCACTACCGTTACTCTTCGAATGACCTACTAACTTGAGCGTTGGAGTGGACTCCGCCGGACCCCCGCCGGCGTGTCCCCTGACGCTTGTGTTAACTTCGCAGGACCCCAAGTTCCTTCTCGATGCAGTAACTTCCACGCGGGTTGAACCTCGGTGACTGGCCATCGTCGACGACTCCTTCCGGAACAAATTTGGCGTCGTCTGTGGGAACATTAACAAGCACCTGAGGGAGCACCGATGGCGAAAGTGGAGGAACAGCCTAACGCTCGGTCGGAGGAGGACTCCGATCCGCAAAGGGTCTGGCCGGAGGACCTCGCCCATCCGCGAGAGGATGAAGGACCCAAGCATGAACGAAGGGAAGTCGAGAGTGATGAGGTACAGATCCATCCTCATCTCGGAGGGGGAAGCACACGCATCGCCCTTGACCTCGCACCAGAATTGAGAAACCGCCTCGTCGAGTGCCTGCGAAACCATAAAGATGTGTTTGCTTGGGCCGCTGAAGAAATCAAAGGGGCCCCCCGGCGCTGGCCATGCATTACCTACATGTTACATCGGGTGCCCGTCCGGTGAAGCAAAAGCGGAGGCATTTCTCCCCTAAGAAAGATAAGGCTATTCGAGATGAAGTTCAGAAGCTATTAAAAGCGGGGCACATCAGAGAAGTCCAGTTCCCAGCCTGGCTGACCAATGTGGTCCTTGTCCCCAAGCCGGGGGCAAATGGCGAGTCTGCATCGACTTCCAGGACCTAAACAAAGCCTGCCCGAAAGACTGTTACCCCTGCCTCGGATAGACCGGTTGGTGGACTCTACAGCCGGTTGTGAGTTCATCTCAATGTTAGATGCTTACCAGGGCTACCATCAAGTCCCACTCGCCTCCGAGGACCAGGAGAAGGTCAGTTTTGTGACAGTTGATGGCACATACTGCTACAATGTCATGCCCTTCGGCTTGCGCAATGCTAGCGCCATGTACCAGCGGATGATGGACAAAGTCTTCAGGCACCAGATCGGGCAGAACATTGAGGTGTACGTGGACGACATCCTGGTCAAGGCGGACAAGGGGGGTGACATGATATCGGACCTTGAAGAGACGTTCACCACTCTGAGAGCACACAGGTTGAAACTAAACCCAGCTAAATGTTTGTTTGGGGTAAAAAGTGACAGGTTCCTGGGGTACATGGTGACGGAGAGGGGGATTGAAGCCAATGCGAGAAAGGTAAATGCCATTCTGGATATGCCACCCCCGCGGAACTTCAAGGAGGTACAGCTGTTGAATGGTAGGATCACGGCATTATCTCGGTTCATCTCCAAATCCGCGGACAAAGCCCTCCCCTTCTTCAAAATTCTGAGGAAGGCTGTTAAGTTCGAATGGGATGACCAGTGTCAGAAGGTTTTTGCGGAGTTGAAGACCTATCTGGCAGATCTCCCGACCCTGCATAAGCCCATAGAAGGGGAGACCTTATTCGTCTACTTATCAGCCGCCGAGCAAGCGGTGGGGTCGGCGCACATCCGAGAACAAGATCGGATACAACACCCCATCTATTTCTTCGGACACCTGCTGATGGACGCAGAAACGCGATACACCATGATGGAAAAACTAGCCTACGCCTTGGTCCTGATGGCCCGAAGGTTACGGCTGTACTTCTTAGCGCATCCCATTGTGGTCCTCACTAATAGCCCGCTCGCTCGAGTCCTCACTAACCCCGAGGCATCGGGCAGGCTAATTAAATGGACGATGGAGTTAAGTGAATACGGAATTGAGTATCAGCTGCGAGCTTCCATCAAAGCACATGCCCTCTCAGACTTCATGCTGGAGACCGTCCCGGAGGTAGAGACCGAAGGTATGTGGAAAGTCTATGTAGATGGATCCGCTAACAGCCAGCACAGCGGAGTTGGACTGCTATTGATTTCCCCTTGGGGAGACACGTTACATCTGTCTATCCGACTTCACTTCACCAAGAACGAGGCCGAGTATGACGCGATCTTAGAAGGATTACAAGCCGCTCGGCACATGGGAGCCCATCGAATCATGGTATATTCGGGCTCTCAATTGGTGGCTCAGCAAATAGCGAGTGGCTTCGAAGTCAGATGCGAGCGGCTGCAGAGGTATATAGCCCTCTACAAGCAACTAAAAACTGTCTTCTCGGAGGTCATCCTGCGGAAGATCTCACGGTCGGATAACGTGCGGGCCGACGAGTTAGCCAAGCTGGCCAGTTCCATATCTACTTGGCAGCTAGGGGAGCCTAGTGTGACAAAAACAATGGTGGTCCAAATTGGAGGAGAGGTCATAGCGGACATATCCACAGACTGGAGGGACCCCTACATAACATTCCTCCGGGATGGGTCCCTGCTGAGCGGGGGCCACGAGAGTCGGTTGTTTCGTCGACGGGTGGACATGTTCACTTTGGTCGTGGATCAGCTATACAGGAAGGCTTATGCCCGACCCCTCCTAAAATGCGTCGGGCCGGAGGAAACTAGGTACGTAATGCGAGAGGTGCATGAGGGCATCTGTGGGAGCCACATCGGAGGAAGGCCCTTGTCTCGAAAGATCCTTTTGGCTGGATACTTTTGGCCCACCATGCAGGCCGATTCGCTTAATTTCCTGGCCAGATGCAAGGCCTGTCAGAGGTGTTGAGGCAATCTGTGGTCCGGAGTGACCAAGTGTTTTGATGTTTGGGCAAAGGGTTTAAGTTAGGTTTACCCTTGTTATCTCATATGTGTATGTTGAGTGTGCAGGTTGTACAGGTTACATATATGGACTTGACTGGACGACCTCGGTACGGTGAAGGGTGGCATGGAGACAAGCTGGAGGCTTGTGTGCACCCGAGGGACCTTGTAGAGCAGGGACGATGAGCTGAGGGGCGCGGACTTCGAGGCATGCGTGAAGGATGGCATGGAGGCAAGCTGGAGGCTTGCGTGCATCCGAGGGATGGGAGCTGAAGATGAAGAGGGCGCGAAGGCAAAAGTCGAGGCTGCTGTGGAGGAGTCAGTAGAGTCGTGGGGGCAATCGACTGGTGCCACTGAAATTCGACCGTTGCACCCCAACGTTCGAATTCTCAGCCAACTCACCAGCCACCTACCAGTCGACTGCCCCCAGGGCAGTCGACTGGTCCCAGGGCTGAGACCTTTCTGTGAGTTTCATCAGTCGACTGCCCTAGGCCAGTCGACTGGTCTACTCACCCACCTAAGATTACCCTTCCTGAGTACATTCCACTCCGCACTCAAACCCTAGGATTTCCCGAGTATAATCACACTGCACTCGTACCCTCACGACTCTACTGACTCCTCCACAGCAGCCTCGACTGTTGCCTGATAGATACCATTTTGTTGATTATTTTAATTGCTAAAATCCATGTTTGACCTATATTTTTATTGCTTAATTGTGAAATTGCCCTAGGTTTTAGAACTTACTCTTATTTTGGACTTAATTGCAAATTTACACTGCACTCATCCCTGGCAACGGCGCCAAAAATTTGACGGCCCCGAAATACTAGGTTAAAGTTGTCACGAATTGTGGGACCATCAGAATTTAGATGTTTATAAAATGCTGGAAACCCTTTTTGCAATAAAAAATATGAAAACGTAGTAAAGGGGCCACAGGTCGTATTTTTCCTCGGGACTAGTTGAGAGTTTGTTTGATTCGAGCTCGTGTTTATGTGTCGTTTGTGAATTTTGGGTTTCAAATAAAATCAAGGTTTTGATTGAAGTTCAGGAATAAAATCGCAAGGTAAAGAAAAGAAACTTAATCAATTGAACTTAACAAGTTATAGCAAGTTCTAACTCAACCAATGGGAAATTAAATAGACTAATACAAATTGCAAAATTCGGAGATCAAGCTAAAATCAACTTGATCCTAATGCTGACAGGGGTTTGCAATACAAAACAACCAAGGGCTGAGCATTCTATAGACAAGTTGATACAAAGTCAATGGCGAACTCACTCAATACAAAATGCATGCCACTAAATCTTGCTACACAAGGAATACAGCTTATGAGCCGAAATGAAACCACTAGTCCGAGACAAATCACATGCAAATGAAACTCATTTCAAGTACAACCTACTTCTGATACCAATCAGTGCAGAGATTAAATCTTAGCAAAACATTTAGAAAGTCAGCAACATGTGAAGTCTACTTTTTATGTGCAGAATTCGATGTCCCAAAAATTGAAGCCACATACAGGAAAGATTGCTGATCAAATCAGTTTGAAAGACACATCCATTAGAAGAGTTCCATGCATAAATGAATATAGGAAATCAGGGATAAATGAGAAGTTCAGATACTCAGCACAACAAACTGCAGAAACTGTAGTTTTTCAGAAACATTGCAGTAAACTTTCAGAAACAAGCTGCAGAATTTTCAGAAGTGCAGAGAGGAAATTCAGCTGCAAGTTAGATGCAAAGTCTAACAAGCTACTGATGTAGAGCAATTGAATATGAGCAAGCAAATAGGATACAAGCTTCAGCAGCAAATGACTGCACTATCAAACTCAGATTCCAGCTGATGCACAGAAATGTTTCAATTTCAGAAACGTTAAAGCCGAAACAATGTGCAGAAATGTGAATCAAGTTGTAACGAAACTGATACGCATGAATTCAAATAAATTCAGAAACAAACTCAGTGCAAGGATGAATGCAACTCTCAGAATTCGAATGCAGGAATTCGGATAAACTGAAAACAGAATGCAGTAATGAAAACAGCCATTAAACGCAAAACAACAAGCGAATTGGAATCGAGTGCATGAATTACGAAAAGCTAGTGATTGATTAACATGAATTAAGAAACTATAAATTGAAACGTTGCAAAACTAAAACTGAACTGAATAGCTGATTAATTTTGATACGCAGAACAGGGGAAGAAACGAAATTGGCACGCAAGCTTGAACTAAATTCAGAAATGAATTGCGGAGAAACAAACTGATCTAATTACACTAGTTCATTACACAAACAATCTAGCTAGTAAAAACACTGACTTAAAACTCTAATTGAAGCAAAAACTGTTCAGAAATGAAATACTACAGAAATTGCCTCAGAAATTCAGAAATGCAATGACAGAATTGAAGTTACGGCTAAAGAACTAAAATTAACCAATGAAACTACTCCTCAATCCTTCCCTAGCTCAATGTACTCCTTGTTCGTCACGCAAGGGTGAGCCTCGAACCCGTAAGCTCAGCAAACCATTGAAAAACAACTCTGCGATTCAAATCTAGCTCACACTTTGAGCCAAGCTGAAATCCATCCGATTTACTCAATCAAGCCTTGTCCAATTGCGCGGATGGTGTGGGGATGAACCAAGCACTCCAGGGAACCCCTCCAGATAGCTCGGATGGATGATGGATTGAACAAAACCGAAATTGAAGCAATCGATGGAAGAACCGACGAAACCCTCGATCGGCTCTGTTTTGGCCAATTCGGAGCTGGAAATTCACCGAGAACCTTCCCAATGGCCTAGCAATTGATCTGGTGAAGAAATTGAGGGGTCGCGCCCCTTGGATTGGAGAAATCTACTGAAGAAAACTAAGAACAGCTGAAAGAAGAGTTTGCGGCGAAGAAGACGCGACGAGGCTGAAGGCAGGGAAACGTTTGATTAAATACATAAACATTGGACGGCCCAGATTTCTCCACATCAATCCAACAGCTGATCTTGCTCTGATTTGAGCCAAACTTTAATGATGATGATCAGGGGTCAGGATCTGCCTTGTGGTAGCTCGGATCCTCCAGATTTGCAATGGATGGTCCAGATCAACCTAATCTTTGAATGGACGATCTAGAGTCCTCCGAGCTTGATCCAATGGTTGATTTAGCTCTGATTGGGATGAAACCTTCAGATCTTGATCAGAGTGCTTGATCAACCCTAACCCTAGCTCGGATTGCTTCAGATGGTCCCGGATGGCTCAGATCTAGCCGCTCTTGAATCGGACGGCCCAGATTTAATCCTAATCTTGATAACTTGATCCGGGTCACTTCCGACTCAAGTTTGACCCGATATGCCCTAGGTCCATGAACCTTTCATGCCTACAAAAAATAGATCAAGAATTTAGTGGCCAAATAATCCAAATATGTGTAAATTTGCAATTAAGTCCAAAATAAGAGTAAGTTCTAAAACCTAGGGCAATTTCACAATTAAGCAATAAAAACATAGGTCAAACATGGATTTTAGCAATTAAAATAATCAACAAAATGGTATCTATCAGGCAACAGTCGAGGCTGCTGTGGAGGAGTCAGTAGAGTCGTGAGGGTACGAGTGCAGTGTGATTGTACTCGGGAAATCCTAGGGTTTGAGTGCGGAGTGGAATATACTCAGGAAGGGTAATCTTAGGTGGGTGAGTAGACCAGTCGACTGGCCTGGGGCAGTCGACTGATGGAACTCACAGAAAGGTCTCAGCCCTGGGACCAGTCGACTGCCCTGGGGGCAGTCGACTGGTAGGTGGCTGGTGAGTTGGCTGAGAATTCGAACGTTGGGGTGCAACGGTTGAATTTCAGTGGCACCAGTCGACTGCCCTGGGGGCAGTCGACTGGTAGCAAGGGTTTCAGCCCGAGTCCTATTTAAAGAGGACTTCGTGGTGGCTGAGATTCTTGACGAGTTTGGTCTTGGTTAAGGGCCAAACAGTAGTCTTTGTGCTTAGGTCGTGTCAAGGTGCTGTGGCGAGGTTTCTCCACCCACAAGGAGCGACGAGAGCTAGCCGGAGGTTGTCCGGGGAGTGATCCACCGATGGATTCTTGGATTAGTCACCCGGCTGGGGTGGATACCAAGTAAATCAAGTTGTTAGCATTGTTTACTTCTTATTTACTTTGCATATTATTGTTTCCGCTGCGCTAACGACTTTGTAGAGATCAAAATGACAAAAAGTGCTATTCACCCCCCTCTAGCACGCCTAGACGATCCTACAAGAGGCATCAACATGTGTCTCACCATCCAACGGAGCCCTTGTGAGTTTCTACAGTATCATGCCCGTTCGACCAGTGGGGAATGGACATTGTGGGGCCCTTCCCCATCGGGCCCCAGCAAAAGAAGTTCCTGCTGGTCCTGGTCGATTACTTCTCTAAGTGGGTGGAAGCCGAACCGTTGGCCAGCATCACAAAGGGGGCGATAATGAAAGTGTTGGATCGGGTTGGACCGGCTAGAGGGGGGTGAATAGACGATAAAAAAAATATGAAAATTGGAAGGCACTCGTCTTTAAAAAAAAACTTGGTCGCAACTAAGGACGTTGCTTCCAAGGCAGTGGACGCTCAATAAAAATCTCCTTGTGGCGGAGAAGCCTTACAAAAGTAGCACACTAGACTTTTAGAGATTTTACAAGAATGAATAAGAATGATTTAAAAGGTTGAAACTCTAAGCCTATTTATAGCCTAAGAGAATAAATCTGGATTGTTGATTGTTGAGGAATTTTCTCTTGGCCGTTGATCCATGGATGTAATTTGGATGGCTGATCTTGGATGGGATTAAACTGCATCCATTGGATCTGATTAAAGGATAAAGTTATCCTTTAAGAGATAACTTTGTCTTCTGCTCGCAACAGATAAATAACTTTATCATTTGCTCGCAACAACTTTAATCATATCTCTTCTTTATCTCAGTCGGTAAGACTGGTGATATATGTAGGCGAGGTTGCTAGTTCGAATCTTCACAGCAACAAATAAAATTCTTTTTGTTTCGGGTGCCTGGTTTGACTTGGTCAAACTGACCAGTCTTTTGGTTCATCTTCTGGGTGATTTCCGGCCAGCCGGAGTTAGGCTCACCCGAACCCGACTCCGGCCTTTCGCCCCTCGAGCGTCCTTCCTCCCGGCTTCTCGTCCCTCGGACAC